>JAMPIV010003917.1:7500-443885 GCA_024509875.1 Oreohelix idahoensis | reverse complement strand
CATCGTTATGTGTAGAGAAGCAAAAGAACGGTGGATAGAAACAAAATGTAAGGAAATAGAAGACTTGGAAGCGAAGCACATGACAAGAGATATGCATGAAGAAATAAAGAAATTATCAAATCGGTCGCGGTTTGCACAAGGAGGAGCTGTATCAAGAACAAAAATGGTGTAATATTACTTGATGAGAAGACATATCAAACAGATGGGCAGAATTACGTTAAAAAGAACTATTCAGAGGACAACAGAGGTAAAAAACCATCACCAGATTCTTAACGAAGGCTCAAACATTCTCAGATCAGAAGGAGAGAATGCCATTCATATGATACAAAAAGGAAGATCAGGAGGCATGGATAACATAAAAATTGAAATGATAGAAGCTCTGGAGAGCTTTGGTATAGATACAATCACAGAAATATGCAATGATATATACAATACAGGATATATACCACACGACATGAAGACATCAGTTTTTATAACATTGCCCAAAAAACCAAATGCAACAGAATGTTCAGACTTCAGAACAATCAGCCTGATGAGTCATGCAATTAAGATACTGCTCAAAATCATACAGGAAAGAATAAAAAGTAAGTAGACAGCGAAATCCAAGAAGAACAGTTTGGTTTTAGACGGAACAGTGGAACAAGAGAGGCAATATTTTGCCTAGAAGATTAGCAGAAAAATATACAGAGGTCCAAAAAAGTATGTATATGTGCTTCATTGACTATAAGAAGGCTTTTGACAGAATCCATCATGAGAAAATAATTGAATGCCTCAAAGACATAGGTATTGATGGAAAAGATATAAGAATACTCAGTAACCTTTATTGGGAGCAAACTGCCACAGTAAGATCGGGAAGGAATTATTCACCATACATAGACATAAAAAGAGGTGTCAGACAAGGTTGTGTGCTGTCCCCCTGCCTATTTAATTTATACACCGAAAAAAAATTTCAAACAGATACAGGAAATACCAGGACTGAACATCAGTGGAAGGTCAATAAACAACCTTAGATATGCAGATGATACCGTGTTGTTAGCTGAAAGCGAACAGGAGTTACAAGAACTAGTGAAGCAAGTGAGCAGTATAAGTCATGAATATGGACTCGACATTAATATTGAGAAAACAAAGACTATGATAATTAGCAAAAAGGCAAACGATAAACCCACATTAAAGATAAGCATAAATGGGAAAATCCTGGAACAAGTCAAGAGCTACGTATATCGTGGTCATATAATAACAGAAGATGGCAGATGTGAAACAGAAATCAAGAAGAGAATAGGAATGGCCAAAGCTACATTCAACAACATGAAACATATACTGACATCCAAACAGTTATCTCACAAATTAAACTGAGAATCATAAAGTGTTATATATATTCTGCATTTCTGTATGGTGCAGAAACATGGACGATGAATAAGCATTTGGAAGAAAGAATTGAGGCTCTTGAAATGTGGATATATAGAAGAATGGGGCGTATCTCATGGAAAGAGATGAAAACAAATAAGGAGGTCCTAGAAAATCTAGGTATGAAAAGAGAACTAATGAGGGAGGTCAAAGTTCGGCAGTTAAAATACTTTGGCCACATAAAAAGGCATAACACCTTGCAGAAGACCATAACAGAAGGGAGAGTTGAAGGCAAACGTGCAAGATGAAGACAACGCTATGAGTGGTTCATCAATGAACTGGCCGTAGAAGCTGAAAATGCTGCAAGAACTGGTAATAGTAGGTGCCTTTATCAAATTACAAAACAACTATGTCACCAGCCTACTGCTATGGAAACACCTGTTAAAGGTAAATTAGGGAATTCAATACCAACAGAAAAAGAACAAATGAAGAGATGGGCTGAGCACTTCATGGAGGTGCTAAACAGACCACCACAAACAGTAACACCTGATTTTAATAATGAAACATCCACAACCACTTTGCCAATAACTTGCGATGAATTCACGCTGGACGAGATCAAACAAGCCGTTAAAAGATTAAAGGCTGCTGGAGTTGACGAAATTTCAGGGGAAATGATTAAAGCAGTTAATGACAACAACCTCTTTGAGATATTATAAAAAGGTGAAGAATATTTGGGAATGATTTTTAAAAAGAGTTAGGGGAAGAAACAACAACTCACACAACAATGGAAAGCCAGTATTATTGTAAAGTTACCGAAGAAAGGTGATCTATCAGACTGTAATAACTGGCGTGGTATATCTCTATTATCAGTACCTGGAAAATTATTATGTTGCATGATGTTAGAAAGACTTAAATTGCATGCTGACGAAAAGATCAGAGAAGAACAAGCGGGTGACAGGCCGAAACGATCATGTATTGATCAAATATTCACACTAAGAACAATTATAGAAGAATCAGTGGAAAGGCAATCGCCACTTATTATCACCTTCGTCGATTTTCAAAAAAGCCTTTGATAGTCTACACACGCCCATTCATTGTGGAAGATACTTTACAATCTATGGTTTTCCAACAAAATATGTGAATATAAATCAAAGCGCTATATGACAATGCAAGATATGTTGTGTTAGAACAAAATAAAGGGAATACAGAATGGTTTAACAGTAGAAAACAGGGGTGTGAAACACAGGCTGTATTATGTCACCACTACTTTTTGGAATAGCTATTGATTGGGTTATGAGAAAACTATACCCACAATGAACAATTGGGTATAAAATGGACAAATGGAAAATTCCTGGGGGGACCTGGATTTCGCAGATGATGTAGCATTCTTAAGTTCAACACCAAGACAATCCCAAGAAGCAATAAATAATTTGTGTCATCTCTCGGTTAAAATTGGTCTCCAAATAAATGCCTCTAAAACTAAAGCTATGAACTTTTCTAACGAGACCTTTGATATCATCTTGAACGGGGAAAAACTACAGAAAGTTGAAAGTTTCAATTATTTAGGCAGTAAAATGACTCAGGATGGTGACACAACAAGAGAAATCCATACTAGAATTGCTTTGGCAGCTAGCGCCTTCAATAGATTATCTAACATTTGGAAATTACGATCATTGAATATACATACCAAGCTTCGTCTGTTTAATTCAAATGTTATCTCAGTGTTAACATACGGCTGTGAGAGTTGGAAAATAACAAAATCATTGGAGAACAAGCTGAATACATTCGAGAACAAATGTCTTAGAAAACTCATGAACATCAGTTGGAAAGAATTCAGGACTAATCGACAAATAAGAGAAGACTCTAGGCAGAAATATGTCTCCGACTATATAAGGAAAAGACGATGGTCATATATCGGTCATGTCCTACGAATGCAAAACAACAGAATACCACTACAGGCGCTCACTTGGGTTCCTGAGGGTAAGCGGAAAAAAGGAAGACCAAAAGAACCACTCAGAAGAACAATAATAAGAGAAGGAAGAACGTTGGGCCTAAATAATGTGCAAGAGCTAAGAGGAGTGGCGTCACAACGAACAACCTGGAGAGCACTGGTTTCTGCCTTATGCGCCGTGTTTGGCGCTTAAAGAATTTATTATTATTATTATTATGAGTGGGAAGATAACATCAAGAGATGGACAGGAAAGAGTCTATCAGAGTGCACCATCAAGACAAGAGACAGAAGACGTTGGAGATCCATTACAGCCAACCTTCGTTGTGGAGATGGCAACTGATGATGATGATGATTATTGAATATGTATGAAAACTTTGTGGGTAGAAGTTTATCTAGAGGGAAGTCAACATCAAACTTTGTGTTGTTTCACAGAGTTGTTAGGAAATATATTAACATGTTGTAGAAAAGCCAGACAGGCTTTCTGACACTTTGGGAGAAGTAAAAATTAAATATTTAATGGGGAAATTGTTGTACAGTATTATGACATAAGACCAGGAAAAACCAATGGCCGTCGTCTTCAGCAAGTCACCGTGATTGTACATGACTTGATATTATTAACTTAAAATGTTTCCTTTGTCAAGGAAAGTGTCAAACTATAGTTTGAAGTTATTTGACCATGAATGGGGTAACAAACCAATTAAGAACGCTAACTAATTGTTTGGTTACCATGCTGAGTCTGAATATGATTTACAATGTTTATTAGTTAGGGAAAGAGAGAGTATATCAGAGGTTGAGTAGGACGCATTTATATCGTTCCAGGGTTTCATCTATGACTCAAAGTGAGCCCAGGTAAACCCATACCTGTATATACTTCTGCATCTAAAGACTTGAGGCAGTATCGACTGTGTGCCTCCTTGTTATATTTAAAGAGCAGAATCCTGACTTGGCAGTGGAAGCTGGTGATGTGAACATAATTCATCCTGTATACCAGAAAATACTAAGTTAAGAAATCGTCTCCGGGCACTTGATATATCAAACTCAAGTACTCTCATTTCCCAAATGTGTATTAGATCATTCAGATTATGATGAAGACATACGTTCGTTCAATCAATACCCATTCATAAGAGTAAATTGACACTGTTCCAGAGTGACATATTTAATTAAAGTTGTGAATAATAATATACTCAGTTATAAATTGAATCAATTTTATGTAAATACTTTGAATTATCATTTTGAGTTTCAGTATTCCAGTATACACAAAATTGTGATACCGGATCAATAAATTGTAAAAAAGATTTCACATTTTAAACTTAACTCTGGGTGGTGTTAATTACTTTTCATAGAGTTCTTAGGTGTATTTGTTGTCATTTTATTACAGCACATTTCACTTAACCCTAGACACTAGCCAGATAACAGACATACACCATTATTATACTTAGGATAAAATACGTCGCAGGTTGAGGTTGTAGGGTGGTAGCAGAAAGGTTCCCTGAAAACACAAACCCTATTATCTATTAGACTCAGGGGCCTTCACAGCTTGACCTCACATCTGCATACAATTCACATTTTACCAATTAACATCAAAATCCACCACAAAGGTCATGCACATAAAACACAAAGCAGTAAACGTCAAGGGAAATTGAGCGTCCGATTGCCAGAGTGGCCTCTCACGGCAAAGGTACGGATTCGAAACACGGTGGCTTCAGTCTACCCAGCTGTAAATGGGTAGCTGACTCTGCTCTTGATTTAGGGAGGAAGAGAACGGGCTTCCCACATCTTGCAGCTGGATCAAGTAAAGTGAAGTCTCTAATACTTCACTCCCCTATGACAGTATCTGCTATGGGGCTACCTTGACCTTGTTTTTCATAAAGCACATACAGATGTCCCTTCTACTGTCAGTCAGTACTGCACACATTTATAAGAAAAAGCGTTTGAAGACACCGAGAATGTGTACCACATATGTTTTCCTCAGGAAGCCAGAAACTAAAGCAATATCAGACATGGTGTGTTAGTATTTTTCAGTGTAGTTCTGTGGCAATCAATCTACTTATTTGTTTTACTTGATGTGTAATTATTTAGATTAGCAGAATAACCAGTTACGACGATAGCGTTATCAGAATGAACAAACGCAGTTAAACTAGACTCGTGAAAAACAAGAGGGAGAACAAACAACCATTCAGGCAACTTCCGTAACCGTTAGAGTGCCATATTTTGTTGAACGCTTTATTATTTGTCTTGTAGCAGTATGTTTCCTGTATTTATTCTGAATATAGTCTGCCCAGCTATCTCCGATTTACCACTGAGGCAACCGTTGTGGGTATCTTTTCTTGTTTGTGTACAATCTCATTGTTCCAGTCTTGAAAATACGCCTTTATAGAGTGTATCCGTTTTTTTTTTTTTTTTTTGCATTACCTACTTGCCGGTTTTGAATCAGTTGCAATTATTTATTTATTTGTGTGTGGCATCTTGGTTGTAGAAAAGCGTACTCTCATTTATTGTACTCCCCCCCCCCCCCCACCACCCCAAGCCGTCTTTGTCAAGTGTTAATATCTATAGTGTAGACCCCTACAATGTTTTGCCAAATCTCTTGTCTGTCCAAATCGCATTGTGTTTTGATTAATATTTCTAGGTTATCATGCTAAGCGCTGAAGCTTACATATAGTTCTTTAAGACTTGTGCCACAATTGTCTTGCAGCAGCAGAACTATTTTGCTGTTATGTTCAAGTACCTTTTATGATGTGTCACTGTCGTAAATTTATTTGAGATAGGTCTTAGAAATAGTGGTCCCTTTAGAGTGAAGAATGATGGTGAAGGCTGTATGATAGAAAGGGGTAAGAAATAGATAGTTGATTCACAAGGGTGCTGAAAAGAGTAAGGACAGTCTCTGAGATCGGGTAATTTCTCTGATCTGCCTATCTTACGACAATTTTTGTTTATCTGTAGACTCCTAAACCTCTCCTGGCTAAACAATTTTTGCCAGTTACTCAACACTCATGTACACACACCAATTTGGTGCTTCAAACACACATACGTGAATACAAACTACGTATAACATATATGGGGTAATGGGTCGGCCAACACAGTAATATAAGGTTAATGACGTTTATTTATCATTTAAACCAAAATCACAACATTTAGCATGGTACAGTCAAACATCATAGTTACAGAAAAATACAAATAACAAAAGGGGGGGGGGGGGGGGGGGGGGGGGGGGGGGGGGGGGGGGGGGGGGGTTTGAGGAGTAATATCCCAAATATGCCCTTCCCGCTTGTATAGACAAAGAAAACCCAGTCCACAGACAAGTGGTTATCAGACAGAGATAATTTAACCCAAAAATAGATTAATTTATTCTGATAGGGGGGTTTTAAAATATTTGGTATGGGGTGTAGGAACAGAGTCCTAGTATTCTCCAAGTTATCCCTTGACTAAGCATATTAAGGGAGGGGAAATAAGCAAAGGTAAGCAATCCCACTTAAAGAGAACAATACAAGGAATACAGTATAAAGATATTTACCAAGTAAAGAGAATTATAAGTTTAGCTAATAGGTCTCATTCATTCATGCACGCTAGCGATGGCCATCACACATTTTCTCACACTTACCGCTCGGTGAATCTGGCACTCCATAGAATAACACAAATAGCAATTAAATTACTCAATAAACTGTCTGAGTCCTTTCCTTCGTTTTCCAGCCCCAGACTAGCGGGTTTGGCGTTTAGCAAATTTTCCCGTAATCGCTGGAAGGTGAAGCATTAGTGTTCCTTTTTGATTATCTAAAAGTTTCTATGGGATGGCACTGGCACAGGTAAAGTTATGAGTAGGTAGTGGTCTCCTGGATTTTCACCGCTGGTGGTGTAAAACTTCTTTAGCGTGATGACAAAGACTGAACAGTGAGGTATGTTTTTCTTCGGGGTTTTTTAAATCCAGTGAAAAATACGTGACTGTCAGTGTACATAGATGATAGATTCTTTTCCACATCAGACCAGTAAAAAATTAAATATATCGCTCTGGCAATTGTTCTTCTCCAGTTAATCTTTACAGACTTTATTGATTTATGATTTAAATGTTCTTGGGTTTGCTTTCTCTCATGTAAATTTAGACAGCGAGACCGCACAGGCCACCACAAGATTATATTTAAATGTTCAAAAATTCTGGATGTTGAAGAACCGAGTCTGGAGGACTCTATAATTGCTGGGACGCAAAGGTGTATGATCATTCTATGTGAAAAAATAGAAAAACATGAAATCATATTCTGACGCGCGATAATTTTACAGTTAAGACTATTTTATACACTCGCGTATTCAATTATATATATTTAAGAAAAACTCTCCGCGAGTCTAATGGTTAAAAACCACACACACACACACACACACACACACACACAGAACTAAACTGTATTAATTGGTTATAAATCCCTTAACGGCTTCAAAATTAAATTTAAGCATCTATTATATTGGGAAATAACGTATAGATATATCATTTAATTTACAACTGGAAACTTTTGAGATGGGTTTATTTAATAGGTTTAAATTAACACAAAATCCAGTGAAATAAAAATGAAAGAACTAGACCACTGATCACTTGAAACTAATATATTTTACCGTTGCACAGAATGAATTCACTCCAATATAGCCGAAAATCCAGAGGAAATCTAGCAGGATTCTACTATAAGCTAGTGCTTCTTTAAATCTCTGGCAAACGAATGATAAACTGCATTCTTCAGTGGTCTCAATTTATATTAAATGAAATGAGAGGTAATATCTAGATGTTAAGTTTAACACCTTATTTGAAATCAGGGAACTTCCTGATTCCTGCGCCGCCAGTCCCCGCTCTATTACCTAACTATCTGACCGCTCGTCTTTCCCGTTCGTCTCGTTCTGCGAGCGGTTTCAGCGCTCTTCTCTGTTTCGCACAGAGATGCTAGACGAAGGCGTGAAACTGCTTCGTCCGTTTTGGGGACCAACACTGCCTTTGATCGTATCCCGCTTTCCTCGTTGGACTCTGGCAACGCCCTACTAGGCAGGAAGAAAGAAAGGTGAAGGGGGTAGTTGATTTAGATCGCTCTAAGGTAAGGCAGAAGGCGTGGCTTAACCTCCCCTTTAAGACAAAGCGACGTCCTGGATGCACGCATGAAAACTGTTTATCATATTAATTAGCCCACGTTGTAAAATTCCACGTTTCTATTGTGCATGCTAATGAGCCCGCGTGGAATCCACGCTGACTATTGTGTTTCACACAAATCCAGGGGCTGCGATGCTATACGAGGCTACAATCCTATCATCTCACGGTTCAGGGACAGCTGAGTTTCATCCGTCACAGTAACCTTAACTGACTTTTCAAAACTTAGCAGCACCGCTTTGTATACAAACACAATTCGTACCGTCCTTCACTGCGCGAGTGTTTATAAATATAACTATTACCATAATTTCGTGATCTAGAGCTAACTGGTTGTTTCAGGAAGATGGAAATAACCGAAGCAGTGCAGTCGGGCGAACAAATAGCCCTGTTATTGGGATTTTTAATTGACGTTACTAGTTGTTTTCGTAATGTCGGCGTTCTCGTGAATCCTGGGATCTGTGGCCCGTGCAGCGCGCGCCGATAAGACAAGGTTTCTTGTTGTACGCGTACCGTGTATCACTGCGCCCGGCAGTAGCAGCAGTGTGTGCAGCAGCGAAAGAAATTAAACCCCCGTCTCCAGAATTGCCAGAGTTTTCTATCCATCATGGCGTTTCAGGATTGGTTTTCAAAGTGTTTCCTTCTCGTGTTTGTGGATTATTTTCGTCTTCTTCGGCGCTATTACCACCTGGCTTGGATAAAATCCTCTAGGATTACTTAATAAGTGACATTGAAACGCTTTAAGAAATTCTTAATTTAATATTTTTTAAACTTAGTTTAGCTAATTCATACGTGAGCCCGCTGTGACAACACAGAATGTACGTAAAGTCAACATTTTAGTATGCAAAGGCGTTCTCGCGTGACTGCATTTGGTGTTTGATCTCTGGATGCGATTAAATGAACAAGAACGCAAAAATGAGTTATTATATCCGTAAATTAGTTTTGATCGTTTACTGTAACGAGGCGTCATACTTTCATTTCCATGTTTCGGGTATGCATTTATCGTTTTACTCATGGTTTTGATGTTTCCATATTGATCCCATAAATCTGTAACACAGGGTATGTCGACTTTGATATGATATTTTTGCAACGTTTTTGTGATTGGTTTATTTGAAGATAGATTTGTTTTTCCGAATTAATTTAATGTACGTTCTCGGTTTTTGCTCCATGGCCGCCAGAAGTGAGAACATTTAGCATTGTACATGCCAAACAAATATTGCTTATGAAAATGCTACACCAGAGGTTTTGTCCGACTGTTATTGTCAACATTTTGTGTCTGTGGGCTATAGCTGATATTTGATCTTTTCTCCAGTTTAATAAGACCTAAGTTCTTCATTTATTTCCTGCAAACAGATAACCTTGTCTACTTAAACTCCCACTTTCACCAAAATGTTAAGAATGTCATTTATCCTGGAAATGAATAGTGAAGGTGTTAAAAAGGCCGGCGTGGGATGGACAGTTTTTACACACATATCTTAAAGAAGCAGCAACTTTCGTATGGTTTTTTTTTTTTTTAAACAGGAGAGTAAAGTTTTAAAACTTTATAACATCGTGCAAAATCAATTTCACCTAGGGATACATGACAAAGGAAGAGAATACTCCACAGTAGATCAAACTGTATTGCTATAGGACCACTTATTTTGGTAGGAACGAGTCAGGTGTCAGGAAAATTTGAATAAAAAATTCAGCCTAAAGACAAGAATGATATACTATATAAAGGGTTATCTCCCAAGTAACAGCCGCGAGCTAGCCATAAATATAGTCTTGTGAATGGAACAGAATATACATTTTTCATACATAACCATTTCAACCGCACAAGACACCAACGTCCTTCTCAGGACGCCACTAATCGAGAAAAGATCGCGTTATCGTCAAAATGCCCAGACATAAGCCACACGCTAAAAAGAGGAAGGTCTACACCAGCCCACCAGCGCAGAACAGCCAGGGTAATCACAATATCACAATCAACAATGACAGACAGCCAGAGAGCAAGACTGCCCCAAGTACTCGTGCCGGGACCGGCCCTTCTATAACTTCGGACACGACGGAGTTAGCTGTGACATGCGTCGACCCGACTGAGAGTCTGAGTGGCCCGACCCCTTGCCTAGATAAAGAAGACCCAGAACATAAAGAAATTTGGAGAGCGTTACGACAGCTGGAGAAAAGAAAACAACAGCTTATATCCAGGCTGCCACCACCACACGTACCCGACTGTCAGCAGAAACCCGGTCTATGACAGAGAAGCCGCACGATGCCGAGATGACAGCCGACCCACCTGCAAGCACTATGAAGGAAGTGATAGAGGCAGCTCCTCAACACAGACAGGTACAAGAGGAAGATATCGCAGAGACCATTTTAGATGCACTTCGAAGACTTGAAGACGGAGACGAGTCCCTTAGGCTCGCTCTTCAAGAAGCAACAGTAGAAGTAGCCCCAGGCGTGCTGGACATCGAAACCACTGAGAAGCAAGATACCATTCCTGATCCTGAGGAAACAACAGCTGACAACTCAAGGGCTCAGACGCAAGATATCACACCGTATAACCAAGAACAAGATTCGAACCAAGCCTGTAGAAGGAAACAAAGACCAAACACTAAAAATATAAGCAACTCAGAAACGATACAGGAGAGGATTGTTAAGATCACCCAGACGTCAGGAAGTGAGGCCTCACTCAGGGCCCTACCCGACAACAAAGTGATCAACATCCTCGAGGTGATAACTGGACGGAGAGGTATCGCCAAAGTAGGGAGGCACGAAAAGGGAGTAGTGCTTTCTCTCAACAACACAGACAAAACAACCTCGCTGATGATCGAACTGGAATCCGGTCCAAAGGAAATCCAGTTGCCCCACCAAATAAAAGTGGTGGTGGAAAAGTACAAGACAACAAAGAAGTTGGTCATCAGAGGGGTGGATACCAGATGTTCCGAAGGCGAGGTCCACAGACGCCTTCAAGCTGAAAACGCAAATCTTAAAATCACGCAGGTCGAAAGGCTAAAAACCTGGGCCAAGAAAGATACCAACCTGATGATAGTTACGGTAGAAGGATCGACAAGACCCGATAGACTAACGCTCGAAACATCAACAAAAAGGACAGAACCATATATACCTCCGGTCATGCAGTGCTCTAACTGCCAACAGTTTTCACACACCAAGAAAACATGCAGGAGAGACGCTGTCTGCCGATATTGCGCGGGAAACCACCAATATGGCGACTGCCCCAGGGCGAAGGAGGACCACAACTACAAATCAATTAATGCAAACCGTACCTGTGCAAACTGCCATGGAAACCATGGGGCAAGGTACCGAGGCTGCCCTGTGTTTCAGGAAACAAAGAGCATCTTGAAGGAGGCCGTGTCCAAAAACATCCCCTTCAAGGAGGCAAAACACAGAGTAGCTGCGGATGGTGCAGAAAAACAGCGCATAATAGATAGACGACAGTTACACAAGCTGACCGCTGAAGTGAAAGAAATGAAACTACAGGTCGTAAACAGAAGCAAGCAGGCTCCCGAAGAACCAACCGACAGTGGTGAAGACGTAATAAATCTACAGAGCGTCAAAGATATGATGGAAGAAATGAAAAGAATCCAGCAGCAGATAAAAACAGATGTCAAGAGGCTGACAGAACTGAAGGAAGAAAACTCCACAATCCTCAAGAGAATCGAAACAGAGCGAAGAGCCATTGAGGAAATGACATCAAACACAAGAGCGACCAAAACAAACGAACAATCAGACGAGGAAGTCATCGAAGAAACACTTGAAAAACTTCTACCAGCAATAATAGAAAAAACACTATTACAGATACAGGAAAGCAGGAAGACAAGAGAAACAGAAACGAGGAAAGCAAAAACTAACAAAACGACACAAGACAGATAGGAAGGCAGGAAATGGACACACTACGACCGACAAGCAACGAAGAGGAAACCAGACAACCAGCAAGTGGTCCTTTTCAGGACCAGTCCTTTTCAGGACTAACAGACGACTAGCACCGAAGAACCTAACACACAATATACCCCAATTATAACCAACTTTCAGGTTGAACAGGGTATTACAGCAACATAGTAGACGAAAACAACAACAACAACAACAGAATTCAGAAGGACTGTTTCGGTTCATTCTATTAGACGTACGTGTTTTGTGGTCCGGAGGTCTGACCAACGCAAAATATCGGGACAAATGGCGCCCTCATCACTTTTTCTCTCATTGTCTGTCTCTCCCCTGTGTTCCTCCATGCGTCTAACAACATAGCATGTTTAACGTGCTGGTTCTCGTGCGCGTTTAAGTCTTAACGTCCTGTAGTCCCGGAGTGTTACTGAGGAAACTTCAGGTTGCGTATTTATTATATACTGAAGCACATTAAAAACGCACCACTATTATATATACTGATGCCGAGAAGCTGGCAAAAAAAAGTGTGGGAATGGATTTACCCCGTGTTTGCCATGAGGTAGAGAGCGAATGGCTGCTGGAATGGAAAGTGCAAGATTCAACCCATGGGTGTGTGTACAGACTACATGAAAACGATGAAAGTTACACGTACAACACGATTCTCAACAGCTATGACCCTGAAAATGTGTACGCGTTGTGGCAGTATACTCGGTATAAAAAGGCCGTTGAGACAAAACACCCAGTACATGTGCTTGAAATGCCACGACTATCTGAAAACGACCGCCAACGAGCCATTGGTATGTTGGAGACCGGAATGAGCTCGCGGGCAATTGCCAGAAGGATGAATTGCCACCACAGCACTATTGTACGTCTCAATGAACGTTACGGAACCACTGGCAGTGCCCGGGATAGACTTCGGAGTGGCCAACCACGAGTTACTACCCCTGCGCAAGATCGTCATATTGTGCTGAGTCACCTAAGGAATTGACTCTCCCGGCAAGTCAAACAGCAAGAGCAATAGTGGGTAGACATGGGCAAGTCTCTCGAATGACAGTCATACGACGACTCAGAGATACAGGCCTTACTGCAAGACGACCTTATGTTGGGCCACACTTGACTCACAGACATCGTTAGCAGCGCCTGCAATGGGCAGAGCAACATATCAGATGGACTAGACTGCAGTGGAATGCTGTCCTATTCACAGATGAGAACAGATTCAACATATCCTTTGCAGATGGACGTATGCGGATTTAGCGACGGTGTGAAGAGCGCTTTGCTGATTGCTGTGTCAACCGATTTCGAGGTGGCAGTATTCACATTTGGGGAGGATTCAGTTTTCACCATCGCTTGCCTCTTCACATCTTCCGTGGAAATGTTAATGCTGTGACATATCGAGATGAGGTTCTGGATGCACTGGGTGCTCCTGCGTTCACAATTTATCCAGACTTGCAGCTTCTCCAGCAGGATAACGCACGTGCATTTTTTTGTATTTTTGGTTTTCTCCCTTGCCTGCACAGAATGCAATGAATTTCATAACAATCAAATGTACAAATTAATGACCAGCATGGATTCGTAGGAAAATGAATAAAGATTCCAAATATGTAAACTTGTACACACTTATATTTACATTTCACACTCTGTTCCTGGATTATACAGGTGGTGCGTTTTTAATGTGCTTCAGTATACAACCGAGTGCTATGACACATTAACTGACGATGGCTATTATTTGGATGTGTCATAATCAGCTGTAAATTTGTTTCCTATTTTTTTTCAGCAACTTATATTGTCCTTCCCTAACCACCCCGCTCATCTCTTCTCTCTCTCTCTCCCTTCTCTCTCTCTCTCTCTCTCTCTCTCTCTCTCTCTCTCTCTCTCTCTCTCCCCTTCTCTCTCTCTCCCCCCCCCCCAAAAAAACAATAACAAAACAACAAAAAATAAACAAATGACATGCTTGTAGTTTAGAAGCCTATACAGTATCCAGTGAGGAACAAAAACTATTACTGCAACCATCACGAGCAGGAGATTGTTACTTTGTTCAGTATAACTCAAGCATCGAGAGAGAGAGAGAGAGAGAGAGAGAGAGAGGTTTGCCAGAGAGGACGCCATACTATCCTATCGGCTGTGTTTCTCCTGGCCTGGTTCCAATGTAGTTCTCAGTCTTTCAAGGATGTTCTAATGTTGTTCCCAGTTGATTTTATGTCATCCTGGAGGTCTGGATCCGTGGCTGTTGGTTTCCCATATTTATCATGACAGCCGAACTCATATTAAAATATAGCATTATTGTGTGAGCCCTGTGTAATTCCGGGGGGGGGGGGGGGGTTAAGTCCTTTTTGCGCGTGTAATTTAAATGTTGAGCACATCTAAGAAAATATATATGATTAATTATTTACGCGCTATCGTACACTATGTTGAACACAGAAGCGCAAACGGGTGCGCTCGGTTGTTGCCAGAGAACAATTACGTTATGTAGAGATATGCCTAATGGCGATGATCTGAGACGGTCGTCTGTAGATGAACCTGATCGTAAGCCTTACCCAAATTATAGGAAGCAGTCATGAAGTTAGTAAAAGTCTCCTGGTAAGGAGTATTCACGTTAGCCAATACAGGGCTCGTTTGTGTGTCAATGATTATGATATCTTTGCCATTTGCCGAGATCTGGCTGAACTTCAATACGCATATGACATGACGTATTGCTAGTGGGATCCAGAGTCTTACCGAAGTTTATCGGGATCATTCTTCAATGTATTTAAAGGGTTACTCCACAAAACCCGTCGTTGTAGACAAGCTCCATAACGAAAAAAGTCATGATAGAACTATTTGCCATAACGTCCATCGCCGTCCTTGAGAGGTCGGCCATTATCTAGAATGTCGATCAAGTACATGATCAATATATATATATATATATATATATATATATATATATATATAATATATATATTTATATATATATATATATATATATATATATATATATATATATATATATATATATATATATATATAAGAATGCTATGCACTATGATGCCTCGATGTAATTACCTACGTTATTGATGATGCCTGCTACTACTATGATTGAATCTGTATTGCGTCTACGAATAAATGTATCGTCCATGTTGAGCCATGAATCCTGCGTACATCTTGTTCCAGTTAGTCAAACTTTATGACTACACCATTTGTACTTTGAGTAACTTTGTTTGGTCTATATTTACGACCCACAATTTGTCGGCCACCTGTAAGCCCGACCAGAGCTGATAGTAATTAAGTCAGCAACAATAATAACATTCGCAAACCGTGTTACTCTTACCCACGCAAGCATGTAAATATAAAGACCCCGAACGCATACAACAGGGAAGGGGGGGGGGGGTATCTATGAAGACATAGAGATAGAATAGAACTGCTTCACCCTCGATCAGGCATGTCGTACAAGGCAACTAATATGAGATTGTGCATGGGGAATGGTAACCTCATCATATAAAACATATTGCCACAGAAACCACTACTGTAAGAGTATGTGACTGCTTGATGCAGGCTTCCTGTTAGTGGACCGGCTGTAGTGGTGGCTCCATGCTCCTTAAGGACCAGAAAGGAGCATGATGATGATGATGTGAAAGCCCAGTGCCGTTAGAAATGGGATATTTTCGTTTCCTAGGTGTATTCGGGTATAAACTAAATTATTAATGATTGGTTAGATCTTCTAGTGGTTATAATTGACAAGTGGGAAAACCCAAGGCCTGGGAGTCGTTAGTAGATAACGAAATAGGTAAATGAAGGACACTCGCAAGAAAGATAGACAGAAAGGTATTCTAGACAACAAACAAGTAGAACGGTAATAGTGACTCCAGAGATTCTATCAAGGTCCATCTGAGCGGGATCACTGCGCGCTGTGAGATTGAGCTGTCACGCCACACGACCAGCTAAGCACAAAAAAAAAAAAAAAATAAAAACAAGGTCCATCGCTATTCTCACCCATGGAGTATACTTAACACCTTTTGTTATCTTGTCTTACCACTTTACACCTTTTGTTATCTCGTCATATCACGCTACACCTTTTGTTATCTCGTCATATCACTCTACACCTTTTGTTATCTTGTTACACCACTTTACACCATTTGTTATTTTGTCATACCAGTTTAAAACGTTTGTTCCATCTAAGCACCCATTTATTAATATTCATAACTTCTTGCTTGTCGATTTTTATAGTTCAGCATGTTTGAGAGCTTTAGAACTGTCTTCATTTTTTACCCACGCTGAAGTTATATTCGCAGTCTTACCGAGGCTTAACGTACTTCCCCAGGTAAGTCTGTCAATAATGACACGTGCCTGGGAAGCTGAGTCATGTCACCTGTCGATATGTAAACCTGCCTAGTAATTATTATATTAACGGGAAGAACACCGCACGTTCTACCCACGATTACTATATATGTAATGTTTGTTTAACAGGACGCGAGTTACAAGATAATTGTTATATGGAAAAGAACTGGAATGTCATTAACTTTTACTGCTTTTTGTAAGTTTGACAGCCTCATTCCTTTCCCGCCAGGCAGATTGATATATTGAAAACCTGATTGAGATCTCAAACCCGATGTTCAAAGAATAGGATATCTCCAGTCTATAAACATGTCGTAATAATAGTTTAATGAAGGTTGGGCATTAGGTTGGCTGTCACATGCGTAGAAATTTAGCCACGTAGGTTTTAGTCAGATATTGAAAATTTATGGAAATAAAATGACCTTGAACACAAAAATGAGGCGATTGCGATGGAAGAAACCTGTTGATAGAATTACAGGGCAGTGCTTCTTCTAGAATACCCGGTTTAAAAGAAGCAGAGGTAGATATGAAAACACGCGGAAAAGAGAACTGAAGACAAATGAAACTGATGAAGACATGGAAATATCTGGAGTGTCACGGGTCAAGAAGACGTTTGTTGAAGGCCTATGCTTCTTGTGTAGTTGAAAGGTGACGTTAAAGCAGTCACATCTCGAATACACGGAGAACAGAAATACTAATGTCTTATAAATAACCACAACTAACTTCACCTCTTTAACATGTCTCTTGCTGCAGATTAGGATTAAAACGGTATATCAGGATTACTAACACTGACAGGTACCTGGCGTGTCACTGGAACAAGAAGTAAGGAGAAGAAGTTGGCACAGGACACGCATTGGGGAAACCAGCTAAGAGCAACACAAGATAGTCCTTGTTCTGAAATACAGGGAGACGCAGAAACAACAAGAAAAGATAACTCGAGACAGCAAGAGCAGGATAAAGGAGACCTCGAAAGAACTTGAACGGGTGGCAAAGGACAGGAGAGTTGGCATGGGTTATGTAAGGCGAATTACGCATGTGGACCAGTGCATTCCATTTCAACAGGTATGCTTTGTCAGGTTAGCCTTTCTTAGCTTTTGTCTTGGGTTGTCCGCAATCTGCATGTAGGACGGCAAGTTTCGTCTTGCTTGATCTTGTCCACATTCTTCTATTGTCTTAATTGGGACAGACCCTGCTGGTACCTCTGGCATTGCTCTGGAGGTAGGTCATGGGAACACAAAGTTCTTCACCATCAGGAGAGAGGCATGAAATAATTGAAATCTTGCGCTGCACGGAGAGCTGAGAGAGAGAGAGAGAGAGAGAGAGAGAGAGAGAGAGAGAGAGAGAGAGAGAGAGAGAGAGATCAACATTTGCGGGTGAGAATCTCCGTTCTTTATCCCCCTTCCCAGGACACCTTCCCCTGATTGTCGCGAGAGGGTTGTTGCTATATACACTGATGCACACGAGCAGACGTACACAAACGCTGCACTTCAGTGTCAGTGCTCATAATCACGTTTCTTTTGGCTATAAGAAAGGGTAGGAGTGGCCTTACATTTGGGTGGGTCTGTATTTTGGGGTCACAAATGTAACTTTAAATATTGGGCTGAGGGACCTACCTTTGTTTCGGTATTTTAGTATTGACTAAACGTTTGTTTGTTGTTGTTGTGTGTGCGTGCGTGCGTACCGGTTTGATTTATTCATGCAGTTGGTGTTTTGTTTGTTTATTTTAAAATTCAGTGTGTTTCATTATTAATTATATTAGTCCCAGTTTGGTTTAAAGAAATCTCAGCTGATACATATTATCATCATCATTATTTGCGCACCTTACGGAGCATCGATCTACCACCACTGCAGCTGGTGTCTTAGCAGGAAGCCTGCACCAAGTAGTCACATGCACTTACACTGGTAGTTTCTGTGGCAGCTTGTTTTACATGATGAGGTTGCCATGCCCATACACAACCTTATGTCAGCCGGCTTGTTCAAGCCTGAGGGTACAGTAGTTCTTTTCTTTCTTTGTCTCATCAGAGAGAGTTACATTTCACACTTACGCTTCCTTCTGTTTAATGCAGTAACAGCTGACTGTCACATTAACATTTCTCCACAACTACCTGATCTTAAAACCACGTTGTAATTAACGTAGACTACAGTTCAGTGCAGGAGCCGCGGTAGCATAGTGGTTAGTGTACTGGCTTCCTAGCTCAGTGGTCCATGGTTCGATCCCCAGATGAGGTGGGTTTATTTAGGCCACAAACGGCTCCTGGGTCGACTCAGCCCCAATTGGGTACCAGAGCAACTCTGGGAAGGTTAAGGCGGCCGGCGTGATGCTGACCACATCACCCCTAGAGTGCCGATGGTCGAGAAAATATGGGCTTATCACCATATTCCCAATATGCTTCAATGGGCGTGTAACGGGATCCTTTACCTTACAGTTCAGTGGAGTGCAGACGAGGTAAATGCAGTCGATCCAGTTCTGTTGAAAAGGCCTTGATTTTGAGTGTTGTCTGGAGTGGAATGAGTTAAACCGTTTCAAGGCTGCAGGGTTAGTAAGAAAATTTGCCGAGGTTTGTGAATCAAACGAAATGTAGCACAATACGAAGGAGATTTAAAAAAAAAAAAAAAAAAAAAAAAAACTTGGAAAACGCCCTCATCATCACTAGTTCACGTCAAGCAGTCCTGTTCTTTGTCATTCGTTCATTTCCTTTACATGTCTTCTAAATTCTTGTCTTTCCACAATTCTCCTCTCCATGTGTTTTTGAGTGTCTTTTTTTTTTTTTTTTTGCACTGGGATTCCTGAACAAGAACTGCCTGATGGTTTCATCAATCCAGGGTCATCGTGTTTTTGTCACCTTTTGTTCTGCTGTTATTTGTCTGTTTTTTTTTTTTTTTTTCATCACAAATTATGGATAACTGCAACCACTGCTGGCCATCACAACCCAACTTAGCTCTTTCCAACTTACCAGACATATCTTCGCATTGTCATACACCCGTTGACAAAAATGTAAAACTACATATGCCATGTATTGATGAATGCGACACATTACCACAAACTGAGCTGAAAACAGCAGTTACAGCAGAAACAGAATATGGAATCACAGAGACGGATCACCATTCACTCACAGAATTTGTTGTTAGCAGTCCAGTACCACCATTACCACAACCCTTACAAGTAGCATATCATCATGATGTATTTACAAGTATTATGTCTGAGATAGATTTACTTAGAGCAGAGCTGAACAGCCTAAGACAGTCGTATGAGAAGCTTCAGACAGAACATACGGTACTTAAAAGTAGCTATGAAAAAAGCCAGCAGTATACGGTGGAGCTTTGTACACCACAAGAGAAAACGGACAAACTGTGTCAAAAACTGAAAAACACTAACAACCAATCCAAGCAAAACATTACGCAACTAAAACTCCGTCACAGCCAAGAAAGTGTCCTGGATTCTCCAAAATTCACTATAGACAGTGCAGACAATGTTTGCAGAATCCCGGTAAAAATTTCGAATCGGCATTCTCCGCCAGGACGAGTAACTCACAGCATGCGTTATTATCAGAAATCCAATAATCAGAGCACACAGGTAACACAAGAACACGCACGTCATATCACAGGCACCAACACAAGGATTCAGAATAAAAGGAAGTACCAGACAACTGGCACCTAAATATTAACAACGATAACATGTGTGGGGCAGTCTTTGTAGACTTTAAAATTTTGTTATAACCCCCTAATCGGATTATCTTTTCTCATAACATCAACTGTAGGTACTTTACAACGTTGAATTCCTTGAAATTGATATGTAAAATGCATATAAGAATAAATGAATTCAGTATGAAAGGTGAGCGAAAGGAAGGGCAGAATGTTAGACGGGCCTGTGTGCCCAATTCTCAACCCTTTGAAAATAAAGTTCGTTCATTCGTTCGTTCATCAGCCGCTCATTGGTAGTATTGTGTTACCATTTTAAACCTTCTATTCTGCACAAACACCCACTTATGAAAATCTGTAACTTAATTGTTCTCGTATTTGTTCTCTGTATTTCAGAGTTGTTCAGTAGAGCTGCCTTTACGATTTAGCTAAATGCCCGGTGATTCCCGTTTGCATTTCGCATTGCAATGAAAGCCCTTTTTGTCTTCTGTATACCAATTTTGATGTAACTGTCCGTTCTCCAACTTATGTTTTGTTGCCAAGATATGAGTGACATCTAGTAACGCCATTTCTCCAAATGCAGATAGGCTGTCACTTGCTACATTTATTCTCATGATCTGTTCCTTTTTTTCTGTTGATTTTCAATTCAATTACTATGACCTCCCATCCTGTATTACCATATTGTCTTGTACCTGGTTTTGTTGTTAGGGTCTCCACGGCAAGGTCTTCGACGAAATCCTAATCGTCAAGATGTGTTGTCACTGAATTATATTTCTGGAGATATATCGCTTACGAAGCGAATTAAAGAAACGAAAAGTTTTTTTTTAAATTAATTTATTTATTGTTTTTGAAAAGTAACAAAATAGCATCGTGTCAAGCTGTCGGAATTGGCGTTTCTGATTGTTTAATTGTGTAGATAAGCCTGATAGCACTGGAATCATAGGTAGTTACTGTTATCAGAAATGGTGGTTTGTGGACAACCTTTTGTGCCTTCAAAGTAGCAGTCACTCGTGTAAGAGACTTCGTTATTAGCAGTAATTAAAAATTGACAGCTAACGCAGTTTTTATTGGGAGGGGGGAGGGAAATACCGCAGAGAGGGGTTCAGCCAGTGCGAAGGGATGCCGTAGGAATAGTGTTCAGAGTTGATGAGACACACATAGGGGCATAGAAATAAAGTCTGTAGCAAATAAACTTGTTCAGGATGGAAGAGCGTTAGAACTGACGTTAACTGGAGATTGATTTCATCGCCATCCCAGATAGTGTCTGGATCCGGAACTTGATTCTCCAGAAATGGAAGTAAAAGTATGGCGGTATCGAATCTCTTGAAAAGGAATTGGAATATAATCTTGACACGACAGCAATGTTGGACTAAGAGGTTAACCGGTTAACCACCTGCGCCACACAATGAACTCTTTAGTGAAGTAATCACTTTTGACTGTGTCGTGGAATATTCTAATCCACATATATAAATTATTAGGTAAATATGAAGCCTAACAAATAAAATTAATAAAGAAAAGAGCAATGGTAAAATAACAGTGCTGCCACAAAGAAGGTACTCGAAATCCCCCTTGTTTTCTGCTTCGTCTGCAAATTGTAACGCTTTCACGTTGATAGTAAAAGCTTACTGTATTATTACCCACTTTCTTCAATGAAACGTGTGCTGTATTTCTTGGAAAAACATTGAGAGGCACCCTGCGTAATGACCTAAATTAATCCTAACATTAATTATACTGCGTTACCAAAACGAACGAACAGATGGACTCAAATAAAAAGAGAGAGGGGCGAATAAAATCAGGAACGCATGCAAAATTAAACACGCGTCTCGCTATTAATGCCACCCCCAACAAGCGTAACGCGATACACAATTACTACTATCACGCGTGTTAGGCTACATGCACTAACTTTTTCGGACGAACAGTGATAAAATACACTACCCTTCCCAGAGTTAGGTTTTAAAATCACAAAAAAACGCTTATTAGGAAAGATAACAATAGATGGGTTTACGTTTGAAAACATTACAGTACCCAGACAGCACATCTTCGAAACAGGAGGTAGAAGGAATTGCATATTTTGAACGCAGCCACGTAGCTCTTTTAAATTTGGATATTTGGGTTCCTTAGGGCTTGCTGACAAAGAATATGTAAAACGTTACGCAAATAGTCCAGGAATTAATAAATTATAACCAAAATAAAATAGTGGGGATGCCTGACAACATAAAATCATTTCTGCTCATAAAATTTTTTTATAACGTGTTTGAAAAAAACCTTACGTTACAGAAATAGCCTACCATGTAAACTCCAAATTGATTGGAGCGCAACAAATGAAAGACTAACCACGATTGGTCGGGCTATAAATACTATCTTGGTTGTTAGGGAGACGTAGGAAGGTAACATTTTTTCAACACTTGTCGAAACGTGGCTCGATTGGCCAGACTCGCTGATATAATCACTTAGGAGCGTTAGTTCGAAACCACTTGTTTAAATAAGCTTGATAAAGCATCAGTGCGTTGAAGCCAGCTCATATTTTTGCTAAATAAAAGCCTGGAACATAAGCAGATGGGAATTTGTGCCAGTAAATGTGCCAGAATTCATTGCTAATCAACGTATCTGTGTTTATTCTATGAATTGTGGGACCGTGGTCTTGATGGTATTGAGCAGCACCTGGTCAGAGCTTTGCTGAATCCAGAGTCGGACAGCATACTCCTTGGTCTTTTTAGCTATCAGTGAGGTGTCTCCAGAGCCCAGGGGAGAATTCGAGCAGAGGAGTCCCTTCCTGCCGCCATCACGCAAGATAAGCTGATTTGGCCAGCTGAGCTCAACATTATGTCCCCTCATCTTGAAATGACTTTGTAAAAATAACATTCAGAGGGGAATTTAATTGTCTTAATATCAGGAACTGAGAACATCTCCAATACTAGTCCCAAAAGACAAACTATTGAAGTCATGATGACAAATACCAACAGAGCTTGAACAAAACAAAACCAGTATTACCTCATATTACTACTACACAACTGACACACATAGGATATTTTTAATAATATATGTCACTACAATATTCATATTGATAAAGTCTGTACATATACTTGTAATTAAAATTGATTGTGATTCCTGGTTCCTTTGTATTTGAATCAGGACACATATACCTCTATGACAACAATGAATACATATTGTTAGAATCGGAAAATGAAGAACCGAGCGGAAAATGAAGAACAGCAATAATAACAACCAAAAAAAAAAAAAAATATACAAACTTTCATAAATGGATGCCTGTGTAGAATACGACGTTTGAAGTGGTATGACAAGATCACTGATATGGAACTGATGACAAGAACCAGACAAGTACCAGTGCAACATGAGATGAGAAGAAGACGCTAGAAATGGATCGGACACACACCGAGAAACCTGTTGATAGCATTAGCAGATAGTCCTTTTTCTGGAATTCCCAAGGTAAGAGAGGTAGAGGGGAAACCAAGGAATACATGAAGAAGTTAACTGGTGGAAGAGATGTGTTTGAACCCCTGACCTTGTTTCCCGCCGTAGACATTCATGCTAAATGCCGTTATTTTATTTTGGAGATTTTTTTTTTTCTCCAGGGTTGAATGATGCCATTACCTTGTCAGTGATTGAATGACAGTATTATCTTGTCCGTGATTTAATGACAGCACTACCTCGTCCGTGATTGAATGACAGCATTACCTTGTCCGTGATTGAATTATAGCAACCTTTGTTCAGGAATGGAAGAAGGGTTTCAGTCTCGGAAAATTTGATACGAAACCTTTTTTTCTTAAATGAAATACATACGAGTTTTCTTTCTTTCTTTCTTATGACGTAACTGTGAATCCGTTCACGAAGGTAGCAGTGTAGCCATATTTGATCAGTGTAGGGAGCTAGAACGTCCATATAGACAATGGAAGCTCTCACTCAGCTCACTCTCGATAACTGACGTCAGCTAAAAGTCACCGACACGATTGTCAAAGCCACTTAGAGAGTTCATAGAAGACTCACCAGACGGTCATTATCAACAGACTTCTAGGTATAAACCGAGATTATTCCACCGGCTTCCTACTTGCCTTCATTCTTCTCTTCTTCTTGGCCAGGTCTTTGTTCTCACATAGGCCTACTACCTTTTTGTTCTTCATTTACACAGTTATATATAACCACCACCATATAATAATGTTATAATATATAACATTATTGATGAAGGAGGGTGTCCGCAATGCTCCGGGTACTGTCACGTTTTTTCTAATTTAAGCGGTAAACGCCTGTGGCGTAGCGTGAATTTTTTTAAGCTGCCAGTCAATCATAGTCTCACGTCTCGCTTCTCGTGTTTACGGGAAGGCATCACATATAAGGCGGCGTGTGATTGATTATAGTAGTCCAGGTATTGTTTAACAGTGTTACGTTGTTACAATACGTTCACTGTTGCTGATTGTATTGAATTAAACAGCGCTGTTGTTTATGTGGTTGTTGGAACGAGTTAACATAGCGCCTGAAAGTATCTTACCAACAAGTAAACCGCAAATAATTATGGGAAGGAATTATCGTCTGCTCTTTCTGCTGCTTGTCCGTTATTTCTTCTGTGGTCATTTCATTGCTGTTAATTCCATTTCAACTTCATTTGACTTTTGTAGTTAAACGTGTCATGGAGTATGGTCAGTGGCCAATGCAGCATGAAAAAAAAAAATGTGATAGGCATGCGTGTTCTTTTAATTGGTATTCCATTTAGCTTTGTCGCTGCAGTGCGCGCTGTTGCTGTGTTTTCCAGAAAATGCAGTAATGAAAAGATTTGCAAGGCGTGTGTTGCTTTATTGGATGTTAAGTTTAGTTTTCTTGGTGCAATGCACGTTGTCTCCGTATTTTCCCGAAATGTTGATAGGATTGTTTTATTGTTGGTGACAAACATTCTAATTTTTATTAAGAAAACCCTATTTATGGGGATTTCGGTAGCTTTGCATAAATTATTTATACTCTCGACATGCAATCTTGCGCACTTTTTATGTCACAGAGGGACCCACGGGAAAGGTACACAGTGCGCCTTATGTAGTGATAAGAAGAAATCAATGTTGAACTTCATCCAGTCGAAATGTATCTTGGGGATAGTATACATGTTGGGGAAATGGCACGGTGAAACATTATTTGGGGGAGAGGGGAATTTAAAAAAAAAAAAAAAGAGAGAATAAATAAATGAAGGTTTTGTTTTATAAATCCACAAGAACAAGAACGTCAACAGACCGATCAATATGGTATTCGTTTATGAAAAAAAGAGACGTTAATGAAAAAGGGGGAGGGAGGGGAGAGAACGAACGAACGAGCTTTGTTTTCAAGGGGTTGAGAATTGGGCACGCAGTCTGACATTCTGCCCTTCCTTTCTCTCGTCTATTTTACTCAGTTCAATTATTCTTACATGCATTGTTCATATCAATTTAAAGGAATTCAACGTTGTGAAAGTAAAATAATAGCATACGCACATTCACAATACCAGACTATAATTATGAAACAAAATATGTTGAAAAGTACAAACATCATCATAGAGCCTATTTTCAATATTATATATTCATTCGTAAACATAATCACATTAGGGAAGCATGTAATCTTCGATTGTATGAAAGGGACTCAGGTTGTTTTTTTATTTTTTTTAGATCAGAAAGAGATAAGAACTCATTTTGTTGTAAGAATGTGGACATCTAGGGAAGTCTGTGGTTATCGCGCGGGGGTACAGATTGTGCCGGAGAAAATGAAAGTGACTGTTTAGTAGACCCATCAGTCTGATCGAGTTATTAGTGAGGCACCGCTCTTCACTCAGCAGGCAGAGCCGTATGGTGCCATCATGAAGGAATTGGTTGAATGGTGGTGGTAATTGTGTTTTGCTTCATGAATATTGAATTAATTGTACTGAGATCGGAAGTTTATAGGAATGGTTGAACTGGTCGGTTATCTCAGTTCTGGTGTATCTTACATATGTTGGAAATGTTTGCGGTCTTGTTTGTTTTTTAAAATGATAAAACGTTTTTAATTTTCCGTATCAGCGTTTGTGGCCATCCTTTTTTTTAAATAATCTGCTCCAGCGATAAATGTTTCCATGTTAGTCCCCTGTATCCGTGTGTTTCTGTTTTTTTTCTTTTTGTATCTCATATGACAAATTCGCTCCCCCATATTTTAGTGCCTTTGGATTATTATACCATAGTGGTGGTATGACAGGATCACTGATGTGGAACTAATGACAAGAACTAGACAAGCACCAATGGAACAAGAGATGAGAAGAAGACCCCAGAGTGAGAGAGGTAGAGGAAGGGCAAAGAACTCACGGAGAAGAGAATTGGAAATAGACATGAAGGGGACGAAGAAGACATGGAAAGATCTTGAACTGATGACATGGGACAGAAAGACCTGGTATAAGTTTGTTGAAGGTATATACTCCTTGTGGAACTGATGACATGGGACAGAAAGACCTGGTATAAGTTTGTTGAAGTTCTGTGCATCATGAGGAGTTTAAATGTGAAAGAAGAAGAAAGTGATGAAATATCATGTTATGTCTGTGTTTTTAAGGAGGGTACGGTTTTGCCTCCATTGCGTTTTCTTCTGTTTTGAGTGGACGTAAGGAACGTGAATAGTTGTATATAATTTAGAGCCATTTTTTCATACTTTCAATTTTCCAGGGCAGAGTTACCGGGTTTAAAACCTGGTGCCGTCATGCTGCAGTCTACCAGGATGTAAGTGGGCAACGGACTCTGTTCTAGGGTTAGTGAAGGCAAAGGCAGCAACGAAGGGAGCTGGTCACCCCACATTATAAAGCTGGACATAGTATTATGAAGTTTCAAACTCCACTCCCCTACAGCAGTATCTGTTTCGAAACTACCGTTATCTTTATATATCACCAAGCAGGAAACTAAAGTAGCAGTTTTCATCCGGAATTTAAAAAAAATACGTACTATTTTTCTCCTGCCACCCTGGATGGAGACCCGAAACACCATTGTGGCTAACTACGTCCAAACCTATTCTCCACAAAATTGGAAATGCCCAGATCTGCCGTCATGGTTTCTTGTCTAGGTCTGCTGAGCTTTTCGCTCTTTTACAGCCAATGCCATGTTGAAGAGTTCTTGGTATTATCTGTACTGCCATTCCGAAACGTGTTGAGTTGAAGTCACGGCTTGTTGGAAAGCTACCTTTTATCAGAGGAGCGGAAACTTAGTCTCAAGCAGCTCACAACATATTCTAGTATTCTGTATGCATGTTCAACAACCTCGGGGCCTCCCGCACGCCCAGGTATGCGGGAGCGATATCTACGCCACTGAAAGACCCACTACAGTTCTAACAAACACTAAGGTTTACTGTCTCTTTCGGTTAAGTTCTCTCCAGTCAAGCCGATGATTATATAGATCATTTTAAATCTAGGAATATTCATTCATTATTGTTGTTGGGGTTTTCCGTTATTCAGTGACTGTCACCATTATTCGTCGATATACCCTGAGCCGATAAGACTATCGACTGGTTGACTTTCAAGGAATATTGTTGTTGTTTTGTTGCCCGGTAATTTTTGTCTTTCAGTTTTGATTTGTTTCCCTGTAAGGAATGTCCACAGGTTGTAATCCTCTTGCGGGATTCAAGTGTTGCTATTTTAACTTTGGTCCGACCCAAAAATAGAAATAGTCCCACTGTGGGCAGACACTTTGGATGTCGTGTCATTATGCAGATACTTCCCGCCCCCAGTACTGTTGAATTTATACTATGTTGAATAGAAGCTAGACGTAACAACATACGATAGTCAAGACAAATACAGTGTAAGTACTTGAAAAGCAGTAAAATTACAAGACAGTAGAAGATAAAGTGAAGTATTAGCCAGTTCGGAGATAACGCTCCTCTTTATTTCTCTTTCTTTGTCCTTTATGTATCTACCGAGTGCTTATGATCTGCATGTATCTTCGGGTTTAGTTCGAAGTTAACAAAAAAAAACAAATAGACATTACACAGACAAGTTGAAGTTACACGCAATGTGTCCGTTGTGATTCGGCAGTGTTGTTGAAGACGAGAGGTACCGGGAACCAAGTGGAAACCAAGTTTTTATGTTAGTCGCGTGATGACCTGACCTATTCACTGACTGTATTTAGAGAGCACCTTATAGTAGATAGCTAGTTATAACACGAGTTTTAACAGCCAGTTCCGAGTGTTATGTTCTTATATTGTGTCATTTAATAGATGTCCGAGAGTGGATATAGACATCTTGGAGTGTTTTTTCCGGACACTAATTGTCTGATGGTTGTGACTAATAACATTCGTACAGCCATGTTGGTTGTAGGCTTGTTATTGCGATATTTGTACTCGCAGTAACCGGAGCATGACCTAAGGGATCTTTTATAACTGACATTGAGACACAAAGTGGACTTAGCTCCAACCACGGATTAATACTCTCGTGATTTAGACCAGAAGCCATGAGCAGCTACCATTACCATCATACCAGTGGTGGCGGCGGTTTTGGTGGCGTGACTCCAACCCCTACCATTGGTGCCGCGCTGGACGAGCTGATGTGCAGCAAGTCTGACGGTAACCTCTCATCCACCTCGTCAAACGTCTCGCCCAACAGTGTCTTCTTCAGGTATAGTAAGAGAGTACTTTGTTGACACCTTGTGTGAAAGAAGTGGAGTAGCTCGATTGATACAGTGAATGTGTTTTTGTTCAAATTGAATATATTACGTTCATCACATCGCATCTTATGACATAGATTCAGGTTTTGCAAATAAAAATGTGATTTGCATAATGAAGATAGAAGAGCATCCGCTCTAGTTTTTTTTTTTTTTAAATCATGACTAAATTACAACTTCAGTGATTATTGTTTCATCATCATCATCAACCTCCTTCAGCTACTAGTCGAACATATACCTTCAAGAAAATCGTTCCAAGCATATCTGTTCTGTGCCATCCGTTCTAGGTTATGTCTGTCTGTCGTCTGCAGTTCCCTTCTCCGTGTGTTTGTCGGTCTCCTATTTTTCTGAGCCTGGCGATTCCAGAACAAGGACTACTTTTGTCAAGCTGTCATCTGGTTTCCTCTGTGTGCTTCCAGTCCACCCCCAACGTGTTGTCCTTAATGCTTGTTCCACTGGTATTGGTATGGCTCATGCCATCAGTTCTTCTTTCTTCTTCTTCTCCCTCGTTCGCCTTCAGACTTCCACATTAATGACTCTATTAAAGGCAGTAGTCAGCTCCAGCTTCCTGACATCTCCAAACAGTTTTTCGTGTAGTGAAGTAGATTGTAGCCATATGCTACTCCTATCGTTGCTTTATGTTGGGCAGGACTTTTCATCAGTTCCATATGGGTGATATTTGTTGTAGCACCACTTCCTCTTTTGCGACTTTTCTCCTCAAAGACTTCCTGTAACGGCACGAGGCTTAATATAATATATTGCTGATCATTATCACACCTAGCTCCTCAAGGAGCATAGGCCTTCAGCAAACGTATGTCAATTATTCCTATTCCGTGCTATCAGCCCATCGTCTGTCCAAGTTGTCATCCCTTTATCTCACTCTCCAGCTCTCTTCCTCCACGTGTTCATTAATCTTCCTTTACGTCTCGTACTCCGTGGATTCCATAAGAACTGCCTTGTAATGCTATCAACAGATTTCCTCAGTGTGGGTCCTATCCATCGCCAGCGTCTTCTTCTCAACTCTTGTTCCACTGGCACTTGTCTGTCTCTTGTCATCAATTCCACATTGGTGATCTATAATGTACTATTACACGCATATTAATTTGCAACGTTCCTTACATTCAGGGTAAGGAAACATGTTTAAATAACAGACAACAACAAAAACTGTTAAGGAAGTTGAAAAAGAGGACTGCACGTTCTTTAAAAGGGAATTATTCATTTAGACAGGATCTTAAAAACCTGTCTTTAAAAATCCTTCATAAACGTACAATGTGGTCGTTATGAGAATAAATTGCGCATAGCCTTCTCAGACCTCGTGTTATATGTAGATCGTTGACTCTCTCGTATTTTTAACATCTTTTATGTCGGTCTGTCAGACTGTCAGTTATAGTTCCGTTTCTGTTTTTACGGATTTATTTATTTCTATTTTTAGCCTCTGTCCTTCTTTTAGTGTCGTGTCTGAAGTTTTTTAATTTTTATTTTTAAATGAACTGTGTAGATACAAAATGTAGACATGATAAGCACATGATAGTCGCCCTTGTTGTTTGTTTTTTTCACCCACTCTCCGCCCTTAATACATCTTGTTTGATGCTTGTTCCCTGGTACAATTTGGTTTGATGTTTATTCCATGTAACAGTTTGGTTTGCTGTTTATTCTCTGTAACAGTTTGGTTTGCTGTTTATTCCCTGTAACAATTTGCTCGCTGTTTATAATTTGTAACTTCTACTTTTGTCACCGGAACCATTTTGTTTTCTAATTTGAAAAGATTAGCTTCTTTCGTTTTACACTGGCTGTAGAATTTGCACCAGTGTGTTCATCATCATCATCAGCTGCCATCTCCACAACGAAGGTTGGCTGTAATGGATCTCCAACATCTTCTGTCTCTTGTCTTGGTGGTGCACTCTGATAGACTCTTTCCTGTCCATCTCTTGATGTTATCTTCCCACTTATAGCGCTGTCTTCCCCTTGCACGTTTGCCTTCAACTCTCTCTTCTGTTATGGTCTTCTGCAAGGTGTTATGCCTTTTTATGTGGCCAAAGTATTTTAGCTGCCGAACTTTGACCTCCCTCATTAGTTCTCTTTTCATACCCAGATTTTCTAGGACCTCCTTATTTGTTTTCATCTCTTTCCATGAGATATGCCCCATTCTTCTATATATCCACATTTCAAGAGCCTCAATTCTTTCTTCCAAATGCTTATTCATTGTCCATGTTTCTGCACCATACAGAAATGCAGAATATATATAACACTTTATGATTCTCAGTTTTAATTTGTGAGATAGCTGTTTGGATGTCAGTATATGTTTCATGTTGTTGAATGTAGCTTTGGCCATTCCTATTCTCTTCTTGATTTCTGTTTCACATCTGCCATCTTCTGTTATTATATGACCAAGATATACGTAGCTCTTGACTTGTTCCAGGATTTTCCCATTTACGCTTATCTTTAATGTGGGTTTATCGTCTGTTTTGCTAATTATCATAGTTTTTGTTTTCTCAATATTAATGTCCAGTCCATATTCGTGACTTATACTGTTCACTTGCTTCACTAGTTCTTGTAACTCCTGTTCGCTTTCAGCTAACAACACGGTATCATCTGCATATCTAAGGTTGTTTATTGACCTTCCACTGATGTTCAGTCCTGGTATTTCCTGTATCTGTTTGAAAATTTTGTCGGTGTATAAATTAAATAGGCAGGGGGACAGCACACAACCTTGTCTGACACCTCTTTTTATATCTATGTATGGTGAATAATTCCTTCCCGATCTTACTGTGGCAGTTTGCTCCCAATAAATGGAAAAAATATAAGAATACTCAGTAACCAGTGTGTTACCGGGGCCCGAAAGGGGAGCAAAGAATAGCAACACTGTACCCTTCCATGCATGTCGTAAAAACCGACTAAGGAGGGTTGGGCATGGGGCTGGTTACCCCCATCCCGGAAAAAAAGTTTTTACCAAAAAAACTACAACAAACATGGATAGACGGGTGCTTACGTAGAATAGAAGGACTGAAATGGTATGACAAAGTCACAAATGTGGAATTGATGACAAGAACCAGACAAGTGCCAGTGGAACAAGAGTTAAGAAGAAGACGCTGGCGATGGATAGGACACACATTGAGGAAACCTGTTGATAGCATTACAAGGTAGTCCTTGTTCTGGACTCCACAGGGAAAGAGAGGCAGAGGTAGACCAAAAAACACATGGAGAAGAGAACTGGATACAGAGGTGAAAATGATGAGGAAAACATGGAAAGAACTTGAGTGGATGGCACAGGACAGGAAGACTTAGCATGTGTTTGTTGAAGGCCTATGCTCCTCGGGGAGCTAAAGGGTATTGATTATAGAATTTGGCTATGTGCGCTGTTTTCATCGTAGTGCTGCTCGTGTACTATAAAGTACCAGTGGAACAAAAGATAAGTTGCTTTCTTTGAATAGGCCACACATTGAGGAAGCCTGCTGATAGTACTACAAGACAGTCCTTGTTCTGGGAAACCCCGGAGTAAGCGAAGTAGAGACAGACCGAAAAATGCATAGAGAAAGCAATTTGAGGCAGCAGTGGCGGATATAAAGACATGAGAAGACCTTGAACGAGTGGCACAGAACAAGAAAGCTTAGCTTGAATTTGGTGGCCTGTGCTCCACACGGAGCTAAATGGTAAAAGGTAGTCCCATAGCAGATACTGCCGTAGGGGAGTGAAGTGTTAGAGACTTCGCCATATTGGGTCCAGCATCGAGAGGTGGGATGACCAGTTCTCATCCTGGCTGCCTTTTCATTACTTTACTCAAAGTCAGGTACCCATTTACAGCTGGGTAGACTGGAGCGTGACGGTATCGTGATTAGGTAATGACGATAAACGTGGGATATGCTCTAGTGCTTTTGATTCTTCCTGTGTTCCAGTTTGTGCGGTATATCCACCGTAGCCCCTTGCTACAATATACACGTTACATATAACAGTTGACTGCACATTTGTCATTACCCTTCTTTCTGTCATTCTCGTTAACGTATCCTCGCTGTGTGTGTGTGTGTGTGTGTGTGTGTGTGTGTGTGTGTGTGTGTGTGTGTGTGTGTGTGTGTGTGTGTGTGTGTGTGTGTGTGTGTGTGTGTGTGTGTGTGTGTGTGTGTGTGTGTGTGTGTGTGTGTGTGTGTGTGTGTGTGTGTGTGTGTGTGTGTGTGTGTGTGTGTGTGTGTGTGTGTGTGTGTGTGTGTGTGTGTGTGTGTGTGTGTGTGTGTGTGTGTGTGTGTGTGTGTGTGTGTGTGTGTGTGTGTGTGTGTGTGTGTGTGTGTGTGTGTGTGTGTGTGTGTGTGTGTGTGTGTGTGTGTGTGTGTGTGTGTGTGTGTGTGTGTGTGTGTGTGTGTGTGTGTGTGTGTGTGTGTGTGTGTGTGTGTGTGTGTGTGTGTGTGTGTGTGTGTGTGTGTGTGTGTGTGTGTGTGTGTGTGTGTGTGTGTGTGTGTGTGTGTGTGTGTGTGTGTGTGTGTGTGTGTGTGTGTGTGTGTGTGTGTGTGTGTGTGTGTGTGTGCCTTCAATCTGGCCACACATGTAAGATATCCCATGTGGACTCGTGTAACATAGACGGGTTCTCTGAACATGTCATCCATATGTCAACCTGTCTCGTCCTCTCCCGCCCGTCCCGCGTACAAGTTTTTTTTAATGTGAATAGTTTTTATTATTATATATATGTAGTATTATCATATGATGTTATGTGTGTGAGAATGTACCTGTATACCACTGATTATTTCGATTTGGTGTCTGATATTTTGTATTGATGTTTTACATATTTTATTTGTTTGCTTTTGTTGTTAGTTTTTTTTCATTACTTTCTTTCTTTTTGTTTCTTTAAATATATTTATTTAATTTTTATTATGATTGGATACTATAATTGAATGCTGTTATATTACCTTTATAGGGTTGCATGTCTTTAATTAATGCTTAAAGTACATTTAGGAATGGAAAGAAACAGTATACAAGATGAGAGAGAGTGAGTGAGAGAGTGAGTGAGAGAGAAAGGGCAGAATGTTAGACGAAGGTGCGAACCATATTCGCTCACCTCTCTCACTCTCTCTCTCTCTCCCTCTCTCGGTTGAAACCTTCCCCCCTCCCCTTTCCTCTTTGTCATCATTCTCCTTTCACCGTTTCTCCAGGCTTGTGTTGGTAAACACGAAACGTCTCCAGACAGGTTAGCTAACACTGACCTTACCTCGGAATGTGAGGGCTCGTGTTTGGTTGGGAGTTGTTTTCCTCACGCACTCTCAGCCATAATGCAGCTTTTTTTTTTTTTTTTTTGGATGGTTGTTTTGCATCGTTATACAAACCTGGCCCAGTGTTATTATTCTTAATTATAACCACACCTTGGGTGGCCGACACACGCCCCGTTCAGCCAAGGTCTTAGACGCCAGGTCTATCAATGTTTCATGGTAACTTATTTACTCGGATCTATCAGCCTATCAGAAGTATTGACGTGCATTAGCGTTTCCCCAAGTTCCGGGGTTGGGTTATTTTCTGAGCTCGCGCCGCAGAATTAAATACTGATGAATGATGGGATTGTATGGGATTATGAATATGGTTTCAATCTTTATCGTATTTTTACTTTCAATATAAATGTTTTGTTGGGAAAAAGTAAACACTTAAATAAATAAAGAGGGAAACCTGAAGTTGCGAATCGTAAAGAAAAATTGGTAAATGGTAAACACAAGAAGAAAAAGATAAGTAGAGAGAGAGAGGGGCATTTCGGAAATTCGATCCAGGTAGGCTACATCCGAATGACGCCATCGCCTGGCTGCGAGATTGACCTTGTTAAGACAACCAGCAGCTAAGCCTTGTTCATACAGTTGACCTTGTTTGGTTGTTTGAGGGGAAAGAGGAGTACTGACTAGTAAGGAAATACGTAGATGTCCATAATGCCCCTTCCCCTAAACATGTTCTTAGAGGTCTTGATGGTATCTTGAGAGAGGAGAGAGAGAGAAGAGATAGAGCTTTTTTACCTCACGCCATTTCCTTCAAATTACCACCACACACTAAAATATTTCAGTAGATGGGTATGGTAAATATTGAAAAATTCGCTGCGATCAAAAGACCTCTCCCTAATTTTTTTTGTGATGGATGATGATAACTCAACTTATTATTTTCAAAATTTTTTCGTGAGATTCTTTCGGAATTTTTTTACCAAAACATACTTTTATCTAGCTTTGTAATGTGTATTCTGCCTGGTGTCACGGTAAACCAGGCAGAGACCAGCAGCACATCAGTGTATCGCAGCATACAGGTTGCGGAACACTGCACTAGTGTATATTCATTCACTACTTCTAACGTCAGATCCATAAACTTAATGATCACCCAGGGCACCGAACAGATTATTTGCGTTTTAAACTCACGACACGGCCTTTGTCTGGAGGAACATTTTGTTATGGTAACCGGCGCAGTTACCTTTTAGTTGTTGCAGTACGCCGTATGCTTTGATTGTAGAGTAGAAGCCTCGGTTGAGATGTATCAAAGGATGGACGATAGTCGGATGCGGAACACGCCGACATTTGCACGTAACTCAGACAGAAGCAGGAGTCGGCTGACATGTTTTCCAATTAGCGGACGCACGTACATTACGCAATGCTGGCTGAACAATGATCATCCAAGTAAAGACGCATATTCAGTACTCTAAATGCCCTGACCATTGATTTTAGCAGTTGCTTTCAGTACACAAAAGTTAGCCGAAAAACGCATCGGGGGCTTCCAATTAAAAAAATAAAAATAAAACGTAATTTGCCTTATCATAATGAACGTTTTGCGCAGTTTTACGATACAACCATCGGTGTTCAGTGCCTGCCAATGACATAAATGAACTGAATGCAGTAGCAGAGAACAGGAGACGACAAGGTCGGTTTTAGCATCCGGTTGTACATTTTTAATGATTCGATTCTCTTAAATTTATAAGTAGAAAATACTCCCCCCAAGAAAATAAACAAACGATGAATTATTTAATGAATTGGGGCAATAACGATGTAGAACGGATGAATGGTGTGCATAACTACGGGAATAACAACTTAACATGAATAACAGACTCAACACACGTTATTGTCAGGCATGTCTTTGTCAGTGCGTGGGCAGACGAACACAGAGAGCGTTAAATAAATGAAAGAAAAGCGGGGACTGGAGCAGTAAATAATGAAGTAAATCCGAGACCTGTGAGTAGTAAATAAATATATATGGGTAAATGGTACACTCGTAAGATAGACAGAAGGAGAACACCAGGAGTGGGGAAGAAGAAGAAAATAAAAGAGTAGAAACGAAGTTTATAAACAGGCTACAGTATATGGAAGATCTTGTTTGATTCTATCCTGGTATAATCTTTATTGTTTTTTTTTTAAATGCTATTTATTATAATGGGTAGTGTTATAGTTAATAAATAACAGATCTTTGTGCATCTTTTGATGTGTTCACTGATGAGTGAGGAGATTGTGTGGCATTAGGAGTATGGTTCGATCCTTATCGTATTCTTTGTCAGTGTTTTATGGGGAAAGTAAAGACGCATAGAAATAAATAAGGAAGGAAACCCGAAGGCCTGTGAATCGTTAAAAAAATGAAGAAAACGGGTAAATGGTAGGCACACGAAAGAAAGAGAGAAAAAAAAGAAGGAAAAAAGAAAAGACAGAAAAAAAAGAAGGAAAAAAGACAGAAAGAATGAAAGACAGACAGACCGGCATGCAGAAGGAGAGAAAGAACGATCGAAAGAACTCAAGATAACAGAAGTCTTTTTTTTTTTTTTTTTAAATAAAGTTTTGTCGAGGCACGTCCCGTTCAACCTAGTCGGTTATATTAGGGCGCATGACCAAATAGAAAAGACCCTTAGGTCTGAGATTTCGCGATGTTTAAACAGAACAATCGTCTTTGCTACTGTAGTTATATTTATTGTTTCCATATTTGTCTTCTCAGTCTTGCTTCTCTTCTATCATTTCCTCTCTTTTATACTTTCTTGTGCTTCTGTTTTAATTGTCATAGTATTGACTTTCTTTCATTTCTGTGTGGTGCTAGCACCTTCTGTAAACTTTCACTCGTTATTGTATTATAAATGTACTCTCCATTAGTTCCTTGTTGGTTGGCGTGTGTTGTGTCCCCTGGGGTCACTGGTGGGGACAAAGAAAGAATATAACCACTGCTGCCTCCAGTAAAGAGGTTGTGTATGGGGTTGGCAACCTCATCATGTCAACCAGATTACTACATAAACCACCACTACATTAGCACATGCTTGCTTTGATGCAGGCTTCCTTCAGTAGTGGTTCCATGTTTCATAAGGAACGAAAAGGCACATGATGATGATGATTCTTTTCCGTAGTATCCCGTACTCGTTCTTGACGGCCATCTTGTTCATATCTTTATCGTGTTTGGTTTCTTCTTTAGCAATAACTTTTTTTTTTCTTGTTATGTTCCTCTTCTCTTCCTGGTGACTGTCCTGTCACTCTCTCCGCCGTTCTTCTCACACTCTCAGACAACCACTTTCTTGTTGCTGTCTCTTCTCTTACTGTGACTGTCCTGTCACTCTCTGCCGTTCTTCTCACACTCTCAGACAACCACTTTCTTGTTGCTGTCTCTTCTCTTACTGTGACTGTCGTGTCACTCTCCGCCGTTCTTCTCACACTCTCAGACAACCACTTTCTTGTTGCTGTCTCTTCTCTTCTCTCTTCGTCCAGTACTTGCGCTTGTCTTTCTTATTATATCTTATTCCAGTTACCTGTAACAATTCCCTACTGTCTCTCTTTGCATTCGACTTCTGTTTATTTTCTATCAGTTCTACAACCATCCGGCGTGATCCTGACCACATCACCCCTAGTGTGCCAATGTCAAAAAAATATGGGCCTAACACCATATTCCGAATATGCCTCAGTGGGCGTGTAACGGGATCCCTCCTTTACTACAACCCTGCAGTTGGTTTTAGGTCTGTGTTTAACATTCACATTTCATCCACTTTATTACCGCAGTTAATCATATCAGTTTTTCTTGTAATGCTACGTTATCATATCCGCACATTAATGTACAATTATGAGTTTATTTTGTTGAACTTTATATATGATTGTTTTTTTTTTCTCCTTTCTTTACAGTTCCATTTTGATACGAGATTTGGATCTCAGTGAGGATAGTGATGTAGAACCTGCTGTAAGTACACACTTATGTAGTCCACCCATGCTTGGTCGCTTCTTCATCTTTTCTGGTCTCCCAGTCTCACATGTTATTCTTTCTGTCTCTCTCTCACACACACGCACGCACACATGCACGCACGCACGCACACATATACACGCACACACACATATTCACACGCACACATACATTCACACGCACACATACATACACGCACTCGCGCGTACACACACACACACGTGTACGTTGGACTACAGACATACATGGTAAATCACAAGGAATTTATGTTTCTAATATTCATTGTTTCATCATCATCATTCTCTTGTCACTTATTATGTTGCATGGATCCACTGTGGCTGCAGGCCACTTGCAGGAAGCCTACACCAGGCATTTACATGGCTCTTGCAGTAGTTGTTTGTGTAGTAATTTGTTTTACATGAAGAGGTTGCCTGCCCCATGTACAGACTCATACGACAAGCTCGAGGAGGCAGTTGTGCTATTCTCTGTCATGTCAGAGAACTACGGGGTTGTTTTATCAGTTTGTATGTTAAATAATAGCTTTTTCTGTTGGTTGTAATTTCTAGAAGCGTGAAGCTCGTGTATTTGTTTTATGATTATTGTTATTTCATATTGGATGATCACAACACTTCATGTCTAAACATTTAAAAAAAAAAAATTATTTCATCTTTTCGCTTGTGTTTCTCTTGCCTAATCTCTAAGGCACCAGCAAAAGGGACAATATCCATCTAGTACATTCCCTTCTAATCTCTAAGGCACCAGCAAAAGGGACAATATCCATCTAGTACATTCCCTTCTAATCTCTAAGGCACCAGCAAAAGGGACAATATCCATCTAGTACATTCCCTTCTAATCTCTAAGGCACCAGCAAAACGGACAATATCCATCTAGTACATTCCCTTCTAATCTCTAAGGCACCAGCAAAAGGGACAATATCCATCTAGTACATTCCCTTCTAATCTCTAAGGCACCAGCAAAAAGGACAATATCCATCTAGTACATTCCCTTCTAATCTCTAAGGCACAAGCAAAACGGACAATATCCATCTAGTACATTCCCTTCTAATCTCTAAGGCACAAGCAAAACGGACAATATCCATCTAGTACATTCCCTTCTAATCTCTAAGGCACCAGCAAAAAGGACAATATCCATCTAGTACATTCCCTTCTAATCTCTAAGGCACCAGCAAAAAGGACAATATCCATCTAGTACATTCCCTTCTAATCTCTAAGGCACCAGCAAAAAGGACAATATCCATCTAGTACATTCCCTTCTAATCTCTAAGGCACCAGCAAAAAGGACAATATCCATCTAGTACATTCCCTTCTAATCTCTAAGGCACCAGCAAAAAGGACAATATCCATTTAGTACATTCCCTTGATGTGAGAATATAATCAGCATAAAGGCCGAGAATACTGTCAGTGTCTCTGGTGCGGTGTTTATCTCTCCACGTTATACTTCTACAATTTTTGTAAATGAGAAACGTCATCTTTTGTACTTGATAAAGAAAAGGTATAGTAAAGTTAAAAACCTGCAGACATTTTTTTTTTTTTTTTTTTTTTTTCGTTCGCCCGCTAATACTCAAGGCGAAATCTCAGGTTATTATTTTATGTCTAACCTGAAATTGATTTTACGTGAGTATCCCTTTATTTCTTGTACAGAGACAGGTGTCCCTCGCCATTCAGGCAAATACTCGCCGATTTCGGAGGTACCCATTGCAGCTGGGTCGGCTCAGGAGCCGCCAGTCCCTGGTCGACGACACTCCTTCAAATGTACTCGCCAGGTCTCGAGTTAATCCAGTCCAAATCCCGGTCGACGAAAAATCCTCAAATGCCGTCGCCCGGGTTTGATCCTGTATCACCCGGTCGCCAGAGCGGTGTTGTAACCACTACGCTAGCGCGGCTCCCCTGCAGACATAATTATTAACCTGCACATTTTATTACAATCAGTCTGACCACTGTTGATAATATTAACAATAACAGTAACGATAACACAGTATAATACACATACAGGTAGTTTATGTTAAAGTATTATGTCTGGCATATATTTTGTTTGTTTAATTTCTCTGCGTAATTATGTTTTTGTTACGGCTGACGAACGTTTTTTCCCCGAACTGGGCTACAGTATTCTATAAACCAAAAATAGAAGATTATAAATCTAAGATAGAAGATTATTAATAGAAGATTATTGGTCGAAGATAAAAGAAATCTCCCTCTCAATGTGAGCAACCCTGAGCCCATATCAGTAAGGAATCAGCAACTGGAACAGACAGACACCTTTACATACCTAGGATGCATAGTAACACCAGACGGCGGAGCAAGCAAAGACATCAACAACAGAATGAACAAAGCAAGAACAGCCTTTTTTAGTCTAAACAACATCTGGAAGTCCTCTCAGTACAGCACAAGGACAAAATTAAGATTATATCAGAGCTGTGTGCTTTCTATGCTTCTCTATGGTGCGGAATGCTGGAGAGTAACAGAGGAGGAGATGTCGAAATTGTCCTCTTTTCACACAACATGCCAAAGAAAAATTCTCCGAATCTTTTGGCCGAATACCATCACCAACCAAGATCTGCTTACTCGGAGCAAGCAAGAGGACATGCACACCATCATAGCTGGCAGACGCTGGAGTTGGGTTGGCCATGTCCTCATAAGAGACCCCGATGCCATCACAAGAACAGCTATGCTATGGACCCCTGAAGGAAAACGAAAGAGAGGCCGACCAAAAACAACTTGGCAGAGGACTGTGGAGGCTGAGATGCAAAGAATGAACCAGAGTTGGGGCACTGTACGAAGGATGGCCACCGACCGAGCAAAGTGGAATCAATTTGTTGTTGCCCTACAAGACGCCACCAGGCGTGATGGCCACTGACTGCTTTGACGGTCGGCGGCTAAGGGTTACTGTATTTGTCTGGTCGCTGTAATATTATCCAGGAAGGCACCTGTTCTAGGCGTAAGACATGTATCTAAAGTTTGTATAAACCCCGTGTCATGATTATTATTATTATTATTTAGGCGGGTATAATGAAAGTTTTTTTTAAAAATCCTGTATTACTTATATTTATTTATTTATTTATTTTTTTTTTTTGTGGCAGGATCTGAAGAAAGTTTTTTTTTAAAACTTATTTTATTTTGTGTTTGATTGTGTAGATGGTGATTGATAAAGAAGAAATAAGCAGTATATAAGAAGAGTTGTAACATCAAATAAGGTTCTGAGAAATTCTTCATTTTCTTCATTGGAAAAGCACAATGTCTGAAGAAAATATAATCTCCATAGTCAAAATACACCTGCTTAGAATGTGTTCAGACAAATGATCTTGGCATACTTAAATTCAGGAGATTATAAATTATCACAGAATACACCAATCTCTCATGTTCATTTTTGTCCTGTGTTGACTTCAAATGCACTTCCGCTCCCTCCTCTTAACGAGACAATTTCATTATCATTAATTAAAGGCTGTACACTATATAAATTGTTACATCCACTTATAGAAAAGTAGGCAAAAACACCTCCGTTCATTAATATTTCTTTGTAATCGATGATTGGTGGAGATTGTAAAGTGCATTTAAGTTTAATTATTTGTTATTCTTATTTTTCGTCCCTCCAAGTCTGAAGATAACAACATCAGTGAGTGCCAGTCAAAAAAGGGCAAAGTTATCGCCTCTTCTGCTGGATCCCCTGTCAAGAGGTATGAGATGTATGACATTTTTGTTCTGTCCATTAATTATTGTCTGTGTCTCATCATCGCACTTTAGTAGTTTTATTTTACTTATTTATCCTGGTCTGCGCTGAGTTGGGTCAGGAAATTTGTAGTTACTGAGTTCGGACATTTATATTGAATTTGATTCAACAGGCTAAAGATAGGAACTACTGATTTAAAAAAAAATTTTTTTTTTTGCTTTGGTTTTTGCTCTTTTTTGGCGAGGTGCGTTCTTTTCAACCTATTTGGTTATATCAGAGCGCATTTACCATCCCAAAAAAAGTCAACTCTGTTGACTGCTAACCCGATCAGCGTTGATAGATACTAAGTCCTGAAAAGAACTAACATTGTCTATCTGCTAGCGTAAAGCCCCCAAAAAGGACTCGCCAGCTACGCCAACGCCCGAGCTCGTATAATTGAACTACTGATGAATATAGCTGTGGCACCAATAAAATGACAGCTGAACATCTCCTGCAAAAGTACCCAACTTACGAAGAACAGAGAAATATAAAGAACAGAGAAATATAAAAAACAGAAATATAAAGAACAGAGAAATATAAAGAACAGAGAAAGCACATATGGCCATCACCAGTAGTACCACTCGTGGACAAACTCTATAGAGATACTGACAAGCCAATGATGACCACTGCTTTCTTTTAACTTATTCAAGTTGACGTCTGAAAGTGTACGCAGAAGAAGATATTCAGTTTATCTGAGACAGTGGTTCTCAAAATTGTATAGGTCGTATTGTATCTAGCATGGACATTTAAGTGCCACTCGTGAAACAATGATAACAGTGGTCTGCTCCTGCATTTTACGTATTCTGTAATGAAATAATTGAAGGCTGTCCCACATCAGGTTCTGCCTTAGGAGAGGGAAGTATTAGAGACTTCACGTAAGCCTGCATTAATAAGGTAGGGGTGACCACTTCCCTTTCTAGCAGCCTTTGCCTTCCTTAACTCATGAGAGCAGAGTCAGTTACCCATTTTTTTTTTTAGCTGGGTGAACTCGAGAAACAAGCGATCTGACCACTCTGCAAGTCAGACATGTGTAAAAGGTAAAGGTAGTCCCATAGCAGAAACTGCCGCAGGGGGGTGAAGTGTTAGAGACTAACTATAATAGGTCCAGCTTTGAGAGGTAGGATGCCAGGCTCCCTTCTTCGCTGCCTTTGCCTTCTTGTCGTAGATTTTCGGTAGGGGAATTAAGACATAGTTTGGTCCCTTCTGAGTAGAACGAGACAGGTGGTGACTCAGTGAGAGGTAAAATAAGAAATAGATTTTGACGAGTGAAATGGTGGAAAAATATGTAGAGTCTGTCCCTGGACTCGAGAAGATCCTTTCGGTCAGCCTATCTCTACAACAGAACTTTGTTAGTCAGACAGTATACCTACATATATATATATATATATATATATATATATATATATATATATATATATATATATATATATATATATATATATATATATATATATATATATATGTATATATATATATATGTATATATATATATATATATATATATATATATATATATATATATATATATATATATATATATATATATATATATATATATATATATATCAACACACATAAGTGACGACGGTTAGACGCACAGACGTGACAAATTATATTTATGGAATAGGGATATTTTTGGGACGAGCTGACCAACACATGTAAATAAAGTTTTTATGTAAATTTTATTTACTATAAAGAAACTCTCTACAACAGCAATATTATGAATATCAATCAAATACAAATAAACATAGGTTAATGAAATTAATAAAGAAATAGACTCATAAGTGTAATCCTCCCTCCCTCTGTTTAGACAAGATCCCGTTAGAAGAAAGTTATTAACCCCCAAAGAGTCAAAGATTTATACGCTATAGTCTAGGATTTCCCTCTACAGTAAAGAACAGAGTTTATACGTTAATCTATTCTGAAAGGGACAGTATTAGCAAAACTTACTAAAAGAAATAAACAACGTGAGTACATGGATTCTACAAGATATATATATATATATATATATATATATATATATATATATATATATATATATATATATATATATATATATATATATATATATATATATATATGAGAATTAGTCATTCACCCTTCCTCTCTTCTCAGACAACTGTGGCCACGTGCATTCGTTCTTACCTAATACTTGGTTTGCACCTTCTGGAACAATCTTTAGGACAAACGCACACAGCAAATCCAGTGTTATTTTGGCAAAGAAAACCCCAGCTCCTCAAAGACAGATTAAATCCACTTCTCTGGGGAACGTTCACTTTGTTACTTTTATTTAGGATTAATGTTTATGTCACATTAATTAGACCAGGTAAGAAATTTAACAGTGCTCACAGTGTCAATAGCTTGAGATTTCCAGTACATAGGAACTTAACCCGCGTAAAATATAATATATTCATGCACTCAGTTATTTAACTTTGAATAGAACTACACGTGTATCTCATATTGAATCGTTTAATAAAAGTCTCCGAAAAATAAGCACTAGTCATTTATATTTTTAATCATCATGAATTAGAAATAAATATATATTTCGTCAGTACTCATAATGAATAGTGCATTTACTAGACGATTAAACAAACTCTTACTGGTTAATATCAGTTAGTTAGATTTACGCTACAGCCGGAGCAATTTAGCTATAGATTATATTAATTCGCTAGTCACTTTGCACAAAACTTCTAGTGAAATAAAAATGTGCGGACTTAACAATTAAATCACTCTACACAGAAAAATCTTAGTGAATAAAATAATTACCGCGAACACAGAAATAGAACTACAGTACTCCAAATCGAAAATACTAAGAAATCCACTATAACAATGGTCTAGAAAATCGAAGCTAGTTGTTCTCTGAAATTCTGTCGGTACTGGATAAATTGAGTTTAAAGGCAGATATATATATATATATATATATATATATATATATATATATATATATATATATATATATATATATATATATATATATATATATATATATATATATATATATATATATATATATATATATATATGTTAGGGTGGGCGAGATGATGATGATGATTATATTGTGATATGTGATCACTCTCTTTTCACACTCGCACCGACCCGAACAACAATAAAAACTCTTATTCTGAGGCAGGGGCTGTATTTATTTTTACAACCCATTCAGTGATTCAGCAAACATTAAACAAATAAACTAGCGAACATAACAAAACAAAACAAACAAAACTAAACAAAACACCCAACAGTTCCCGATGCTAATCTGAAGAAGCAAACAAAGCACAGAATAATTAAAATCATAATATAATACTGAATGAGAAACACCACGCTCTCACCTGTCAAACAGTCCTTCCACGTGTACTACCTGACACCCTCAACTATCACACACGCACGCACTCATGCATGTCATCCAATGCGACTAGTAAGGTGTTGTGCGTGGGGCTGGCAATCTCACCATGTAACACAGGTTGCTACCGAAACCACTACTACAAGAGCACACACTCAGCTATCACACACACACACACACTCATGCATGTCGTCCAATGAGACTAGTAAGGTGTTGTGCGTGGGGCTGGCAATCTCACCATGTAACACAGATTGCTACCGAAACACTACTGCCCTAGCATATGAATACTTAATATGGAGGCAAACCACACTGTTGGCCCCATGCTCCCTCAGGAGCGGAGAAGAGAAATATATATCTTGAAGTGAGCCCACGTGCTCTCACAACCATTCCTCACATAACCATAATTAAATAATCATAAAATGGGCATAAAATAATATTCAACTATATGTACAACAAATACTCTCAATAACGAGAATAAACCACCACCTCGCAACTGATCTATCTCAATATTCGTTACTGCATTCGGAAGCATGTCGTATGTGACGACTGGTGCGCCTGGCAACAAGCGTGTCGTATATGACCACTGATGAGACTAGGAATCTCATTACATGAAACACATCGTTACCGAAACAACCACTGCAAAAGCATAAAAATGCTTCTTGTCGGCTTGTGATAGACACCAGCCACATTGGTGTTTCCATGCTCCGCCGGGAGCAACCAGAGAAACACATGTCTCAACAAAGGAGTGGCCTCGCGCTCTCCAGAAATCTAAATACATATTCTCACCTCACAGTAACCCATTAAATATATACAGTAGAATTATGATAAGTAGGCTATCGTGAAATACACTCAATTACTTTTACACTAAAGAATAAAAAATATAATTACTCTTTGGCTTTAACAAAAACTGGAATTAACAAGAAAAAAATCTCTTTTTCCTTTTTTACTGGGGAAAATTATCTTAATCTGCTTCCACCCACGTGTTGATTCACGCGATCTAAAACTGCGTAACATTAAGTGATAACTAGGAGTGTTAAATGCAGACTTGCTGGCGCCGCTTTTATACAATCACCACGTTGCGCCATCTTGATATTTTGCTAACAAGCCAATATCATCTAAATTCAAGTAATAGATGCTTCTCTGTCCAGTTTCATGTATAAAACACTCTCCTACTAAATTTGCCTTTCTTGCCCGGTCTGATGACTGACATAATTGCTCTTAAACTCTCACATCTGTGATTTGGGCTTTGCGTGCCTAATAAAACCTATCAAACATTATTTTCACTCATCTATCATTTCAAGACTAAATCATAATGTCCTAAAAAGACATTTCCTTTGGAAACACATCTATTTATATCACTAAACATTAAAACAGACTCGTGCTGAATACAATTTCAGAATTATATAAAACTAATTCTAATTTAAATTAACTCACGTGCTCAAGGCATTTACAGCTTGGCTCTATCTGTCTTCTTCGTCTGTTCTCACTGGGCGGCTGTCTCAACAATAGACCAGTTTCGCCACTTGCTACCCCTTTTATAAGCCCTGGCCTAACCACTCAACTTACTGCGCGCTACTGGCGTATTAATCTTGGCTACTTAAATATCACACGCGATTATCGCTTTAGGAATAGCGAAAACACAAATAAAACCTATTTCTAGAGCAAAAACACAATTCTACACCACAACTCTATTTTTAAGGCTTTATTATGGCCTCATTACATATCTTCTACTTCAGACTTTTCACATCCCAGAATGCTTTGCGCACATCGAAAATAATCTGCCCAAAAACAGGTAGGGGGCGGGCGTCTCCTTTTCGACCCCATCACATCTATATATATATATATATATCTCATCTCATAATCGGAACCTCTTCTACCCCGTGAAACGAGGTGTAGAGGGTACCCAAGTGCACAAGGCCCATGGGCGGGACATGTAATCAAAGTGACTTGGCAAACAGGTGATTAGCCCATTGTGCCCGGACTTGCCCTCAGGTGTACTCATATACGCTATAAAACCTCCGAACTATCGAGACGTCATTCCAGCCAAAATGGACAGAGCCTCATATACCCGAAGGTTTCGAGGGATGTCCTTCCTCATCTGCACAAAGGCATTTATAGAGGAACTCTCAGGACCCGTAGGTCTGAGGAAAGGGTCAAATCTGAAGACAGGCACAGCAGTCTTTGGTACTAGGAGGTCTCCACTCAGAGTGGTGTACCACACACAGTCAGTAAAGACATAGGTCGCCTGCGGCGTATATATATATATATATATATAATTTGCAGAACTTCGCTCAGACTTGTTACTTTTAACGCCTTCGCTCAGATTTCGGGCTTTTCCTCGGTCGATCTGCGAATCAGAGGGAAAATTGACACTTTTTACCGCTTGCAGACTCTGGCAATCGAGCGAAGCCCGTCCTTTGATCTTGCGATTCTCACCGTGTTTAATTACCTTCCAAACGAACGGATTCAGGGGTGAGTAACTGTGATTATCTGCCCTTGGTTCCAAATTATCTACTCCTTCTACTCAAATTATTGCCCCTGATTACTGTCTAACGAAAAATACGTTACAACTACATTAGCTTATCTTCCCCTGAGCCAAAATTACGACTCTTTTGAAATAGTCGCCCCTTTCTACGCGTTCCGTCTCTCCCTGGTTGATCCTATTACGACGATTTCCAATCGCTGGCTTTATTATTACAGGTAACCGGCTCAACGTTATCTAAATGTCTGTTGGTAAACATTCCTAAGGAAATAGAGAAAAGAAAAGAAAATAGGCGTGCTAAATTAGAAAAAGAGACAGATCTCTGAGTGTAGGAGGATTTTATGTTAACAAAACGTGTGTAGGTGAAAGCCAGGTGAAAGAAAAAAATGTAGATAATGAAATAGATATATGAAAGCTTTTATCATAATATGTCACACTTCTCTAACCGAAGAGCAATCAAATATCCATTTACAGCTGGGTAGACTGGAGCATTACGCCACCTTGTTTCGAACCCGGTATCTTTGCCGCGAGAGACCAGCGCTGTAACCACTCTGCCAGTCAGACGCTTAATCAGCGCGATAATAGAATAATTAGAGAAGTAAATGCTTCTCTTAGTTTGTTTACCTGTCTTGTCTGTCGGTTAGTAATCAATGCATGTATGTCTGTCTGTCTGTTTCTGCATTTATATATCTCTCTGTGTGTAGGTGTTTATGTATCAGTCAGTCTGGCTGATTGTCTGCGTGTATGTCTGCTTGCCTCTCTGCGTGTGCACTTGTTATTCGGTGTTGCTGTTTGTCACCATAACTCAAGTACACTTCCCTGGGGAAATGGAAAGAGCCAGAGCTAATCGGAAATAAGATTGCTCTGTGCTCACCGACGTGAATGCGTTTTGTGATGAGCAGGGTTAAAATAATCTTCTGTGCATGGGTTATCCGTAACCCACGCGAGTTATTTCCCCTTGACCGCGTCGTACGCGAATGTTGTCCTGAGCAGAATAACACAGTGACCATTTTGGCTTGAAATCTCGGTCCGGGTGCTGTCTCTGTGTCTTTGTTGTCTGTCTGTATGCAAGCCGAGGTTATGTATCGTCATCATATAACTAATCGTCTCTTGTATGAAGCAAATACTGATGGTTCTGAACCAAAGCATTCTTTTGCTTTTGTAACGGTGGTCTGTGTAGCATTTAGTGTTACATGATGAGATTGCCAACCCCCGATTTGTCCCATCTTTCTCTCTTCCCCCCTCCCCCCCCCCCCCCCCCCCCCCCCCCCCATGCACACGAGGGAGCATTAGTTCTGTTCTTTATTTGTCTCATACACGGGGAAATACACGGGCGAAATTATGATTACCAGGTGCTGAATACCGATTCTGAATAACTCTTTAGTTTGAGGAAGGTTCACAGAGTCAGCAGTAAATCTAGGTCAGACCTGGTTTTACAGAAAATGGGAACTTGGCTCAGTTGAGAATAAACTGCCGCTATTATCACTTGCCGTGCGTTGGCCTTCATGTCTGCACAATTTAGGGTCATCGATGTTCTCTGTCATTTTTTTTTCGGTGTTTACACATTGTGGTGAAGTGGGATGTTATAAATACTTATAGGGAACTTAGGGTACTGACTGAGATCAGCTGTGAAGGTATCTATATCTATTAAGAGTAGTGTATTATAGATAACCTTACTTGCTACCACATATCTATATATCTCAGTCAGAATTATTCTGGAATAGTGTGATGCTACGTTATGTGTCTAGGGTATGAGTATGGTGAAGTGTAAGTCACAACAACAGACAGATAAACAATTTAATTTAATCCACTACTCTTGACAACACGGTGACACTCACATACATATAACACTCTACAAAGATATCTTAAAAGAGTCACTAATAAACTTTCAAATAACAATATGTATTCATTACTGGCATGAATGAATATGTGTCCTGATTCAACTACAAGGGAACCAGGAATCACAATCAATTTAAATTACAAGTTATGTACAGAATGTATTTAATATGAATATTGTAGTGACATATATTATTACAAATGTTCTATGTGTGTCAGTTGTGTAGTAGTAAAATGAGGTAATACTGGTTTTGTTTTGTTCAAGCTCTGTTGGTATTTGTCATCATGACTTCAATAGTTTGTCTTTAGGGACCAGTATTGGAGATGTTCACAGTTCCTGATTTTAAGACAAATAAATTCCCCTCTGAATGGTATTTTTATAAAGTTATTTCAAGATGAGGGGACATAATGTTGAGCTCAGCTGGCCAATTCGCTTATCTGGCGTGATGGCGGCAGGAAAGGACTCCTCTGCTCGAATTTTCCTCTGGGCTCTGGAGACACCTCACTGACAGCTAAAAGGACCAAGGAGTATGCTGTCCGACACTGGATTCAGCAAATCTCTGACTAGGTGCTGCTCAGTACATCAAGACCACTGTCCCTGAAATCAAGAAGGATGTACCTTCTACTTCATAACTAATTTATATTCTCTTTTACACTGATCACAATACAGCACAAACATTGCGTTCAGAGCGTTAGGCCAACAGTCAGCTTCATTTGAAATACTTTATTCCAGTATTACCCTTCTTAATGGTTACTACGCCTCTGCACTTCCAGCATTATTTCTGTCTAATCAATCATCCAGGTGTCAGTGTACTGTTTGGCCATTCCATGCCGTTTTACTTCTCTCCGACACCCTCCGTTCAGGCTGGAGCATTTTAGGCTTTACCTCACGTTTGCCACTGAACTACACATATATATACAGGCATAAATCAACAATTCACATTCAATTTTCATTAAAAGATATTAAATGGTTCAAGCTTACCACAATTCATACGAATAACACAGATACGTTGATTAGCAATGAATTTTGGCACAAACTGGCACAAATTCCTATCTGCTTATGTTCCAGGCTTTTATTTTACACAAATATGAGCTGGCTTCAACGCACTGATGCTTTATCAAGCTTCTTTAAACAAGTGGTCTCGAACTAACGCTCCCAAGTGTGTATATCAGCGAGACTGGCCAATGAGCCACGTTTCGACAAGTGTTTGAAAAAATGTTATCTTTTCCCGTCTCCCCCAACAACCAAGATAGTATTTATAGCCCGACCAATCGTGGGTAGGCTTTCATTTGTTGCGCTCCAATCAATTTGGAGTTTACATGGTAGGCTATTTATGTAACGTAAGGTTTTTTTCAAACACGTTATAAAAAAAATTTTATGAGCAGAAATGATTTTATGCTGTCAGGCAGCCTCACTATTTTATTTTGGGTATAATTTATTAATTCCTGGACTATTTGCGTAACGTTTTACATATTATTTGTCAGCAAGCCCTAAGGAACCCAATCATACTAATTTAAAGGAGCTACGTGGCTGCGTTCAAAATATGTATTTTCTTCTACCTCCTGTTTGGAAGATGTGCTGTCTGGGTACTGTTATGTGTTCAAACGTAAACCCATCTAATGTTATCTTTTCTAATAAGAGTTTGTTATGATTTATAAACCTAACTCTGGGAAAGGGTAGTGTATTTTATCACTGTCCGTCTGAAAAAGTTAGTGCTTGTAGACTTACACGCGTGATGCCAGCATTTGTATATCGCGCGTCGCGTGTTGCATGCGTTCCTGATTTTCAGCCCTCCCCTCTCGCTATCCTTTTGTCCATCTGTTCGTTCGTTTTGGTAACGTAATATAATTAATGTTAGGATTAATTTAGGTCATTACGCAGTACGTCTCAATGTTTTTTCCAAGAAATACAGCACACGTTTCATTGAAGAAAGCGGGTATAATACAGTAAGCTTTTACTATCAACGTGAAAGCGTTACAATTTGCAGACGAAGCAGAAAACAAGGGGGATTTCGAGTACATTCCTTGTGACAGCAATGTCATTTTACCATTGCTCTTCTCTTTATTAATTTTATTTGTTAGGCTTCATATTTACCTAATAATTTATATATGTGGATTAGAATATTTCATGACACCTCCCCTCTTAAAACAGACATTATATGTCAGTCCTTTATTCTATATACACATAGAGAAATTTATTATTATTTCTGGGGTTTACGGTGATTCTCATCACACGGATGGCGGCTTAAAAAATCCGCTCCCAGATTGGTTTTTCCAGATATATATTCAATGCTAAAATTATATGGAGCCAGAAGCAAAGACCATCGGAGTAACCTAGAGTTCTCATGCTTAGCCTGTGCTAAAAACGATAAAGGTTTGTGGTCAGTTTGCAACTTAAATGCCTTCCCATATAGATAAATATTGAATTTCTTTATTGCCCATATTACTGCAAGACATTCTTTTTCGCTAGTTGAGTAGTTGATTTCAGCTTTATTCAACTTTCTGCTAGCATATGCCACTGGGCTTAATTCCCCATCCAATGCATCTGATTTCTGTAGTAAAGTTGCACCTAACCCAATATTACTTGCATCCGTCCTTACTATGAATTCTTGACTTAAGTCAGGTAATTTCAAAATGGGTTTACTTGTGAGCTTTTCCTTCAATTCTTGGTAAGTCATTTCACATTGTGGTGTCCATGTAATGCGATCTGGATGTCCTTTACGTGTCAATTCCGTTAAAGGTGCACATATGGAATTAAAGTTTTTGATATACTTCTGGTAGAAACCACATAATGAGACAAAGGATCTCACGTCCTTCTTGGTTTGTGGTCTCGGGGCTTTCTGTAGTTTTTCTAAATTCTTTGGGTCAGGGGTCATATTTCCCTGATAAACTGTGTGTCCCAAAAATTCCAATTCTTTACATCCAACGCAACATTTGGTTGGTCGGGCTGTTAAATTTGCCTCCCTAAGTCGATTAAACAGCATGTTCAGAGAGTCAATGTGTTCCTCAAATGTTTCTGTTGCTATAAGGATATCATCCATAAAATTTGTTATACAGGGATTATTCAGAGGATCCAATAATTTTCTCATCATTCTAGAGAAGACACTAGGCGCATTCTTCAATCCAAATGGCAATCTATTAAACTCATAGTGTCCTTCTGAGGTACTAAAAGCTAGGGATGGTCTAACCTCAGGCTTTACTGGAATCTGATAGTATCCTTTACTCAGATCCACTTTTGAGAAATATTTAGCTTTATTTAGCCTGGCAAACAGCTGATTTGTATCCGGCAATGGATCCACCTGTCCTTCTGTAATAGCATTCAGTCTCCTGTAATCTATACAGAGTCTATGTTCTCCAGAGGGCTTCCTTAAGAGTACAACACCGGAACTATACGAAGACACACTGTGCGAAATAATTCCTTCCTTCAATAGATAGTCTATCTCTTCCTTCAAAGCTTTTTCCTTAGCAAACGGAATCGAATATGGTTTCATACAGACAGGTGTGGAGTCTATTAGTTTCATATCATATTCCAATAGGTTTGTATGCCCTGGTCGGTCTGTTAACACCTCTGCATGATTATTTAGAACCTGTTGCACTCTCTCTTTCTGAGTTTTCGTTAAATGTGTACTGATTTTCACCTGTGCTGCTGTCTCACAGGGGTGTAATGGATATTCAAATGATGAAAGTGGTTCCTTTTTCATCTCCATGGCGATGGACAAGGTCAACAAGTGTGTCTCTTCCTGATGTTCTCTTTCCAAATATTTCTTCAGGAGATTCACATGATAGATTTTTTCTTTCCCCTTCTTATCTATCTTATAATTTGTTCTAGACACCTTCTCTAGAACTGTATATGGACCCTGCCATCCAATTTGTAACTTATTCTGACTCCCAGGCAAAAGAAGCAGTACTTTCTCTCCCACAGCCAAATTTCTGTCTTTCGCCTTCCTGTTATAATAGGCAGCATGTTTCTTCCTGGCTTGTTTCAAATTTTCATTGGCAAGTTTCCAGCCAGTTTTTAACCGAGTGGTCAGCTCATTCACATATTGGTATGAAGATGTAATGTTTTCCTCTGCCTTTTCATCAGTCCACGTTCTTAACAAAGCTACATATGGACCTTTAATTGTGTGGACCTATTTGTCCATGCACCGGTATGGTCTCTTCCACTTGAAGCTTTATAGTGATGATTTTTCCTCCCAGAATTATCATTCACAAAACGACCGCTACCAATTTTTCTTTTCCTGGGGTTTCCTCCCCACTTAAAATTCTTGATGAGAGATTTCCTCTCTACATCTTCTTCCTCCAGTTTGTTTAAGTCCGATTGAGGGATTGTCGGCTTATCCTGGGGTAAGACATCTTTTTGCACTCTCCGCATAGTGGCCATTGTAAAACAGTTAAGTGAAGCTTGTCCGTGAAAAGGGGCTTCCCATTCCATTTGGTCCACCTTATCAAATTTATTTTTCCTTTTATTGTCAGGCCTGATTTTGCCCCATGGCGTGTCCAGGTCCTGATCCATGTTCCCACTTGTGGGTGTTCCCTCATGTGCTATGCTACACCTTTCTACAAAGTTCTCAATGTCCCATCTTGCTTTGGGCCAATAATAATTGTGAGCCACCTTTTGAATGATGGTACCTATTTTCTCATGGTCCCCATCTGGTTTCACATGTAGGCTCCTTATTAAGTCTGTCCTATATCTTTTTGGAAGAACCAGCTGTCCGTGACCATTGGATCTAGCTCCAGTCTTCCTATACATCAACTTGTTTTTTTCATGTAAAAATCTCCCTTGCCTGGAGTTGTATGACAAGTTGACAATTTTCTGAAACAAGGCTTGAGTGTTTTATCCCCAGCCTGTGCCTTCCTCATCTCTTCTGGAGTGGTATCTAACATAATATCCTCCTCCTGTCTTGAGGTCGACCTGACCTGAAGGGTTGCCATATACACAGGTTTCCTTCTGCACCGGTCAGTGTCATGATTGTCCATCTGACAATTTTTACACCACCTTTTTCCTTGGTTGAAAGATTTTCTTTCATCATATTTCCTTTCATCGAATTGTGGGAATTTATTTTTATTTTCATACCGTGGCCTATCAAATTGGTGCTTACCTTTATTTTGATCCCTAGGATCAAATTTATTAAAGTTCTGTGGTGCCCTAAAGTTGTCCACCTGTTTCTTTTTATTACCTGTTACCTCTGCTTGAGCTGCTTGATACCTTTCAGCAACATTTAGCAACTCACCCAGCCTCTCTGCACCTTGTTCCATGAGAAACTTTCTCAGGTCTGGAGCCATGGACTCTCTTAGTTGCTCTATAAGGACCATTTCCTTAAGATCTTGGGTTTTCCCCAGAGAAGTCCATTTCTCCAAGTATGTCTCTATTCGTGCAGAGAACTGGTGATAGGTTTCACCTGACAGTAGTTTAGCATTCCTAAATTTTTTCCTGTAAAACTCTGCATTCTTTTCATACCTTAACAAAAGAGCCTGCTTTAGCATGTCATAATTTTCCTGATCACCTCTGCTCATTTTTGCAAAAACTTCATAAGCTGCCCCACGAAGTCCCTGAGATAACTTTAAGCTCCACCTTTCTCTCTCTAACCCATACGTGGTAGCTAATAGTTCGTACCTATTTATATAGCTCTCAATATCATCGTCTTTCTCAACAAAATGATCTAAATGAAAGTTCATAGCTGAGATTGAGGCTCCTTGAGTAACCGTAGCATCAGAGGCAAAGGGACTGGCACCATTTTCAGGAGCATGGCCTTGAAACTCAAACTCCCTTAGTCGTAACTCATGTTCCCTTTGTAATCTTTTCTCCTCCTTTTCTGCTTCCCTCTCTGCAGCTAATTTCCTCTCTTCTGCAGCTAATTTCTTCTCTTCTGCTTCCAATTTCTTAGCCTCTTTGTCAGCCTCAATCTGCAACCTCTTAGTCTCAGCCTCAGCTTGCAACCTCTTAGTCTCAGCCTCCAACTTTCTTTCGGCCTCTTTTTCTAATCTTCTTTCTTCGCGTTCAATAAATTTGTCACATTCCGTTGTGACATAGGCAACCATAACTTGCCCATCTAATCCTAACTCTTTTGCAGTCTGAACCGCAGCAGATCGAAATTTGGCCAGGTCCGCCATTGTCTATTATGTAAATTTATACAATGTCTAACCAACAATTCAATCTCTAATGGACAACACAGGCACCGTGAGCTCAACCTTATTTAATTCCACCCAAGGATACCTTTTAATTCTTATATTCCCTGAAGTGAATTACCCCAATATTTTTAATAGTTAAAGATTCAAAATCCCAAGAGCGAGACCCCAATATATGTGGTGAAGTGGGATGTTATAAATACTTATAGGGAACTTAGTGTACTGACTGAGATCAGCTGTGAAGGTATCTATATCTATTAAGAGTAGTGTATTATAGATAACCTTACTTGCTACCACATATCTATATATCTCAGTCAGAATTATTCTGGAATAGTGTGATGCTACGTTATGTGTCTAGGGTATGAGTATGGTGAAGTGTAAGTCACAACAACAGACAGATAAACAATTTAATTTAATCCACTACTCTTGACAACACGGTGACACTCACATACATATAACACTCTACAAAGATATCTTAAAAGAGTCACTAATAAACTTTCAAATAACAATATGTATTCATTACTGGCATGAATGAATATGTGTCCTGATTCAACTACAAGGGAACCAGGAATCACAATCAATTTAAATTACAAGTTATGTACAGAATGTATTTAATATGAATATTGTAGTGACATATATTATTACAAATGTTCTATGTGTGTCAGTTGTGTAGTAGTAAAATGAGGTAATACTGGTTTTGTTTTGTTCAAGCTCTGTTGGTATTTGTCATCATGACTTCAATAGTTTGTCTTTAGGGACCAGTATTGGAGATGTTCACAGTTCCTGATTTTAAGACAAGTAAATTCCCCTCTGAATAGTATTTTTATAAAGTTATTTCAAGATGAGGGGACATAATGTTGAGCTCAGCTGGCCAACTCTGCTTATCTTGAGTGATGGCGGCAGGAGAGGACTCCTCTGCTCGAATTCTCCTCTGGGCTCTGGAGACACCTCACTGACAGCTAAAAGGACCAAGGAGTATGCTGTCCGACACTGGATTCAGCAAATCTCTGACTAGGTGCTGCTCAGTACATCAAGACCACTGTCCCTGAAATCAAGAAGGATGTACCTTCTACTTCATAACTAATTTATATTCTCTTTTACACTGATCACAATACAGCACAAACATTGCGTTCAGAGCGTTAGGCCAACAGTCAGCTTCATTTGAAATACTTTATTCCAGTATTACCCTTCTTAATGGTTACTACGCCTCTGCACTTCCAGCATTATTTCTTGCTAGTCAATCATCCAGGTGTCAGTGTACTGTTTGGCCATTCCATGCCGTTTTACTTCTCTCCGACACCCTCCGTTCAGGCTGGAGCATTTTAGGCTTTACCTCACGTTTGCCACTGAACTACACATATATATACAGGCATAAATCAACAATTCACATTCAATTTTCATTAAAAGATATTAAATGGTTCAAGCTTACCACAATTCATACGAATAACACAGATACGTTGATTAGCAATGAATTTTGGCACAAACTGGCACAAATTCCTATCTGCTTATGTTCCAGGCTTTTATTTTACACAAATATGAGCTGGCTTCAACGCACTGATGCTTTATCAAGCTTCTTTAAACAAGTGGTCTCGAACTAACGCTCCCAAGTGTGTATATCAGCGAGACTGGCCAATGAGCCACGTTTCGACAAGTGTTTGAAAAAATGTTATCTTTTCCCGTCTCCCCTAACAACCAAGATAGTATTTATAGCCCGACCAATCGTGGTTAGGCTTTCATTTGTTGCGCTCCAATCAATTTGGAGTTTACATGGTAGGCTATTTATGTAACGTAAGGTTTTTTTCAAACACGTTATAAAAAAATTTTATGAGCAGAAATGATTTTATGCTGTCAGGCAGCCTCACTATTTTATTTTGGGTATAATTTATTAATTCCTGGACTATTTGCGTAACGTTTTACATATTATTTGTCAGCAAGCCCTAAGGAACCCAAAAATACTAATTTAAAGGAGCTACGTGGCTGCGTTCAAAATATGTATTTTCTTCTACCTCCTGTTTGGAAGATGTGCTGTCTGGGTACTGTTATGTGTTCAAACGTAAACCCATCTAATGTTATCTTTTCTAATAAGAGTTTGTTATGATTTATAAACCTAACTCTGGGAAAGGGTAGTGTATTTTATCACTGTCCGTCTGAAAAAGTTAGTGCTTGTAGACTTACACGCGTGATGCCAGCATTTGTATATCGCGCGTCGCGTGTTGCATGCGTTCCTGATTTTCAGCCCTCCCCTCTCGCTATCCTTTTGTCCATCTGTTCGTTCGTTTTGGTAACGTAATATAATTAATGTTAGGATTAATTTAGGTCATTACGCAGTCGTCTCAATGTTTTTTTCCAAGAAATACAGCAGCACACGTTTCATTGAAGAAGGCGGGTAATAATACAGTAAGCTTTTACTATCAACGTGAAAGCGTTACAATTTGCAGACGAAGCAGAAAACAAGGGGGATTTCGAGTACATTCCTTGTGACAGCAATGTCATTTTACCATTGCTCTTCTCTTTATTAATTTTATTTGTTAGGCTTCATATTTACCTAATAATTTATATATGTGGATTAGAATATTTCATGACACCTCCCCTCTTAAAACAGACATTATATGTCAGTCCTTTATTCTATATACACATAGAGAAATTTATTATTATTTCTGGGGTTTACGGTGATTCTCATCACACGGATGGCGGCTTAAAAAATCCGCTCCCAGATTGGTTTTTCCAGATATATATTCAATGCTAAAATTATATGGAGCCAGAAGCAAAGACCATCGGAGTAACCTAGAGTTCTCATGCTTAGCCTGTGCTAAAAACGATAAAGGTTTGTGGTCAGTTTGCAACTTAAATGCCTTCCCATATAGATAAATATTGAATTTCTTTATTGCCCATATTACTGCAAGACATTCTTTTTCGCTAGTTGAGTAGTTGATTTCAGCTTTATTCAACTTTCTGCTAGCATATGCCACTGGGCTTAATTCCCCATCCAATGCATCTGATTTCTGTAGTAAAGTTGCACCTAACCCAATATTACTTGCATCCGTCCTTACTATGAATTCTTGACTTAAGTCAGGTAATTTCAAAATGGGTTTACTTGTGAGCTTTTCCTTCAATTCTTGGTAAGTCATTTCACATTGTGGTGTCCATGTAATGCGATCTGGAAGTCCTTTACGTGTCAATTCCGTTAAAGGTGCACATATGGAATTAAAGTTTTTGATATACTTCTGGTAGAAACCACATAATGAGACAAAGGATCTCACGTCCTTCTTGGTTTGTGGTCTCGGGGCTTTCTGTAGTTTTTCTAAATTCTTTGGGTCAGGGGTCATATTTCCCTGATAAACTGTGTGTCCCAAAAATTCCAATTCTTTACATCCAACGCAACATTTGGTTGGTCGGGCTGTTAAATTTGCCTCCCTAAGTCGATTAAACAGCATGTTCAGAGAGTCAATGTGTTCCTCAAATGTTTCTGTTGCTATAAGGATATCATCCATAAAATTTGTTATACAGGGATTATTCAGAGGATCCAATAATTTTTCTCATCATTCTAGAGAAGACACTAGGCGCATTCTTCAATCCAAATGGGAATCTATTAAACTCATAGTGTCCTTCTGAGGTACTAAAAGCTAGGTATGGTCTAACCTCAGGCTTTACTGGAATCTGATAGTATCCTTTACTCAGATCCACTTTTGAGAAATATTTAGCTTTATTTAGCCTGGCAAACAGCTGATTTGTATCCGGCAATGGATCCACCTGTCCTTCTGTAATAGCATTCAGTCTCCTGTAATCTATACAGAGTCTATGTTCTCCAGAGGGCTTCCTTAAGAGTACAACACAGGAACTATACGAAGACTCACTGTGCGAAATAATTCCTTCCTTCAATAGATAGTCTATCTCTTCCTTCAAAGCTTTTTCCTTAGCAAACGGAATCGAATATGGTTTCATACAGACAGGTGTGGAGTCTATTAGTTTCATATCATATTCCAATAGGTTTGTATGCCCTGGTCGGTCTGTTAACACCTCTGCATGATTATTTAGAACCTGTTGCACTCTCTCTTTCTGAGTTTTCGTTAAATGTGTACTGATTTTCACCTGTGCTGCTGTCTCACAGGGGTGTAATGGATATTCAAATGATGAAAGTGGTTCCTTTTTCATCTCCATGGCGATGGACAAGGTCAACAAGTGTGTCTCTTCCTGATGTTCTCTTTCCAAATATTTCTTCAGGAGATTCACATGATAGATTTTTTCTTTCCCCTTCTTATCTATCTTATAATTTGTTCTAGACACCTTCTCTAGAACTGTATATGGACCCTGCCATCCAATTTGTAACTTATTCTGACTCCCAGGCAAAAGAAGCAGTACTTTCTCTCCCACAGCCAAATTTCTGTCTTTCGCCTTCCTGTTATAATAGGCAGCATGTTTCTTCCTGGCTTGTTTCAAATTTTCATTGGCAAGTTTCCAGCCAGTTTTTAACCGAGTGGTCAGCTCATTCACATATTGGTATGAAGATGTAATGTTTTCCTCTGCCTTTTCATCAGTCCACGTTCTTAACAAAGCTACATATGGACCTTTAATTGTGTGGACCTATTTGTCCATGCACCGGTATGGTCTCTTCCACTTGAAGCTTTATAGTGATGATTTTTTCCTCCCAGAATTATCATTCACAAAACGACCGCTACCAATTTTTCTTTTCCTGGGGTTTCCTCCCCACTTAAAATTCTTGATGAGAGATTTCCTCTCTACATCTTCTTCCTCCAGTTTGTTTAAGTCCGATTGAGGGATTGTCGGCTTATCCTGGGGTAAGACATCTTTTTGCACTCTCCGCATAGTGGCCATTGTAAAACAGTTAAGTGAAGCTTGTCCGTGAAAAGGGGCTTCCCATTCCATTTGGTCCACCTTATCAAATTTATTTTTCCTTTTATTGTCAGGCCTGATTTTGCCCCATGGCGTGTCCAGGTCCTGATCCATGTTCCCACTTGTGGGTGTTCCCTCATGTGCTATGCTACACCTTTCTACAAAGTTCTCAATGTCCCATCTTGCTTTGGGCCAATAATAATTGTGAGCCACCTTTTGAATGATGGTACCTATTTTCTCATGGTCCCCATCTGGTTTCACATGTAGGCTCCTTATTAAGTCTGTCCTATATCTTTTTGGAAGAACCAGCTGTCCGTGACCATTGGATCTAGCTCCAGTCTTCCTATACATCAACTTGTTTTTCATGTAAAAATCTCCCTTGCCTGGAGTTGTATGACAAGTTGACAATTTTCTGAAACAAGGCTTGAGTGTTTTATCCCCAGCCTGTGCCTTCCTCATCTCTTCTGGAGTGGTATCTAACATAATATCCTCCTCCTGTCTTGAGGTCGACCTGACCTGAAGGGTTGCCATATACACAGGTTTCCTTCTGCACCGGTCAGTGTCATGATTGTCCATCTGACAATTTTTACACCACCTTTTTCCTTGGTTGAAAGATTTTCTTTCATCATATTTCCTTTCATCGAATTGTGGGAATTTATTTTTATTTTCATACCGTGGCCTATCAAATTGGTGCTTACCTTTATTTTGATCCCTAGGATCAAATTTATTAAAGTTCTGTGGTGCCCTAAAGTTGTCCACCTGTTTCTTTTTATTACCTGTTACCTCTGCTTGAGCTGCTTGATACCTTTCAGCAACATTTAGCAACTCACCCAGCCTCTCTGCACCTTGTTCCATGAGAAACTTTCTCAGGTCTGGAGCCATGGACTCTCTTAGTTGCTCTATAAGGACCATTTCCTTAAGATCTTGGGTTTTCCCCAGAGAAGTCCATTTCTCCAAGTATGTCTCGATTCGTGCAGAGAACTGGTGATAGGTTTCACCTGACAGTAGTTTAGCATTCCTAAATTTTTTCCTGTAAAACTCTGCATTCTTTTCATACCTTAACAAAAGAGCCTGCTTTAGCATGTCATAATTTTCCTGATCACCTCTGCTCATTTTTGCAAAAACTTCATAAGCTGCCCCACGAAGTCCCTGAGATAACTTTAAGCTCCACCTTTCTCTCTCTAACCCATACGTGGTAGCTAATAGTTCGTACCTATTTATATAGCTCTCAATATCATCGTCTTTCTCAACAAAATGATCTAAATGAAAGTTCATAGCTGAGATTGAGGCTCCTTGAGTAACCGTAGCATCAGAGGCAAAGGGACTGGCACCATTTTCAGGAGCATGGCCTTGAAACTCAAACTCCCTTAGTCGTAACTCATGTTCCCTTTGTAATCTTTTCTCCTCCTTTTCTGCTTCCCTCTCTGCAGCTAATTTCCTCTCTTCTGCAGCTAATTTCTTCTCTTCTGCTTCCAATTTCTTAGCCTCTTTGTCAGCCTCAATCTGCAACCTCTTAGTCTCAGCCTCAGCTTGCAACCTCTTAGTCTCAGCCTCCAACTTTCTTTCGGCCTCTTTTTCTAATCTTCTTTCTTCGCGTTCAATAAATTTGTCACATTCCGTTGTGACATAGGCAACCATAACTTGCCCATCTAATCCTAACTCTTTTGCAGTCTGAACCGCAGCAGATCGAAATTTGGCCAGGTCCGCCATTGTCTATTATGTAAATTTATACAATGTCTAACCAACAATTCAATCTCTAATGGACAACACAGGCACCGTGAGCTCAACCTTATTTAATTCCACCCAAGGATACCTTTTAATTCTTATATTCCCTGAAGTGAATTACCCCCAATATTTTTAATAGTTAAAGATTCAAAATCCCAAGAGCGAGACCCCAATATATGTGGTGAAGTGGGATGTTATAAATACTTATAGGGAACTTAGGGTACTGACTGAGATCAGCTGTGAAGGTATCTATATCTATTAAGAGTAGTGTATTATAGATAACCTTACTTGCTACCACATATCTATATATCTCAGTCAGAATTATTCTGGAATAGTGTGATGCTACGTTATGTGTCTAGGGTATGAGTATGGTGAAGTGTAAGTCACAACAACAGACAGATAAACAATTTAATTTAATCCACTACTCTTGACAACACGGTGACACTCACATACATATAACACTCTACAAAGATATCTTAAAAGAGTCACTAATAAACTTTCAAATAACAATATGTATTCATTACTGGCATGAATGAATATGTGTCCTGATTCAACTACAAGGGAACCAGGAATCACAATCAATTTAAATTACAAGTTATGTACAGAATGTATTTAATATGAATATTGTAGTGACATATATTATTACAAATGTTCTATGTGTGTCAGTTGTGTAGTAGTAAAATGAGGTAATACTGGTTTTGTTTTGTTCAAGCTCTGTTGGTATTTGTCATCATGACTTCAATAGTTTGTCTTTAGGGACCAGTATTGGAGATGTTCACAGTTCCTGATTTTAAGACAAATAAATTCCCCTCTGAATGGTATTTTTATAAAGTTATTTCAAGATGAGGGGACATAATGTTGAGCTCAGCTGGCCAATTCGCTTATCTGGCGTGATGGCGGCAGGAAAGGACTCCTCTGCTCGAATTCTCCTCTGGGCTCTGGAGACACCTCACTGACAGCTAAAAGGACCAAGGAGTATGCTGTCCGACACTGGATTCAGCAAATCTCTGACTAGGTGCTGCTCAGTACATCAAGACCACTGTCCCTGAAATCAAGAAGGATGTACCTTCTACTTCATAACTAATTTATATTCTCTTTTACACTGATCACAATACAGCACAAACATTGCGTTCAGAGCGTTAGGCCAACAGTCAGCTTCATTTGAAATACTTTATTCCAGTATTACCCTTCTTAATGGTTACTACGCCTCTGCACTTCCAGCATTATTTCTGTCTAATCAATCATCCAGGTGTCAGTGTACTGTTTGGCCATTCCATGCCGTTTTACTTCTCTCCGACACCCTCCGTTCAGGCTGGAGCATTTTAGGCTTTACCTCACGTTTGCCACTGAACTACACATATATATACAGGCATAAATCAACAATTCACATTCAATTTTCATTAAAAGATATTAAATGGTTCAAGCTTACCACAATTCATACGAATAACACAGATACGTTGATTAGCAATGAATTTTGGCACAAACTGGCACAAATTCCTATCTGCTTATGTTCCAGGCTTTTATTTTACACAAATATGAGCTGGCTTCAACGCACTGATGCTTTATCAAGCTTCTTTAAACAAGTGGTCTCGAACTAACGCTCCCAAGTGTGTATATCAGCGAGACTGGCCAATGAGCCACGTTTCGACAAGTGTTTGAAAAAATGTTATCTTTTCCCGTCTCCCCCAACAACCAAGATAGTATTTATAGCCCGACCAATCGTGGGTAGGCTTTCATTTGTTGCGCTCCAATCAATTTGGAGTTTACATGGTAGGCTATTTATGTAACGTAAGGTTTTTTTCAAACACGTTATAAAAAAATTTTATGAGCAGAAATGATTTTATGCTGTCAGGCAGCCTCACTATTTTATTTTGGGTATAATTTATTAATTCCTGGACTATTTGCGTAACGTTTTACATATTATTTGTCAGCAAGCCCTAAGGAACCCAATCATACTAATTTAAAGGAGCTACGTGGCTGCGTTCAAAATATGTATTTTCTTCTACCTCCTGTTTGGAAGATGTGCTGTCTGGGTACTGTTATGTGTTCAAACGTAAACCCATCTAATGTTATCTTTTCTAATAAGAGTTTGTTATGATTTATAAACCTAACTCTGGGAAAGGGTAGTGTATTTTATCACTGTCCGTCTGAAAAAGTTAGTGCTTGTAGACTTACACGCGTGATGCCAGCATTTGTATATCGCGCGTCGCGTGTTGCATGCGTTCCTGATTTTCAGCCCTCCCCTCTCGCTATCCTTTTGTCCATCTGTTCGTTCGTTTTGGTAACGTAATATAATTAATGTTAGGATTAATTTAGGTCATTACGCAGTACGTCTCAATGTTTTTTCCAAGAAATACAGCACACGTTTCATTGAAGAAAGCGGGTATAATACAGTAAGCTTTTACTATCAACGTGAAAGCGTTACAATTTGCAGACGAAGCAGAAAACAAGGGGGATTTCGAGTACATTCCTTGTGACAGCAATGTCATTTTACCATTGCTCTTCTCTTTATTAATTTTATTTGTTAGGCTTCATATTTACCTAATAATTTATATATGTGGATTAGAATATTTCATGACACACATGTTAAGTCGTCTAAATTTGTTATGTTAAGATAAAATTTAGAAAAGCAGGACGTTTTGGAACAAAATGACAAATTTATGAAGAAAAAAAAATCAGGGGCAAGAATACAACGGAATGCAATGTAAACTGGCAGCCTGCTAAATCAGTGATCATTCATACGTGAAATTAAAAGCATGATCAAGTCCAACACAAAAATAAGATTCTTCAGCTCATATGATACATCATTCATATTGTATGGCTGTGAAACATGGAGAAGAACAACCAAGAAGTTGAGCTTTCGTAAATGGGTGCTTGCGTAGAATAGAAGGATTGAAATGGTACGACAAGGTCACTAGTGTGGAACTGATGACAAGTGCTAGTGGAACAAGAGGTGACAAGTGCCAGTGGAACAAGAGATGACAAGTGCCAGTGGAACACGAGATGACAAGTGCCAGTGGAACAAGAGATGACAAGTGCTAGTGGAACAAGAGATGACAAGTGCTAGTGGAACAAGAGATGACAAGTGCTAGTGGAACAAGAGGTGACAAGTGCCAGTGGAACAAGAGATGACAAGTGCTAGTGGAACAAGAGGTGACAAGTGCCAGTGGAACAAGAGATGACAAGTGCCAGTGGAACAAGAGGTGACAAGTGCCAGTGGAACAAGAGGTGACAAGTGCCAGTGGAACAAGAGATGACAAGTGCTAGTGGAACAAGAGGTGACAAGTGCCAGTGGAACAAGAGATGACAAGTGCTAGTGGAACAAGAGGTGATAAGTGCCAGTGGAACAAGAGATGACAAGTGCTAGTGGAACAAGAGGTGACAAGTGCCAGTGGAACAAGAGATGACAAGTGCTAGTGGAACAAGAGATGACAAGTGCTAGTGGAACAAGAGGTGACAAGTGCCAGTGGAACAAGAGATGACAATTGCTAGTGGAACAAGAGGTGACAAGTGCCAGTGGAACAAGAGATGACAAGTGCTAGTGGAACAAGAGATGACAAGTGCTAGTGGAACAAGAGGTGACAAGTGCTAGTGGAACAAGAGGTGACAAGTGCCAGTGGAACAAGAGATGACAATTGCTAGTGGAACAAGAGGTGACAAGTGCCAGTGGAACAAGAGATGACAATTGCTAGTGGAACAAGAGGTGACAAGTGCCAGTGGAACAAGAGGTGACAAGTGCCAGTGGAACAAGAGATGACAAGTGCCAGTGGAACAAGAGGTGACAAGTGCCAGTGGAACAAGAGATGACAAGTGCCAGTGGAACAAGAGGTGACAAGTGCCAGTGGAACAAGAGATGACAAGTGCTAGTGGAACAAGAGGTGACAAGAGCCAGTGGAACAAGAGATGACAAGTGCCAGTGGAACAAGAGATGACAAGTGCCAGTGGAACAAGAGATGACAAGTGCCAGTGGAACAAGAGATGACAAGTGCCAGTGGAACAAGAGATGACAAGTGCTAGTGGAACAAGAGATAAGTGCTAGTGGAACAAGAGGTGACAAGTGCCAGTGGAACAAGAGGTGACAAGTGCCAGTGGAACAAGAGATGACAAGTGCCAGTGGAACAAGAGATGACAAGTGCCAGTGGAACAAGAGATGACAAGTGCCAGTGGAACAAGAGATGACAAGTGCCAGTGGAACAAGAGATGACAAGTGCTAGTGGAACAAGAGGTGACAAGTGCCAGTGGAACAAGAGATGACAAGTGCCAGTGGAACAAGAGATGACAAGTGCCAGTGGAACAAGAGATGACAAGTGCTAGTGGAACAAGAGATGACAAGTGCTAGTGGAACAAGAGATAAGTGCTAGTGGAACAAGAGGTGACAAGTGCCAGTGGAACAAGAGATGACAAGTGCTAGTGGAACAAGAGGTGACAAGTGCCAGTGGAACAAGAGATGACTAGTGCTAGTGGAACAAGAGGTGACAAGTGCCAGTGGAACAAGAGATGACAAGTGCCAGTGGAACAAGAGATGACAAGTGCCAGTGGAACAAGAGGTGACAAGTGCCAGTGGAACAAGAGATGACTAGTGCTAGTGGAACAAGAGATGAGAAGAAAACGTTTGAGATTGATAGGGCACACACTTACGGAAGCCTGTTTATAAGATGACAAGGCAGTTTCAAGAGATGGATATAAGCCCGGTTGCACTAAGAAGAATCAGTGTTAAACTCCGACATTTAATAATAGTCTTCATTTATCATTTGACTTTTCGCTCCCTATGGAGCATGTCGCTACCTTTTTAGCTAGTACCTCAGCAGGACGCCTTCACAAAGTATTCACAAGCTTTTGTAGTGGTGGTTTTTGTGGCAATAAATGTGACATGTTGTGGTTACCACTTGCATGCACTACCTCGTATTAGTCGCTTGGTACAATTTGTCTGAGGGGACAGCAGGCCTCTTCCAACTTTGTCTCCTCCCAGACCTCTGGAACTACACGGGGGCCACATTTGATAATAATAACCGTAGACAAACGAGCGGAGGCAGCGCCAGGTTGACGTTTTAAATGCGGTTGACGTTCATTGCAGGCGTTCAAGATTTAATACAGTTTTGTTCATGGCAGGCAGTAAACACCTGCTCACCTGAGAAGCAATGTTATATGAACTAACACGTGATTATTGTCAGCAGTAATTCTTCTGAGAGTAATGTCGGTACCTCTCCTGCCTTGTCCTCATTCCTCGAGTGGATTCTGAGACTGTGAACGCTGGCAAGTTAACTGATATGCGTAGTTATTGGCGAAGCCGTTAGAGCACTTTCCTGTCGCGGCATAGTTATCCGGTTCCGGGATCGAGACCAGGTAGCGTCCCGCTCTAGTCTACCCAGATGTAAGTGGGTGTATGGCTGCTTTTGAGTTAAGGAAGGCAAAGGCAGCAAGGAAGGGAACTGATCATCCATAAAGCTGGACTTAGTAAAGTTGTCTCTAACACTGCACTCCACTACGGAAGTATCTTGTTTATGGGATTACCCTAGTTTGTGACACGGTGTCCCGGCTGCAGATCAGTTGTTTGGCTGAGTTGTCCTTCCATTTTGTGTCGGTGTGTATGTCTCCATGCCACATCTGCAGTATTCTCTATAGCGCAAGATACTTTAACTAATAAGGTATGTTCTTTCTTATTCGTTTACGTCCACGCTACATCTTGTTCTGTCATGGTAGTTGACTGGGCTGCTTGGTAATATAAAACCAGTCTGTTGTCTTTTTTCCTTATCTGTTTCAATCATAGCATTATTCTTATCACCTGTTAAATATATGTTATTCCTGTTTTTCTATTTATTTATTTTTTGCATTATAATTTATTTTACTTTATTTGCTAATAACTATTCTCAGCCGTTTTGCTATACTTCTTGAGTCCCATTAGAACTTCATTCCGAGTCTCAGAATCGATACTTTCAGGGCTACTATGGGCGTCATATGGCTCAAGGCTACACTATAGTTTACCCCAACATGAATCTCATATTTGTGTTTGACGACTTATGGAAATAGATAGATGGCAACCAAATATCATATTTCCAGGAATTCATGGCAGGAAAAAAGGGGCGGGAGAGAGAGAGAGAAAGAGAACGAACGAACGAACTTTATTTTCAAAGGGTTTAGAATTGGGCACGCAGGCCCGTCTAACATTCTGCCCTTCCTTTCTCTCGTCTTCCATAATGAATCCATTTATCCTCACATGTATCTTAAATAATACTTAAATAATAAAAAACAATAAAATACAATAAAATAACATCCCAACATTGTAACAATACAATAACAGTTACACAGATTTACAGTACCTTATCATAATTAATACTAAACAGGACACAATTATCTTTAAAACCTACATATGATGTTATGTAATTATTTAAGAAATTAGGGTGGCATATAATCTGCACTCATGATGTATTTGAAAAGTCTGTGATTGAATGAATATGGACTAAGCGTGTTTTTTAAGTCGTGTGGAAGATTATTCCACAGATGAGCAGCAGAAAAGGCTAAACTTTTCTTGAATAAGTCGAGCCTAGGCTTGGGCATGTGTAATTTATTTAAGCGCTGACTGCGTATTCCGCTGTATTTGAAAATAGGCCACAGATACGTTGGAGCATTCTGTGATAAGATTTTGTGAATAAATTTGGCTTTGTTGAAGAGAAGGCGCTTTCTTAGTGGTAATATGTTAAGATATGTATATGGGTCTACACTCTGTGTGAGGTTTTTGTATGAAATTAGGCGCACTGCACGTTTTTGTAATGAATAGAGTCTTTTAGTCTTGGACATGGTGCAGCCATCCCAAATTGTGGAACAATAGTCTAGATGTGTTTGTATTTGGGATGTATAGAACATTTTTCGTGTCTCCTCATCTAGGAAATGTTTGATTTTAGCTAACTGGTAAACTTTTTGTGCCTTTTGTTTGGTTTTTGCTTGTACATGCGAATTCCATCTTAAATGTTGGTCAATTATGGGTCCTAGTGTTTTATTTTCATTAACATTTTCAATTAAAGAGGTTCCAATATAGAGCTGAAGTGTTGTTTTCAGTGAGTTTTGTAATTTTTGTCTATTTGATATTATCATACATTTTGTTTTAATGATATTTATTTGCATGCAATTTTCATTGCTCCACTTAATAAGATTGTCTGTGTCGCTTTGTAATAATATTTCTAGCGTGTTGCAACATTTTATCACTAGCATAAATGGTACAGTCATCGGCAGATAGGTCGCAGGATGAGTGCTTGATGTGTAGTGGAAGGTCATTTATGTAAATGAAAGAAGTAGAGGTCCGAGAATAGAACCCTGAGGAACACCGGTGTCAGTAATAGTTGGGCTTGACAAGGAGTGACAGAGAGAGAGAGAGAGAGAGAGAGAGAGAGAGAGAGAGAGAGAGTATTAACTTTGGGATGGAATTAAAATACGTGAATACAAAGTCGTGTTCAGCACTTAAACGCATAGCATCATCCATAATTGTTAAAGATAGAAAGAAGGCTACAGCCTCTTTCCTACCCAGACCGATAAATACGACACTCCAGGGAGTTCCACATCCTACTCGTCTGCCAGAGAAGTGTGGTCGAGAGTTATGGGGACTGCCTGTCAAGTGGAGAAAATAAAGAGAGCAAAAAAAAAAAAAAAAAGTTTGGTCAGATTTCTACCACAACAGATGATTGTCTACAGCGTGTACCCGACCCTACTGGTAAGAGTAGTTTGGCGGAGTCTTGTCCTCAACTAGCAGTTAAGTATTCGCTGCAGAATCTCTTGTCTGAGAGGCCAGTGTCGTCAGAATGCAATGTAATAGAATTACCATTACAAATCAGCCACACAGACCAGTGATGAGCGCAAGGCTTTGATTTTCCTATGGAGAAATGGACCTGATTATTTTCAGATTGTGTCGTTTCTTCTTCATATTTCTGCTGCTCAACATTGTTCATTTTCTAGGCTTCCTTCCAGAAGCCTTTTGTCTTAAAACTCGTGCTGGGATTATACATTTGGTCGTCTTCCAAGTCTCAGCATCTGGCTCAAGAATACAGATACACTTTGGCTTAGTTACAAGCCTGTTACAAGTGCTGTGGCTAAATGTGTTTTGACATTCTAGATGCCTTTTTAAAAATTACCTGTTGGAGTATTCTCGTTTGTTCCCTTTCATAATTAAAGCAACATATTGATCTGATGATGATCGTCATTATCAGGTGCCGTCTAAACGTTGAACGTCGGCTGCTACGGATCTCCAAACGTCTTCTGTCTCTTGTCTTGATGGTAAACTCTGATAAACCTTGTCCTATAATATCTGTTGATGTTATCTTCCCACTTAGTACGCTGTTTTCCGTTTCCATGTTTGCCATGAACTCTTTCTCCCATTATAGTCTTTTTTTTTTTTTGTGTGGCCAAAAATATTTTAGCTATATTGATTTGACAGAGGAGAAAAAACGATTGAAATATTATATGATCTGATTACACTACGCGAGTGTATGCTTGAGGTTTTGTCACAAACGGGGATGGGTGGATGGACGTGCGGTTGATTTTAAGTACATCGCACACAGATAATGATCTCAAGGACTTGTTAACTCTGAATCATATTAACAACGTTGAGTGCACCAATAGTAGAGTCGAGATGGTGTAGCCGTGTCTCAGGAACGTTTGGCCACAAAGAGTTTGCGGTCCGATTATCTTTATTTAAACAGACGTTCCGTGACCTCTTCAGATGTTGGGCATTGAAGTTTCAGCAGCAGGGCGATAAGAGGGACCATCTTTACACACACCAACATCAGTCACGCTTCTGTGTCATTATTACTTTCTTAGGATAGAGTGGCCAGAGCGCTGGTCTCGCGGCAAAGATGTCCGTTGGATTCACGGTTGCGACAAGCTCCAGTTAACCCAGCTGTAAATGGGTATCTGACTTGAGTTAGGGAAGGAAAAAGGCAAAGAGGAAGGGAAATGATCATCCCACCTATCTATGCTGGACCTAGTATAGTGAAGTCTCTAACACTTCACTCCCCTACGGCAGTATCTGCTATGGGGGCTACTTTTACCTCTTAGCTGCTTTACAATTAATGTGTTGTACATATTCGTATGCTCTGGTTTTTTAAAATATCAAACCTATGTTAATATCTAGGGCTGGCATTAATAGAGCAATACTGTACTGGTTTAGGTAATGCATTTATGGGTAGGTTTCTTTACAGTATAAAAACAAAATTGTTTGCTGCTTCAAAATGAGAATGAGCTGACAGATAACGTTACTGGCTTGGTTTATCGAGTTGTCATCGATGTTCTACCCCGTGTAGTTTCTGGGGGGGGGGGGGGGGGGGGGGGGGTGGGGGAATCTCTGAGGAGGCAAAGAAAGAGTATACCTACATGACCTTGAGGCATGTCGTAGAAGGTTAATAATATAAGATTTTACATGGGGCTTGAAACCTCATCATGTTAAACTAATTACCACAGATATAACTGCTGCAAGGTCATGTGATGGTTTGATGCAGACTTCCTGTAAGGTGACCAGCTACAGTTGTGGTTCTATGCTCTGTGAGGAGAGCAAAGGAAGATCATGCCGATGATGAATATTATCATTATTTTGTATTATTGTGTCTCTGTATGAAATCCTCCCAACTATTCGTGGTACAAAACATTAGAACTTTAATATTTAGCTACAAACCGATGGTCAAAAACCGTTTCTACTCATACTATTTCTTCCCTCCTTAATGGTAATTTTAAACAATTAAAAACAATACCAAGCTCGCATGAAAAAAAAAGCATTATTTTTGTAATGCTTAGCTGGCATAGTGGATAGTAGCGATTCGCTCCCGTGGCTAGGCGGTGGGTGCCGTTCGGAAGGTCCTAGTTCGATTCCCGGTAAGCTTATCACTTCTGTTGTTTTTCTGTTGAATAGTCTTCTACTTCTTGGTTGTTTTAAGTCGAGGTAGAACGGTGCAACTGTTTATTTGCTGTGGGTCGTGTTGGTCGCCGTTTTAACTGCTGGCGTTGGTTGCAGCCGCTGATAACAAATCACGCAAACACATCTTTAAAAGCAGTTGCAGCTGTTGGAACTAAAGTGGTGTGTGTGTGTGTGTGTGTGTGTGTGTGGCTGCGAGAGCTCTCTTGACATTATTGGCGATAATGATGAAGATAAGGAATATGGTGTTCGGCTGACGAACATCGAGACCTGAAAGGGGGGGGGAAGGGGGTGGGGGCGCGGATGAAAAAAGACCAGTTCCTCCCCGAGCCCTTACCCCACCTTCCCGACCGATAATTTGATTGTGCAGATTAATTGTGGATAATTTAATAGCTTTCCTGGCAGCGTAACGATTTTCATGTGTATGGGGTAATGGCGTGTGTGGGAACAGCTATGCTTGGTCGGTTTGACGCTTGTCTCAATACACAGCTTGAAAAACTTGTACCACTTCAAGGGGAAAAAAACCAAAAACGCCTCTGTCTGTGTCTGTCTGTCTGTCTCATATTCTCACTTGACTGTCTGTCATATTTTCACTTGTGTGTGTGGGGTGCGTCCGTCGTCCATTCACTCCCTTTTGTCTCATTTGGTTACCGCTCTGTTCCTATGTTTTGATGAGTTCATGTGTTTTGTTTGTAAGATGTCTAGTTTTACAGTTTACTAACCCAAACTTCTGTCTCATTTATGGTTATCATAGTATCATCTATAACGCCTCTATTTAGAGAGCAACAAACGCACGCGCACGCACGCACAAATTTCTCGGCCATAATCGTGAACGGCTCCGTCTCTTTGTTTTCTGAATGTTAATTTCCTGAGTGATTGGTAGGACCCGCATGTTACGATTGAAAAAACACAATCTCTGTAGCGTCGAGTGCTTCGTGTTCCGGGTAGATGACGGATACGAGTTCCCGTAACCTCTGATGAAATTGTAGCTTACTGTTGTAGTTGTCGATCACAAGATTCATTAGTAAGTACGTGCCTAGTTCACATCATACTAAGTCTGGCAGTCACCAAAAAGAAAGGGCTGGCTGTATTCAAGATTTCCCGAATGTATATCTAAAAGTCCATTACCCTTCGGCTCCCGAAGGAGCATAGGGGTTCAACAAACGTATGCCAAGTTTTCAGGTCGCGTCCAATCAGCGCAGGATCTTTTCCTGTCTTCCTAATTATTAACTAAATGTCTTTTTCAGTCTGTCTCTGCTTTTCTTACTCCAGGGATTCCAGAAAAAAAGAATTGCCTTGTCATGTGGTAATGCTATTAGCAGATTGTCTCTATATGTCTCCATTCCATCGCCAACACCTTCTCATCATCTCTTGCTCCACTGGCCACTTGTCGGGTTCTTGTCATCAGTTGCTCATTGGTGACCTTGTCATGTCATTTCAACGCTTCAGTTTACAGAGTTTTTCGTATATTGTGCCATAACTGTTGTGTGTGTGTGTGTGCAAGTATAGGCTGACAAGATGTACATGACATTTAGATACTAGTTGAGCTCCGTGTAACTCCCGAGTGTCTCTGTGTGAAGAGGCAAAGACAGAACAGGACTACTGCGCTCTCAGGCATGTCGTACATGGCGACTAATGTCAGGTTGTTTGTAGCTAGCAACCTCATTATGTAACATCCATTGTCACAGAAAGCACTGCTACAAGAGCATGTAAATGCTTGACGCAGGCATCGAGCAAGGAGAATCAGCGCAGGCATCGAGCAAGGAGAATCAGCGCAGGCATCGAGCAAGGAGAATCAGCGCAGGCATCGAGCAAGGAGAATCAGCGCAGGCATCCAGCAAGGAGAATCAGCTGGCATAGTTGGCTACATCCTTCATAAGGAGCGAAAGAGAAAATGATGATGATGAAATCCGTATTTGACTCGTTTGTCCGTTCAATGCCCAAGCGAGCGTCTGTTAGTCATATGCCCAGGTGAGCGTCTGTCAGTCTTTTGCCCAGGTGAGCGTCTGTCAGTCGTATGCCCAGGTGAACTCGATACATCACCACTGCTGTGTATCGCTAACTACAAGCAAGTGCCGATGTGGTACCAAATTCAGAACAGTTCGTCTTAAATCACGTTGTATTTATACCTCTGCAGTTTTCTGTCAGAGTGGAGTATGGTGTCGCAACAATTTCTTTTCTCTCTCCCTCTTCTCACCATCTCCGCCTCCTGCTCCCCAATTAGAGTTCTGCGATCCTACGTTTTCGTGCTGATAATACGGTGCTGCCGATTAGAGTCGTGAGTTGAGTCTCTGTAATGTTTTAACGACAGTTTGTTCCTTATTACTGCGCAAATGATTTTTTGTACTATGTAATAATGATGCACTTTGCCTGTTCAAAAACAAAAAGTTGTTTTTTCCAGCTATTGTTGGGTAATTTAGCATGACAAATCTCTCCGTCATGTCTCACAGAGGTTTAATATCTGTCAAGAGTGAAAGTACTGAACAGGTGAGAAGTGTAGCTCAATATTATGTTGCTAGCTGGTTGGTGTGATGAAATCAGTTGTGTCCTTTTACATAATTTTCGTTCTTCCCTGCATTATCAACTTATTTCTTCACTTTCCTCACTCATCGTCCTATTATTTAGCATATTTTTGCACCTAAATTTTTGCTTAGTCACTCTCAGACTTGTTTAGGTTTCACCATGTGAATTGTAGTATTACAAGGCTAATTAGACCGGCTGGCAGATTATAATTTTATCGCCCAGTGTCCTGAAATGCAGACGGTCACAGGAAATCATTGTTGACACAGGTGGTTTCGCACGATTGACGGAAAGAAAGCAAGATTGTCTTTCTGAGAAATCCGCCTGAGAAGTACAAAAACACATGCGATAATAAGCTCATCGCTTCCGATGGTTCGTCTCTGTATCAGTAGTTCAGATAACCTGTCAGAGGAGACAATATTGGCGAAAAGTAATAGTCAGGAAATGAGTTCACAGATGTGTTCGTAAGTTTGCACAAGTGCAATCGAAAGTATTACTGCCATATTTTAAAGAGGTCACGAGTTAACATTTTAAAACGTGGGGGATTTTAATGATTTAATACCCCGACCCACGTAGTTCTAAAGAGATAGGATTGGTTTAAATCGAGAGCCTGAAATAAACTTTAGCTCTCACTGGAAAGCTGGTCGGAAATACCATATGGGACGTGGAGCGGAAAATGAGAGATATAAACTAGCAACGTCGGAGACACAAATCAGACTGCATTTTCAACAACGTCAAGTAACAACTCCCAGTAGCCAAAGAGAAGGATCGGACAAAGAATTCCAAAATTAAAAGTGACAAATCGAAGTATTTGGGCGTCTTAATAACTTAAAAGAGAACTCGCAATTTTAAATACAAAGACTGGAAACTTAAGGAATCAGAAGCACAAGTCATAAGAGGGATTCTGAAACTACCCCAGACTGAGTGTTCAAAGCATCAAATCAACGTTGCTGTGTCCATTCTACTGTGCCAGGAGATTGTATATCCCATTTGGGGTGAGTTGTAAACATATATTTAAAAAATGGGAATTGGACATGTCTGTACTTGCTAAGTGGTTATGGCAGTCATGGGAGGCTGCCAACCTCAACAAAAGAAAATAGTATATCCATAAACCACTACAGCAAGCGCTGGTGATTGCTTCATGCTAGTTCCCTTAGGGAATCGAACGCAAAGGTAACCCCAGCCTCCGAAGGGAGCAGTGATGAGTGATGATTACATCCCATGTACATAAAGTGTATATGTATCATTTCGTGAGATATATGTACCTTGTTAATTTTAGTTCAGGCACAAATCATTGCACTCTCGTTGTCCAAGCACATGTTTTCCCATTAAAATACCCAGAAGAATATTGGTGATTTCTAATCATCTTCCCTGAGTTACGCTGTGTATACTCAAAGAATCTAATTACTCATGGAGGCTAACATTGGTGGGTGAACAGCGAGACAATGTGACTGTTAATCTTCAGCCCACAAATATACTTAGCAGAGGCATTTGTTCTTTTATTTTTCCTAAAGTTCGTGGTACGAGACTACATTACTATTCATGGTACGAGACTACATTACTATTCGTGGTACGAAGTTATACTTATAAGAGACCAGTCTGAAGTAATAGTCTTCACCACTATCTTGTGATTCAAGAGCTGGGTTAGACACCAACTACCTACAGTTGACACGTTGTGAAGATATCCACATTGACATTAGGAGTGGAGTTCATGTAGATGCTTCTAGAGAAGAGCCCTCATCACGAACGACTCGACTGATTAAAACTTCATGAAAGGTGACGGATCAGATATAAATTAATAGTGCTCTTCCTAGGCAGCATTGTTCTTGACTTCTGAATTATCTTGTGAATATTACCTTGAGATAGAAGCATCATTATCCTTCTATCTACAACTCTGCCAAGAGTAATCTTGAGTGAAGATAGACACCTTTGAAGACCCATTTTAGATACTCTTGAGTTTTGGCCACTGGTGTACCACTACTGCAGAGCAAAGGGGAGGCAAATCCCGTGACAGTTGGGCACCTTGAGTCTGGTAGCAGTATGTTTTCTCCGAACAAGGAAGAAAAATTGCATTTGGCTGTGGGCACATAAACAGAAGCTGTCACAGATTGCCATCTGAAAAATTGCAGTTTTAAATTGACATTTAGGTCCTTTGTTTGTTTGTTTTTGTTCCTTTAGTTATCTTGTTTACTTGTCTGACAAAGATTGTCTTAGTTAATTTATATTTTATTCTATTCGCGTGGTTGTTGCGGCAAACAAAACATTACTTTTATTTATTCCCCAAAACAAATGAAAGGAGTTTAACAGTATTTCAAACTTGTTTCTTCTAAATGCATTATGTTTGTGCCATTTCTCTGTAAACTTGTATGATTTCATAATTGTCATTCTTTTGTAGCATTACATTGTCAGTTGAAGCTTATGCATGTGTGTGTAGCCTTTTTTTTTTTGGTTTTTTTTTTTTTTTAATTTGCGTCCAAAAATACGGTATAATGACTCCCCAGTTTAAGAAAACATAAAAATGGAAAAAAACATTGTTGAAGGCAGCAGGGAAATTAGTACAAGTTGTGTTTTTAATAGACGCGTTTTCCAACGAAATAGAAAGATAAATTAATCAGTAAGTCATTAGCACACACATAGAAAATAGCCCCTTAAAATATTTCCCAGCAGAGGCCATCCGCATGGAGTTTTGTGTGTGTGTGTGTGTGTGTGTGTGAGAGAGAGAGAGAGAGAGAGAGAGAGAGAGAGAGAGAGAGAGAGAGAGAGAGAGATCCGGTGTAAGCTTACTTTGGTTAATGCCCACGAGAATATCTAATGTAGTTCGGTGATAAAGTGTAGCTATAATTTCAGACTTTCGTGCGGGCACCTTTAGAATTATTCATGAACTTATTAGGTGTTGACCTCATGCTGGTTTATAATTCATAGATGAACGCGACTGCGTTTAAATTTGTATGAGTGTTACATAGTGATAAATGGATAGATAGACAGGCGGTGAAGTGGGTGGGGAAGAGAAACTGGAGAATGAAAGTCCGCATTATTGTAACGTTTTTCCAGGTAATTGCAATGATCATGTGAGCTTTTTTTTTCCATCTATGATCTGAATAGCTTTGAAAAAAAAAAGCTTTAAGCATTTAAAAAAAAAAAAAAAACACGCTCATACATTCAGTTACACGGAGCTTGTCAACATTAGCATGTTAACAGTAAACACTTTGTTACTTGTCAAATGTTATTGGTTAACATTGTCATTTATCTACTTTCCATGCATGGAATACGTCGAATAAATAATGACGGAAACCCGAGGCCTTAATTGCGGACGCTTAATTGGACGTTGTCATTTCACGATTTATTTTAGTAGCTAGGTGATCCCCGTTCGGGTGGCCACTCGTTCGATTCCCCGGTGAGCTTCACTTCTGCTACTTTTTTCTGTTAACTAGTATCCCTCTTCTTTCTGTCTTAGGGGTGACTGCTGTTTATCTAGATATGTTGTTGTTTTTTTTTATTTATGACACCACGTAACCATTTGTGATATGTATTTGTGACCTGGCCCCATCGCCCGTCTGTCTGTCTTGAATGTGAATAACACACCAGTTTGCGGAATGGTGGTTGTCCTGTATGGTTGAATCGATGAGTCTGTTATATGTAATGTTTGAATTAGTCAGTCTGTGTGTCTGTTCTAACTGTGTATCTAAATGTCTCTAATCTATCGAGACCTAATATACCTGTCTGTCTGTCGAATCTTTCTACTAATATACCTGTATGTCTGTCGAATCTTTCTATCTTTTTAGTATTTTTAATAAATCTGTCTCTTAGATTTGTTTACCGGTTCTCTCTGTCAGTCTTGTTCTGTCTGCCTGTCAGTTTATAAATCTGTATCCGTCTAATTTTCCGCCTTTTTCATTTGGTCAGTTCTTCCGTTTCTAAATCCACTCTCCATTTACCAGCCCGGGATGTACAGATTTGTATACCATTAAAGATTTATGAGATTGCTGACATCTGAAACTACTTCACATCATACTTGTGTATACACACCAGACCGAAAAGCTTTTTTAATATTTGAACATGCGCCTTTATATAACCTACGGACCCTCTGTCAATGTTGAACGGGACGCGCCTCGCCAAAACGATGGCAATAATAATATTTAAAAAAAAAAAAAAATCATACTGAAATTACGACTGTCATGTTTTTCCCGGTAAAAGACACTAGCTTATGACCGTGCCTTATTGATGGTATAAGAATGTCATGATTTAAATATGAATATTACGTGTCGAAAGTGCGCCAGTCAAGATTGACGGTGTGAAATTTGGTTATGATTATGTGTCGAACTGTGCTATGCGATTGACACAGATTTATTTTTGACTGACGTGGTAGACTCGTGCTGAGAGCAAGAATAGATTCCGTATACAGTATAAAGGAAACGCTGGATTGTCTTCTGCTGCGCTAACTTGTGCTTGTGATTTTAAGAAACTCTTCTGACCTTACCAGCAATATAGCCGTCTGTACCCATCAACAAAGACTTTTTGACATTCTTTATTGCTCTGTGGATGTTACGTACAACTGTGGATTCCTTACCTGGTGTCGCATTTTTGGAAGCACAATCATAGACAACCAGCCGCCCTGGTAAACACACAAGGGAAGCATCAAAGAAGTTGCTGCGCGAATTTCAACATTGTGTCATGCCCACAGAATGAGTCACAGAAAAAAAAAACGATTGAGCAAGGTGTGTGTTCTCTCTGAGTCAGGGAGTCTTTACTGGCTTTACGTAGACAAAAATCTTCTCTCCCCCTCCCCTTTACCCCCCTCCCCCTTTTCAGGACATGGGATGATAACAATTCAGTTTCTGAGAGATGAGAGAAAATAGTGAATATAAGCGAATACTAAGACTGGAGGAAAAGGGTAACAACTTACTTGAACTAAGTGTACCATATTGATAAGGTGAACGGGTGGTGTACGATTTGTGTAATAATGACTTTCCATCTGCCTCTTGGTCGTCCCCATACCCTAGAACCAGATCTGATACTGTTGTAGATACGTAGTGGTCATTGATCGGGCTCTTTTCGCATGAGAGGGATAAACCACTTCAATTTCCGTCTCTCTGTGAATTTGATGCAGAATGTAGGTCCTCCAGTTTGTCTTATCTCACCATTTAATTGTGTCTTCCCTGGAGACGTGATTGGCTCTTCTCAAGTATTTCATCTCGCATGGTGTGATTGTCCTCTCCTGTGCTTTGGTCAGCTAACAGTGAACAGCCTATGGAAGTCTGAATCCAGGGAAGGATCGTAACTTTGAACTGAAACAAGCTGAGATCGATATGGCATGTCTGGTGATCAGGCGCGATGGTGAAACAAAGGTAGGTTTGTGTGGAGCAAACGAAACATCGCAACCATTGGACCTTTCATCGAGATCAGTAGAATCTGAGAGAGGATGTGAGTCTTTATTCTTTCTTTCTGTATTTCTTTCTTACTCCTAAAAGGGCGAGGAACCATTATTGCTTCTTTTGCTGCAAGTTTGTACCAAATCAATTCAGGGCTTCTTGAAGTGATAATCTATATAACAGTCTGTTTTATATAATGGGATTGCCAGCTCAACGCAGTCTCACAATTGTTGCCTCTTATGAACTTGGAAGGAACAAGGAGTAACGTGGACGGTTTTTTTGTTTGTTTAACAAAGACCCTAAACGGCTGTCAGATTGTGAATGGATACGTAGAAATGGTCAGGAAACAATACAGGCAGAAAAGTTATACTGACAGGCAGTCATACAGATAGGTACTCAATGATAGACAGACTAACTGACGGAGACTAACACAGATGAACTAACGGAAACATAGACAGATAGGTCACATTGAAGTTTCAAATGTGTGTGCCAGTACTGGTGAGAGCAGATTTGTTGCTCGTCATGTATCGGTTGAACGGTTGCCAGATAGCTTATCGCGGGTGAGAAGATGTAGACACATCAAGATCTGATCACAGTGACGTATTGGGGAAAATCAATAACCGGGTGTCTAAACGGAGCGGTGGACATCAACATGACGTCGCTTTTATCTTGTTTGTTTGTTTTTTTTTTTTTTTTTTTTTAAATAAACCTGTTTTCCTTTTCTCCCTTTTTATTCAAGCTGTCTGGTTTCTACAATTTTTTTTTTTAAGTTTTGTTTACTCTAATTATTTTAGCCCCAGAGGTGCCTCCCCCTCTTCTGTTATTTTTCTAATAATTAATTTGGTTTTTTTTTTTAAAGTGTGTTGTTCTACTTTTTGACCTTTTAAAAGTGTGTTATTATTGTTTTACTTTCTTTTGGTCTGAGGGGGTAACAAAACCAACCGCCAACACAAATTACTTCTTCTTCTTCGTACACTCTCAGATGTCTACTTGAATATTTTCAAAGAACGCAGTGGTTAGCTTGAGGCTATTTCTATCTCCATAGAGCTTTTCCACGAATGTTACTGGTGACGGCCATATGTGCTTTTTCTGTTGCTCAAATGTTCGGCATCTTTGAAGCAGATGTGCAGCAGTCATTTTCAGTGCGCCACATTTGCAGTCATCGGTAGTTCCTATCTTTAACACAAATTACACTAACAGCGCATTGATAGGACAACGCAGTCGGCTCAGGTAAAATGAAAGGTAGTCACGTGGAAGATACTAACACAGGGGAGGAGTGCGTCAGAGACTTTAATTAATATACTAGGTTACAGCTTGTGACATGGGGTGACCTGTTCCCTTCATAGCTGCCTTTGTCTGCCCAAACTCAAGAGGGGAGTCGGATACTTATTTTCAAGCTGGGTCTACTAGAGAATGTCACTGCCAGGCTGAGATCGTAGAGCCCGGTTCAGTACATGCACGAGCCGAATGTGTAATAAAATACTTGTCATTGCCAACTATTAACTGTTGCGGATCTAAGTGAGTCGTAAACAGGACAGGAAATAGGTCACCCCAAAACGACCCACCGCCACAGTACACAGCGCCACACTGAATGTCTCTTGTGTACTGTTGTGTTACCACCCACGATACTGTTTTAGTTATGTCAGCCTAGTACACAAAACTGTCAACATATTTCTATCAACCTAATGTGGGATGCAGACATAACGAGCTCCACTCTGCCTATGAGATTCATTGTTTCGATGGTTGCTTTTATCAGTGGAAAATTGACTTGGTCTTGACATTGTTCTGCGCCAGTTTTGTTATTGTCCTAGTTCCGGCGGATGTGAAAGAGATTGTTGAATGAAATGATGTAATCATGTAAAATGAGACGACTGTCTATTAGGACTTCTTCATTGTCCTCTCCTCCACACGCCTGCTATCTGTGCACTGTTTTGTGCTCGTTGAAAGGGGGTGTTGAGGTGAGTTACATTAGTTTCCAAACCTTTTAAAAGAGCCGCTGAATTGTGCAAAATTAACAAAGGGATACACACACACGCTCGCGCACACACATTTAAAGAAAAATTATCTAGGGAAGATATATCCCATCCCAATCCCAACTAACATAATAAATATTAGACAAACATAAAGGTATGTTTTCAGGCACTCGTAAGAAATAAAGAAGTAGAACACTAGACAACAGAAAAACAACAGACGTGAGTGGCTTACCCAGGACTCGAACCCCGGACCTTCCGTGCGACAACCCCGCCTAGCTATGCAAGCGAATCACACTATCCTCCCTGCCATCTGGGCATCACCAAAAAAATGATGCTTACAGGTCTCGGGTTTCTCTTCCTTATGTGTTACAACTAACATAATTACCGATGTATGTTACGTCGGTCGGTCTCACTCAAAATAGTAAATAAATTAAGGGGCTGCTGTAAAACTGGTAAGGAAGCCAGAATTACACGAAGCTGTCATCCGTACCATGATTCATGGACCGTGTGGTGCTCCTAGCATGGAGAACAATACGTGTACTAAGAATTGTCCGAAACAGTTCAATGACCAAACAATTACCGATGTCAATGGATATCCAGTTTATCGTAGACGTCAAAACATTCAAGTTCAAATTGGAGATCTAATAGCCGACAATAGATTTGTTGTTCCTTACAATAAACTTCTTATACGTAATTACGACTGCCACGTTAACGTCGAGTCATGTCAATCTGTGAATAATAACATAATTCTCGCCGTGTGTACGTTGGTCACAGCTCAGGAATGCAACTATGTTTGAAAAATTGTATTATTTCCATTATATATACTCTCCCGAAAACAGTTACATTCAACAAAGAAAAGCGTTCATAAGACGGTATTCATGAACAGTTTGATTACACTGTATAATGGAAAGAAACTAAAAACACTCTAAAAATGTACTTCCATCTGCTCATCTGGGAACGGAAACAGCACACTATAATTAAAAACCCCTCAAGTTTGACGGGTTATTGCTAGTATTTATATATTTCTCTCCATCTGAGGCTTCTGCTTGTTGTAAGAGCCTGTTTTCTCAGTCTGAGGATTCTGCTTTTTGTTAGTCTCTTGTCGCTCAATCTGAGTGTCACCGTGGTGCAGTGTGGTGAACTGGGTAAGGCACCAATTAATCTTTTATGTGGCCGTGGGGTTATTGTATTTCTTCTATTTGATTATTTTCTCATTCCAAGTTAGATATTTGACTGGCTTGAAGTCCGCCAGAGATGAAAGTTTCTTGGTTCATGTTGTGGGGTGCCAGTCCGTTCGTTCCTCTATCGTCGATAAGTTTTGGAGAGTGTTAATGGTGTACCTTTTGCAAATACTAAGTTCCTACATTATCCAACATGTAAGGAATTATTCAACAGCCGGATCAGGTCAACTTGCATTTTATTTAGAACAGAAAATTGCATGTAATGTATCAACAGAAATGGTTACAAAATCTGATCAGTCAATTGATTCAAGCTATCCCAAATGTTCATTGTGGCCTTTATATTTTCCAACACCTTTTAAATCCATAGAGGTGATTAATATTCCATCGTATCGTCAATATCCTTGGTTTAATCATTTATAATTTTGCCAGGGTTGCTTATCTCTTTTGTGTTCGTTACCACCTGTAGTTTTCCTTTTAATATCTTTGTAGTTTTGGATTTCTTTCAGGAATCCTTCAATTCTTCGTTATTTGCATCATTGCGACCTTTTATAAAAATATCAGACGAGCTGGGCTGAAAATTAAAAAGGCGATACAAGACTTTGGTCTACTTACATGAAGAAAACCAGCAAGATAACATTTGCTTGAACCAATGTTCCAGACTCACTCACAAAACACGTCTGTATGCCATGTCTGACTTTGCCAACACTGCCGCTCGAATCTTGCCGGCAGCTGACCTCTGTAGTGCGTGCTTAGCTAGCTACTTCTATTGGTTCGCGATTATTCTATTCAATTTATTATTGGTTATTCCTTCACGTGGTCTTACTAAGTTTGGGGCTGTTCCCATTTACGCCATACTCTCCATGACGACTGCCGCCTAAATTAGCGTGCATTGTCAAAAAACTGACCTAGCCGATTTACTACCACTCTCTACCCTGCCCTTAGTATCTCGGGTTATTTTTATGTTAGTTAAGAATCTTGCTTGTTTATTATAGCGAATGGTAGTTTTATATTTTATTATTATGACTAGACTCTAGCACGAATAAATGCTCAGGTGGTCGGTCATACGGCCACATGAGGCGATGCCGTATATGACAGATGAACGAACAAGACCCGGTTCGGGCAAGAATGATTAGGGTGTGGAGTTTGTTGTTTTCATGCTGCTAGAACCTTTATCGTCATCATCGTCAACGTAGATAAATCTCTTTGGTGGAAATACGTGTTCGGCCTACGAGTTAAATTTAATAATAATAATAATTTGTCGTGACTTAAGATGGTGACCTTGTCACCTTGAGGACCATGCACACAGCACCTACTGTCAGATCACAGTAGGGATAAAACAAAGTCCCTCGGCATTTTTTTCTTTTTGTACGTGAATAGCCCGGAGATAACTATAGATTGTTTCGTTGAATTGTTAAAATCTCCAGGTAAAGCATGGATAGATCGGCACCGGTAGTTATATGTTTTATGACTTAGCTGTGTTGTTTTTATGGTAGGATTAGAATTGTTTTCATTTTCTATTAGTTTAACGATATTGTAAATTGATTGGAATGCCTTTATGTTTTAGTTGTAATTGTTACCCGGTGTGTTTCGTGTTGATGCCTGTGTTTGAAAGCAGGTTCAAAGATGGATACTGTAATAATTCATAATGAAGTAGCTTTTACAATGGCAAAATATTGCCTTTTAAAAAACTTGATATAAGATGTTTCTTATTAATAAATCTTTACCTGGCCATCTCATTTCTGTTTTTGTTTTTCTTTTTTGGCGCGGTGCCACCGTTTTTTTAAGTTCGTCAGTTTTCTCTGGTTTTTCTATCACCCCCTCGCTCTCTTCCATGACTGTTCACATAAATAAATAAAAAAAGGAGAACCCGAGTCTTGTAAGTCGTAAAGAAATAGCGAAAATCGGTCAATTGTAGACATTCTTAAGAAAGAAAGAAAGTAGGTCACTGGACAGCAGAAATGCAAATTGAAGTAATAGAGGTACTCTGAGATTCACTGTAGCAGCGGGACCCCAAGATGCAGCAATAGTGAATGCAGTCAGCGACCCATAGCTTGACTGCTTGCATCAGGATCAGCGAACCAGAGCTGATCAAGACCGTACTCCACCTCCACGTGGTGGTCCTGGAAACAGTCTGCAGCAGTGCAGTGTGGCTGAGCGAGTACGGATCGAAATGGGAAGGCAAACCCGGTCCCTAAAAAATGCCGTGCAGAAGTCGGATGTGTCGACCGAAAGGTGCAGATATCACAGCTTAGGTGCAAACAGACACAACGCAACCACCGTCCTTTTCAGGGCGAACGAGGAAGAAGAAGAACTGTAGCAGCGAAAATACACCTCCCCTCTTTCCACTTTCAGTGTGTGATCAACATTGCCAGTTAATTGCGACAAGCAGCAGCAGTGGCTCCTTGCTCTGTACGGATCGCAAAAGAAGATTATGATGAGTGCCTCTTAATTGTGTGTAATTTCCATCGGTGTCGCCTCATAACAGCCTGACATCATTACCACATAACATATTCTGTAATTTCATCACATCACGTCATGTCGGTAACCATTGTATCATCACATCATTCTGTAATCATAGTTACATCACGTAATTCTGAAATAATGATCACATGACGTCATGCCGGTAACCACTGATAAATCACGTAATCCTGAAATCATCACTTCACGTCATAACGGTAACCATTGTTACATCACATCACTCTGTAATCATATTTACATCACGTAATTCTGAAATCATCACATCACGTCATGCCGGTAACCATTGTTACATCATGTAATTCTGAAATGATCACATCACGTCATGTCGGTAACGACGGTTGCACCACATTATTCTGTAATCATAGTTACATCACGTAATTCTGAAATCATCGTCACATCACGTTCTTCCAGTAATTATTACCACATCACATTATTCCAGTAATTATTGCCACATCACATTATTCCAGTAATTATTGCCACATCACGTTATTCCAGTAATTATTGCCACATCACGTTATTCCAGTAATTATTGCCACATCACATTATTCCAGTAATTATTGCCACATCACATTATTCCAGTAATTATTGCCACATCACATTGTTCCAGTAATTATTGCCACATCACACTATTCCAGTAATTATTGTCACATCACATTATTCCAGTAATTATTGTCACACCACATTATTCCAGTAATTATTGCCACATCATATTATTCCAGTAATTATTGCCACATCACATTATTCCAGTAATTATTGCCACATCACATTATTCCAGTAATAATTGCCACATCACATGATTCCAGTAATTATTACGATATCACATGATTCCAGTAATTATTGCCACATTACATTATTCCAGTAATTATTGCCACATTACATTATTTCAGTAATTATTGCCACATCACATCATTCCAGTAATTATTGCCACATCACATTATTCCAGTAATTATTGCCACATCACATTATTCCAGTAATTATTGCCACATCACATTATTCCAGTAATTATTGCCACATCACATTATTCCAGTAATTATTGCCACATTACATTATTCCAGTAATTATTGCCACATCACATTATTCCAGTACTTATTTCTACATCACTTTAGACCAGTAATTATAGCACATCACGCTGTTCTTGTAATTATTGCCACATCACATTATTCCAGTAATTATTGCCACAACATATTATTCCAGTAATCATTTCCACATCACATTATTCCAGTAATTATTGCCACATCACATTATTCCAGTCCTTATTTCCACATCACTTTAGACCAGTAATTATAGCCACATCACGCTGTTCTTGTAATTATTGCCACATCACATTATTCCAGTAATTATTGCCACATCACATTATTCCAGTAATTATTGCCACATCACATTATTCCAGTAATTATTGCCACATCACGCTGTTCTTGTAATCTTTGACAGTTTACATCGTTTCTGTAATTATATCTTTCGACGCTGCAAATCCACGTTCCCACTCCTCCATTAATGTTCACTCTGTATCCTGTTTAACCACCCACTCCACTCCATCTGTCCCAGCAGGCAGCCGGTGCTATTTGGCCGACCTTGTGTGTTGTGTCGCCTGGCAATCCAAACAGCTGCTCTAATGTAATTGTTCTTGAGGGCAACCTGGAATAATACAAAAATATATTTTAAAAAATACAAGTGAAATAGCTGCCAGAAATAGCACTAAATTGAGGCAATGCACACGCCTGATGGAAGGAGAAGGAAATAAACATGGGAGGAAGAGAGGAAATCTAAATGAGGATGATGGGTGTATGGGGCAAAATTAGAAGATATTTGGGGATCTCTTCTTTTTTTATGAGAGACCCAGAAAAATGAATGATGTAATTAGAATAGCATTAACATAATCCTCAGATTTATTGGCTTCTGTAAAATAAAATTGGGGGAGGGGGGGGGGGGGGGGTGAATAACTGAAGTAACATGAACATTGTCCGAGATATGTATATTTTTGTTTGAAAGTGAAGCCCCAGTTTTGGGTGCTAAATGGGAACATATCCCGCCAGTATGTTGATTGCTATAAAATATGTTAAAGTAGTGTATAATGTGTACATTGCTGTAAAATATGTCAATTACTATATATGTCAATTACTATATAATGTGTACATTACTGTAAAATATGTCAATTACTATATAATGTGTACATTGCTGTAAAAACACAAACAGTTTTAGAAGAGGAAAGATTTGCACGTTTATTCAAGTTTGAGGTCGTGATCGTTCTATTTCATCTTCACAAGTTTGAGATGAGTATGTTGTGGTAGGAAGTGGAATCTTGTTGGATCAATATTCTTCTTTCCGAGATTCCTACATTCTCTGTACCTACTTTTAAGATATTCTAGTCATCTGAAAAGCAGCTAGCTCTCTCTCGCTCTCTCTATCTCTCTCTCTCTCTCTCTCTCTCTCTCTCTCTCTCTCTCTCGTTTACTTTCAAACTGCACACCTGCTATTTCCTTGAAGGTCAAATGCCACACCTGATCAGTGCACGTTCAGACTTCATCCAGCACCGCCTACTTCTTCGTTCACTCTCATATAACCACATCTATCTCTCTAAGAAAGTTGACTGTCCCGTCTGTGTCTTCTGTCGTCACAATACAGTTTCTCCCTCAACATGTGGGACATTGTGGAGGTGTGACAGTGATATCAGCCTGATGCCCTCGTTTCTACTAAGGATTTTTCTTCTGTTGTCATTGCCTTTGTCAGTCCATCTAAATTATTCTAAATAGAATATTAAGAATGTTGGATTATTTTATCTCGTCTACCATTACTGGTGTTGTGGCTTGCTGCACCCTTCAATTCTGCTTAAAGCACGCGATTCAGATTTTGAGTTCACATCACTGATTTAAAACTGGCATGAAAATTTTCATATTTCACAATACATTACTAAATTTCGCTATTTCGTGATTTTCCTTCTGTTTAATTTGCAAACGATGAATGTGGCTTTGCGTTCAATTTGTCAGGCGATGAATATGTCACTAGGTGAATGTGGTTAGCGATGAATTTGTCACGTTATGAGTGTGGCTAGCAATTGCTTAGTTATGCAGTGAATTTGTCACGCAAGCAGTGTGACCTGCGATGAATTTATCACTGGATGAATGTGGCTTGCGATGAAATTCTTACGCGACGACTGTAGTTAAAGGTGAACTTTGACTTTGCGATAAACTGAGTACTGTGAATGTGTATGGGATGAATTGACTGGAAACGGTCTGTCTATAAACGAGCGTGTGTGTAAAGAAACTTGTTGGATGCGGGAAAATACGTAGTTGGAATAAAGTTAACTTTACAAGGGGATTGACATAAATCTTGGGCCTGACCATGAAGGACATGTCACAGAGAGCTGAAATTTTGTATAGTGCTTATTCCTTTTCAATATAGCCACCGTCTGAATTGACACACTTCTGCCATCTCTGCTTGACCTTGAAAAGACCTTGGGAGTAGAACACCCTATTTTTCAAACTAAACCAGTCGTCACATGCCAGTATAACCTCTTCATCGCTGTCAAAATGATTTCGTTTTAGCTGTTTTTTTAAGATTTGGGAATAGAAAAAAGTCTGATGGAGCCAAATCTGGAGAATATGGTGGGTGTGGAAAATTTTCAATATTCAAATCGTTGGCTGCTAGCTGCACAAACCGTGCTTTGTGTGAGGGAGCGTTGTCTTGAAGCAAAGGAAGATTTTGAGTGCGCGTTATCCCTCGTTTCATGGTCACAACCTTTTTTAGTTTGGTGAGAAGATCTGCATAGTACTGTCCATTAACTGTGTTGCCACGAGGCAGATAATCTTTCAAAAGGACACCTTTGCTGTCCCAAAAAACAGTCAGCATCACTTTTCCTGCAGATTTCTGCGCTCTCGGCTTGACAGGTGTTGGGGAGCCCAGGGTTTTCCATTGCATGCTGGCAATTTTGGATTCGGGGTCATAATGGTGTACCCAAGTCTCATCTACTTTCACCATGGTCTCCAAAACATTTTTTGACTGACACTTTTTGAGCAACTCATCTCATCTCATAATCGGAACCTCTTCTACCCCGTGAAACGAGGTGTAGAGGAAACCCAAGTGCACAAGGCCCATGGGCAAGATATGTAATCGAAGTGACTTGGCAAACAGGTGATTAGCCCATTGTGCCCGAACTTGCCCTCATGTGTACTCATATTCGCTATAAAACCACCGAACCATCGAGACGTCATTCCAGCCAAAATGGACAGAGCCTCACTTACCCGAAGGTTTCGATGGATGTCCTTCCTCATCTGCACAAAGGCATTTATAGAGGAACTCTCAGGACCCGTAGGTCTGAGGAAAGGAGCAAAATCTGAAAACGGGCACAGCAGTCTTTGTTACTGGGAGGTCTCCACTCAGAGTGGTGTACCACACACAGTCAGTAAAGACAAAGGTCGCCTTTCTGCTTCCAAAAATATCGTAGTGACCCAATGGGCCACGTATCAGATATTAAGCTGATAAGAACAGATACTACACTTTGATCTTAGCCAAAAGGCCGAGAAGCGATTTTGAGCAACTGTTGACAGTAATTTACCCTCGTTTTCTTCTGTTCACGTGTCAACAGTCGCGGAACCCAGCGTGCACACACTTTTCTCATGTTCAGTCTGTTGTGTAAAATTCTATAAACTTATTTTTCATTCAGTTTTACTCTACTAGCTATCTCCACAATTGTCATTTTTCGATCCTGGTCAATGATTTTCTTCACTCTTGTTGCATTTTCATCGTTGCACTCTGGGGCTGGTCTACCAGATCTTGGCAGATCAGCAACATGTGAGCGGCCGCACTTAAACTGTTGACACCAGTTTTTTTTACCGAAGTATATGAAGGACAAGAATCACGAAACACTGGTTCCATCTCCCTGTGTATTTCTGTAGGTGTTTTTCCCTGAAACATCAGAAATTTTATCACAGCTCTGGCCTCCTTCTTTTCCATTGTTTTGTCAAATCTTTGGAGCAGCAGATCCGTTCAATAGGGTACATTGCGCAGTGCACCGTAGCGGGAAAACCCTTTGAAGAAACAAACGCGTACTTCACACATTCAGTGCAAATATGATGAACTTTAAATGTGCCAAGTTTCATCTTCCTCCTGTGACTCCTTCATGGTCAGGCCCAAGACTTATGTCAATCCTCTTGTATCTTCGGATATATTTATTGCTGTTTTTATAGAACAGAAAAAAGAGTAAAATCAGGGTTGAGGATTTCAAAGATTAACATCTCGTTTGAGTGCTATGTTTGAGTGCTGTACGTAGGAGTTTTAAATTTTCACGCTCTGAGACATATAATGTATGGAGTCAGAAAATAGAGTGGCCATCTAATAAGAATGAAGCCAGATTAATTACAAGTACGCGCCTACTGTGACGCTAGGTTCGAAATTTGGCCCTAGGGTGGAGCTACCATCCCCCCTAACTTCTTCTTGATTGTAGGCACGCCAATTTTTCATATTTTTTCTAGTTTTCAGTCGCTGCTAGCATGTCACTTTGATCTGACAAGTTAACTCCCCTTTGCTCTCGGGAAAGTGGCCAGCGGAGATGAAAGGTCTTTTAATACTGGTAAGAGTGACTTTGTGACGCGTCTGAAACGCGTGTGTTGTTGGGCGGCGGAAACTTCCCCGTGTCTTTGAGTCCAGGGAAAGTCTGGGGACCTCGCAGCGTAAGAGCGGTCGCTCTGTTACGCAATTCTTCTTTTAGTGCGACGCCAGGAGAAATCCTCCGGGAATCGTTACGTCGTTTTTCTTCTTTTTCCGCCCAGGTGTTTTGGCCACCTGCAGCCCGTTTTCCAATATATATATATTGAGTCCCCTTCTGTCTCTAAATGCTTTTAGTCCCTGGAACTTCTGTCGTGAGGTGATAGAGATCTTTATGCAGTTTGCCAGCTACTTTTAGTGTGGGAAATTCTTCACAATGTCGGTAAGAGTTCTTAAGTAACTTGGTACTATATGAATACTTGTAACTCATTTAGAGGTTTACTAAGAGTAGCCTTATATGTTGTCTTATGAGCACATGTAAATATGATGGTATTAAGTGTGTCGCAACCCAGTGAGATAATCTAAGACAGGTCTTGCGATTTTGTTTAGACGCCTGTGTGTTAGACAGAACTGACAGATGCGTTGTGAGGTCAGTTCCGCGCCATGTAAAGTGGGCAGGAATGTTTACCTACTAAAAACCTTCCCTCCACCAGCCGCGGGTAACCACTGATTACGCAAGTTTCGAGTTTATCAGGTAGGCCTGCACAGACACCTACGGGCTCGCTCGTCTATTTTGCGGAGAGTGAGAAGGAAAGGGGAGATAGAGATAAAATGCGGGACCAGGTCAGCATTGACCAACCGTAAGGGTCACAGGGTGGGAATGGTGGTAATAAGTTAATGTGTACCTGGTTATGCATTATGTTTTTTTCTTTCGATGTTGTTACATTTATGTCGGCCAGGTGATCATAGATTTTTTAATATGATTCATTTCAGCGAGAACCGGCTAACTCTGACTGAGTTAAGGGACTACAGGGCCATCGGCCTAAATTGCCTTCCTGCAGGGTCGGATAGTTTTCATGCCCTGACGTTTTCACCAACTACCCTTCACCAGCTTCATACTACAGTAGATTCGGTGATTCTTCTTGCTTGGGCGTTATATCAGAACACATAATACCTGGAGCGTTCATGCTCGATCAGCGTCTTCTTCAGAGAAGCTGCACACTATTTCAAGTGCTATTATCCCCGCAACGAGTGTCAGATCTGACCCATTTGCATTTATCACGCTCAGTCACAGGATTGACTGGATTTCGTCGATGGTGGATTTTATTAGGGCACTACGCCTAACTTTTGAGTGCATTCATCGCTATCCCTTTAGATCCTGGATTTAAAGTACACTTGTATATCAAAGGGACTCAACATTTGTCCTGTCCTGAAAGTTCTTTTCGTGGTGGAGTTGTAGTTTTGGGTTGGTTCCACGGATTGTCAGCAGCATAGGGAGAGGAAAGGGTTATCATGTCTCCGTCTGCGATCCGCCCAACAGCTGTAATCCAAGCGGAATATAAACACAAGTGTGCCGACGAAGAAGGACTGTGGGAAGTGGACTCAGATAATTTTTGTTGTGGGGGAGCATGGAGTAAACAGCAGGAGAGCGCTCGTTGGGTTGTTTAGGACAGTTGTGGTGCTGACCAGAAGTAGTCACCGGGATATTCTGCATGTGTGGGGTTATCTTTATTTCAGGTACTCATGTGGAATGGACAGTTGATAGCTGGCCAGATATTAGTGGTTGTTCGTAACTAATTGCATGAGAGCCAAGCTCGTTGATAACAGCATAAGTTTGTATTGTGCTTTTACGACCTCAGAGCTAATTAGTGTGGAGTGTTGTTGTGGGTGTTGTTTTCTTTTGATATTGCCATGTTATTTAATAAATATATATAAATAGTAGCGGATCAGAATTATCTTTTTCTAACTGTACTTGCTGCTTTTCGGATGTGAAGTCACGTAACGTGTACTTGTCCTTACTCCTTGTATAACTACAATAGAAGAGAGAGGTGGGGGTGACCATAGCTTTGAAACATAGTCACTGAGTGACAGGAGGGGACAGACATCATCTGATCTTTTAATCCTGATAGCTATAAGTCACTCCATTCACATTCTACACACCAAGTCTCATATATCTTCTCAGACCTCACTCAGACATTTTTTATCTCCTCTCAGACTTTTGTCTTGTCTCAGACAGACTCTATACACCACTCTTGACACCTACAACCTCAGACGATTGGTTTTTGGGCACGGAAAAGAACCAAGAGGCAGATGGATAGCTGTAGAATGTTACATAAATCCACGACAACACGGATGACTGCAGCTAGTGCCACCTATTTTGGTCAGGAACGAAAACTTCAGCTTCCCGTGACGCTTCACAGCACGAATAGACCCTAAAAAGTAATGTAAAAAGCGAGTAAAAATCATTTAAAACGTTGTCCTCCACTTTTCTTATCTGTCACCGCATCATGTGTGCCTTGATCCATCCAGTCTGTGACTCCCCGAGAGAGCAGGTGTGCCTACATTAAGACAGCACTGCTAACAGACAGCTGTCAATGAAAGGCGAAATAAGCATGTTAAAAAACGCTATGTTTTAACCAGTGCCACAAATGCCAACTTGAAGGCGACGCTCTGTTCAGTCCTGAAGCATCTGGTACTCGTTATTGATTCTTTCGCGTTGTGCAAATGAAAGACACATAATGTTATTCTCTCTTTCCCCCCTTACCCCGTGTTTATTATATTAAAAAAAAAATAGTGTGTATATTTTTGTTTATTTCCTCCAGATGCACGAAGAATTCGGCATGGAAACAAACTTATAACAAAATAGTAAGTTAGAAGGCAAAATGACGGGGAGGGGTAAGTAGAGGGAGAGAGAGAGGGGGGGGGGAGAGAAAGAGAGAGACCGCAAAACTGAATTGTGACCGACACCATACTTGTTGTCTAGCAGCAATAATGGCATGGACTGTCAGTAATCTGGATTGTTGTAGTTTTTTTTTTTCCGCTAAGCGCCATTAGAAGACAAGGTGCTGACAACTAGACTAGTTGTTTACATCGCTTAGAATGACTTTGAGAGATTTATGGATGCACATTCGTTGATCAGAAACACGTTAAAACCTCCTTATCGCATAACAGAAAGTGAAAAAAGCACACATAGAAGGAGACAAGTTAACATAACCAGTCTAGTTGAAGGTTCGTGTGAAACCTCCTTCAAGGAAGTAAGTAAGTAAATAAATAAATGTAAGAAATTAACAGGCACTCGTTGGACAGAAAGGATAATCCTGGGTTCGATTCCCGGAAAGCCTATCACTTATATTTCTTTTCTGTTGTCTGGTATCCTCCATTATGTCCAACGAGTGCCTGTTAATTACTTACATTTATTTATTTACTTTTTTAAAAATTTATTTATTACTCACAGGTTTCCTTCATTATTTATTGAAGGTAATCAGTAGACTGCAGTATTTGTTAACGTCTTATTATATAGGTTACTGAGAGAACCGCCAATCATATGTACGCCTGATGTCTAAAGAAGATTGAAAAGTTACTTATTATATTTAAAGTGTTATTTCCTCACTCCTGTCCAAGCTTGTATGAAACAACGTCCAGATAAAGAGAATAGAATGCAGTTTTATTTTTACATAAAGTCCTATGTCACATTAACTCACAATCAGTGTGAGATCCAGCTAGTTCAGCACAAAACTTCATAACCTTTTTTTCTGTCTATTGTTACGTAGGTTTATTGATAACTTTACATTTTATTATATTTTTATTTTGTTTAAAAAAAAAATTGTTTTTCTTAATTACTCAAATGGCAGTCTGACTGCTTGTTTTGACACTTGATACACATGATGATACACACATGTAAACAATAGGAACTTACTTCAATGTGTAGCTCTGTGAAGTGAGGATGTCAAGTTCCAGCGTGTACCTTTAGAATTGTAAGCAGAAAGACTTGTACTATAATCTCATAAAGTTGCTCACCGCCATTTATTTGAAGCGATAATCTCTAATCTCGAACTGGGCAACCCTGTCGCAATCGCCAAAAGTGGCGAGAAAGTCTGATGAATTGGAGAGTGTTATATTTTGGGGTCAGTTATCCAACCAGTAATTCTGTAACCATATCAGACAAAATGCTTGTCAATTTTCCCATCAATTTTCTAATTTCTTCTTTTTTTTCCACTTTGAAAAATGTGTTTTATCATTTGCTATCTGAGGCACTTGTAACTGAGTAAAGGTATAAAGGTAGTCGCATAGCAGATACTGCCGTTGTGGAGTGCAGTGTTAGAAACTTCACTGTATTAGGTGCAGCTTGTTTAATGAAAAGGGTTGGACAGTTCTCTTCTTTGCTGTCTTTGTTTTCTCTAACTCAAAAGCAGAATCAAGTATCCATTTAGCGTACACTATCACCAGAGCACAGTGTCTTTTATTTGGACTTGCGCCTTAGTATTACCGACGGTTGTTGTGTCTAGGTTGAACGGGGCGCGCCTCGCCAAAACGAGACAAAACTCATAATTTTTTTTAAAGTACCCATTTACAGGTGGGTTGTAACGGAGTATTGATCAAAATGTGCGCGTTTTGAATAAACTTTTTTATCAAAATAATTTCTCTATCTTTATTTTTTTTTTGGGGGGGGGGGGGGGGGGGGGGAAGTGGGAAGGTGGGGGGGGGGGGGGGGGGGGTGGGGGGGGCGGGGGTGGGGGGGGGGGGGGGGGGGGGGGTGGGGGGGGGGGGATGGGGGGGGGGGGGTGGGGGGGGGGGTGGGGGGGGGGGGGGAGGGGGGGGGGGGGGAAGTATAATGTGGCAAATTTGACTTCTCATCTGTGGTTAATAACAAAAACATGTTGCCCACCTATAGTACAACCATTCACGTATATGCAGTTAAAACGTATCTTCGTTCCAACGAAGCAGTAACTTCTTGAAAGTTTCCGAATGTCGACCTGCCTTTTAAGTGACTCATTGCAAATATGTAAACATTCCTTCCCTACACCGAATAAATACTGTGCTTCTTGCGCATTGAATAAAGTAACCTGTACATTCTTGTACAACGGTTACTGAGTTCACAGTTTTTTGTAACTGTAAATCTCAGTTAACATAGAGCTCAGAGCTCAGAGCATCTCAGTTAACATAGAGCTCAGAGCTAAGGAAGTGCATCCTTTAGACCAGGACTTCCGTTAAGCTACCAGAGGTATATATATAAAAAAGTATGTGGCATCAGTTTGTCATTACTAAATTGCGTACCGTCCTTACAAAATGTTGAGTCGTACATCTTGGCAGTAGTATAGACACAGTTGGAGGGACAGATGTTGATATATTTTTTTTTAAATGGGTACAAAAAGGCAGGAGTAAATTTCATTGCATGTTGGGAGAATATGGAAATCAAAAGACAGGGAATGACCTTGAACTGATGGCACGGAACAAGAAGACTTAGAATAATTTTGTTGAAGGCCCATGCTCCTTGGGGAGTTGGAAGGTGAAAGAAGAAGAAGAAGAAAAAAAAGTAGAAGAATCTTCAGATTATGTCATGTCATGTCATGTCATGTCATGTCATGTCAGTCTTATTGTATGGTTCTGAAACTGAGAACAAAAAATGACAACCAGAAAGATGCGAACTTATATTAAATGATTGTGCAGAATAGGAGGATTGAATGGGATGACAAGATCACCCATGTGGAACTGATGACAAGAACCAGTCAAACACCCACTGGAGCACATGTCCTCAACATAAACATGCAATGTCTTTCCTTATCCCCATCATGTCTTCTCCAGTTCTCTTCTCCATGTACATTTTTCGTCTCCCTTTTTTTCTTTTACCCGGTGAATTCCTGAAAAGAACTGTGATGCCATCAGCTGATTGTCTTAATGTGTTTTCTACCCCCCCCCCCCCCGCCATCATCTTCTCACCTCCTGTTCTACAGGTGTTTGTCTGGTTCTTTCCATAAGTTCCCCTTTAGTGATCTTGTCACAACCATTTCAGTCCTTCTGTTCTACGCACGCAACCTTGTATGAACATGTGTATATTTTTGACTGTCATATCTTGTTGTTCTCTATGTTTCATACCTAAACAATAGGGGTCCATGTATTAACTCTTCTATGTTTCATAGCTATACAGTAGGGGTCCATGTATTAAGTTAATACATGGACCCCTACTGTATAGCTATGAAACATAGAAGAGTTAATACATGGACCCCTACTGTATAGCTATGAAACATAGAAGAGTTAATTTAACTCTTCTATGTTTCATAGCTACACAGTAGGGGTCCACGTATTAACTCTATGTTTCACTCTGAGCAGCACAAAATCCAGAGTTTCACCCCGGGCCTTGTCAGATTTTCAGTGCGTGGCTTTCATTGCTACCGTAACGATCTCTTAGACCACATGGTCTTTTATATTTGGACATGCGCCCTAATATGACTGACGGACCCTATGTCTAGGTTGAACGGTGCGTGCCACGCCAAAACGAGGCAAAATTATCTTGGGATAATTCAGACTACATTTCATCTGCCTATGTATTCCTTCCTCCTTACATTTAGCGTATTTTGCAGCATGAACGCGGCTGGAGCTTAGGATATATATTTTTCTTTTCTTAACCCGCGGCTCTTGGGCATTCAGCCCTTCGGCCCAATGACATGGCATTGCGAGGCTGGGGAGCCAGTGGACTTTCATTCCAACCCAGTCAGGAGCTTGGCGCCTTCCCATCCACAGAGGGTTTATCTCAGGAGCCGTTCAGGTTATTCAGTCAAAATTCCGGTCAATGACACTCCTTCAAATGCTCACGCCCGGGCTTGAACCATGAACACGTGATCGCCAGCGCAATGTGGTAACCATTACACCAGCGCGGCTCCCGAGCTTAGAAGATAAATATTACTAAGGAACGATGAAAGAAGAGCTAAGGCTGGATCGTGTGCTGCAGTCGGAACGGACCTTAAAATTTTATATTAGATCATTTGTAAACAATTTTTCTTTCGCATAAATGAATTATATCCCCGATCATCATCATCATGTGACGTATTCTTTCCAGAACGTTGTCTCCATTACAGCTGCTCTGAACGCATCACGATTCTGGGCAAGTCGACCTGCATCAGCCAAAGACAAGTTCAGACTCTCTGTGATGTCCTGGGTCCACCGTCGTCTAGGTCGACCCCTTCCCCTTTTTCCAGGGACCATGCCTTCCATCACTGTTTTTTTCCAGACTATTATGTCTTTTTATATGACCGAAAAATTTCAGCTTCCTTATTGCGATGGTATTTAGGAGCCAATGTTCCTGTACGTTTAGTGAGTGCAGTACTTCTCTGTTGGTCTTTTTTTCTGTCCAGGGTATTCTCAACATCCTTCTGTAGCATTTCATTTCGAATGATGTAATCTTTTTTGCAACTGTTTTATTGAGTGTCCAAGTCTCGCAGCCGTATGTTGCTACTGGGAATATACATGCTCTGATCAGTTGTAACTTTGTTTCTTTGCTTGTGCCTTGCCATAGGTTTTTCATCTGTATTAGCTTATGTGAAGCAATTGCAAGTCTTCTTTTAATTTCTACTGCACAGTCGCCAGAGCTGTTAATGATTGATCCTAAGTATTCGAATTCATTGACACTTTCCAGTTCTTCGTTATCAATTTCAAATTCTGGTTTGGTCTTTACTTTGTCTGTTGTCAATACTTTGGTCTTCTTGGTGTTTAGGTATAGATTCTGGGCCTCGCTGTGTTTTTTGGTGGACAGAAGTAATTGTTCAAGTCCTTTTGGGTTGGTCGATAGGAGGACTGTGTCGTCAGCATATCTGATTTCCGGGATCTGGTACCCGCCGATGTTAAATGAGTCAAACTCTGTGTGTTCTTGGTCATCTCTTACGTTTCTCATGATATTCTCGGCATAAATGTTAAACAGGTAAGGGGAAAGGGTACAGCCTTGTCTTACTCCTTTCTGTACTTCAAACCATTCTGATGTTTCCCCCTCTGTTCTTACGGCTGCCTGTTGTTCTTGGTACAGCAGTGCGATGAGTTGTATAAGGTGGTTTGGAAATCCCATATTTTTCATAATAGCCCATAACTGCTGATGTTGTACACAATCGAAAGCTTTGGTGTAATCAATGAAACAAGTATGTAGGTCAACGTTGAATTCTCTACACTTTTCTATGATGATCCTCATGTTGAATATATGATCTCTAGTGCCTCTACCTGGTCGAAAACCCGCCTGTACTTCATTTATTTCTGTTTCTAGCTTTTGTTGCATCCTTTTCATTATGATTTGTAAAAGTATTTTGCTGGCATGGCTTATAAGAGCTATAGTTCTGTAGTTTGTGCACAGTTTCAGGTTGCCCTTTTTTATATCCCCGATACGTTTGATGAAATCCACAGTGAGTAGTTTTTGTCCGAGCACCCACGGGCACGTATTCATGACAGATTTGAAAGCACCAGCGCTATCGTTGTGCCCATACGCTTAATTATAATAGTTCTTATAACAGTGGTCTTATAATCTCTTATGTGTGAACTTGATGATCTCTTGGAGTGTTGGAGCAGATGCTTCATTAGCATTTATGACCTTTCAAATGTGGCTTGAATGACGCCATGTGCCATTGTGTTTAATTGTGTTCTGCCGCACGTCTGACATGCATATTCTTAATTATGTAAATGGATACAGAAAAGGTAAATAGGTAGAAGAAATGTCGCAGAAGATGGGTTAATCACGAATAGACTGGTGGCAAAATAAATATTATTAAATTATAATTTTATTAAATGAATATTCGATCAGACATGCGGAGCCATTGTTTATTTAATTAAAGTAAGTATATCCGTTGTTTAGTCGTGCCGATTCTTTCATCTCTCACATCTTTAATTTTCCTTCTCGTATGTACATTAGTGACTTTTAGTATGTCCTACAAATAAGATTCAAGTGTTCAGTGTTGTTTCCCCATTATGAACATCTACGTCAAAGTTGCCCGACATATAAGGAACAGAGAACGTGCATATGGCCATTACTAGTACCTTTCCTGGAAATACTCTACGGATATACGAACAACCTCAAACTGACCACTGGTTCCTTTGAACATATTCAAGTTGATGTCTAAAAGTGAACGAAGAAGAAGTAGTAGGAGTATCCCCATTACCTCTTTATTTAATAAAGCACATACATCTTTTATTATGTCATTTTTTAATTACACCGATAAATTGTTCCCGACGTCCATAAAATTATGAATACTGTCCACACAAAAACCATTGTTTTAAAATTTGCTGTTTAGCCTGGGAATTAAGAGAGAGAGAGAAAGAAGAGCTCCTGAAAAATGTAATAGTTCTTGGAAGACGAGGGTGTAGGCTGACGGGCAGGACGAGGCTTAAGGTGGAAGGGAACATAGACGAACAAAAAGTAGCCTGTGAGAGAAAACTATGAAGAAAGGCAGAGAATGGTGGATGTCGATTACAGGCAGCCGTTAATGTGGAGACGGCACTTGATCTGTCTAGCCTTCTGTTGTAGTTGCTGTGGATATTATTTATTTACAGTGTCTGCCTGGTGCACGAATATAGACAGACATATTAACTTTTACCTTCATGTCTTTGTAAGACAGGTTTGTGTTTAAGCTCATGTTGATTGTTTGTTTGTTTTAATTTTTGCCTAATTTTACAGATTTTGTTAAAACAGTTTAATTTGTGTGGATTTAAAAAGTCCCGTATCTTATTTCTTATGTTCATTTATTATTAGTTTAGTCCTTTTGTTATTTTAAAGTTTTTTTGTGTTTTTTTTTTTTTTTTTTGAGAGGAAGGGGAAGTAATGAGAGTGAGAGAGAACGAACTCTCCAATGTTTTTCTATTATACGTATGTTTCCTGACAAGGAAGGCATTGTTGTCAATACTTCCAGCAGTTTTATTATGTTATCTACGTCATGCCCTATACCCTATTAATGGTTATTTATTAATTTTTTACGTCAATTTAAGGTGTCTTTAAATTTAAACGAAACTTGTTCAGTCTGTTTCATTTCTTTTCTAAGATCTGTTTCCTTGCAACATTCATTCACTCGCTTTGTTTTCCTGTCCCTAGCTGCAGGGAACATCCCGCCTGCCCCCAGTTATCCCCTCCTGGTTACCAGACTCATTTCCTGTATTTGACGTGTCATAATGCACTTCTGAAAACACGACTATTAATCAGCAAAAATCGATACCGCCCATCGTGAAACACGACTCTTGGAGGAAACAGAAAAACCAGTCACGATGGTGGTTCTTGTGTTTGTTGTTCCCTTTTTTCTTCTACTATTTTTTTTTTTTTGGTGACGGTGCCCCGGGGCTGTAGAGGTGGTGGTTGTGGTAGCGGCTGCGGGTGATCAGTTTGCACGCTTCTGCCGTGCCAGGCGATATACCTTTGGTCACTCCATTATTTTCTTACATCCGCGCGTTGACATATCAACTTGATATGGTGTTCATTCATTTCTGTATGTCATTCACGTATGCATGGGACAGCAACGGCATCATACATTCATCACCCTTCAGCTCCCCAAGGAGCATGGGATTTGTAAAAACGTATTAACGTCGTCGTGTCCTGTGCCATTAACTCAGGGGTTTTCCATGTTTTCTTCATCCCTTTCATGCGTGTCTCCTTCTTTCTTCTCCATAGTTCCCTAGGTCTCCCTCTACCTCTGTTATCCTCGAGATTCCAGAGCCAGGATACCCTGGTAATGTTACCCAACAGGTGTCCTCTCTGTGTGCCTTATCTATCTACAGCGTCTTCTTCGCATCTCTTATTACACTGCAGCAACATCATCTTGTATAACTAATTGGAACAGAAACCACCAGCTACAAGAGCATATGAATGCTCTGCGTCAGGCTTCCTGCAGTGGTAGTTCAAGCCGTAAAATGGGAAACAGATAAATGAACCTCATTCATTTAATCAAAGCAACCCGCCATTTGCGCTGTCGTCTCTCATTCGCTTCACTGCCAGACGGAATGTCAGTCTTGTTTTTGATTACTCTCTTATTTTGCCTTCCTCCACTTCTCTGTCATAATCATCGTCATTTTACTTGGCGCTCCCTACGGACCATTGAGCCGCCACTGCCACTGGTTCCCCCCTTGTGTACCAGATATTCACATGTTCTGGTAGCGGTAATCTCTGTGAAAGTGTGTTTAACATGACAAGGTTACCAGCCCTATGCAGAACCACATATTATTTGCCTTGTACGACATGCCAGATGGTGCAGTAGTCCTATTTTCTCTTTGCCTCTTCAGAGACTCTGGAAACGAAACTGGACCCTCCCGTCTATTCTATTGTAATCTTGTTTCTCCAAGACACTCACTCATACCTTTTACATGCTCAAGCACAGGGCTTTTTAACCTGTTTTTGTGCTGGGGGTCTCTTTAATTGTCCAGTGACGGCTGTGGGTCCCTTTAAATGTCCAGTGAGGGCCGTGGACCCTTTAATTGTCCAGTGACGGCTGTGGACCCCTTTAAATGTCCAGTGACGGCTGAGGACCCCGTTAATTGTCCAGTGACGGCTGTGAGTCCCTTTAAATGTCCAGTCACGGCTGTAGACCCCTTTAATTGTCCAATGACGGCTGGCTGAGTCCCTTTAAATGTCCAGTGACGGCTGAGGACCCCTTTAATTGTCCAGTGACGGCTGTAGACCCCTTTAATTGTCCACTGACGGCTGTGGATCCCTTCATACGTGGGGAAAAAAGTACGTAAAAACATAATTAAAAATTGTACATGTTAAATTTCAGGTTCTGTACACGACCGTAGAATGCATTCATGGACCTACCATGGGGGTACTTTGACCACAGCTTAAAGAAACCCTGCTGTACCATCATAAAATATGTCTGACATTTAAAATAATCTCTTCTCATCCTAGATCTAGATTAATAATGTGTATCTTATTGTCTTTATGTTTGTATATAGATACGTTGTATATTATTTCTGATCATCTTTGTTTAGTTCAGTCTACATAACAGACACCTATAGTGCGTTTCAAAAAGATCGGTCGACGATTGACTTCAAATATCTCCATATTCCTTGCACATGTTAAAAATGATTTTTAGCATGTGGTCTTATATTTTCAATGTCCCAACGTTTTTATAAAATTCAATGTTGCAGGTAGTGTTCTTTTCTTGCAACGGCTAATTCCTTTGATCTTTTTTAACGAAATAATTATTTTGTCCTGGAAGAAAATAATTTACCGTAAATGACGGAAGTTGCATATTTTCGGCATAAATTCATTTGATCTTTTTTAACGAAATAATTATTTTGTCCTGGAAGAAAATAATTTACCGTAAATGACGGAAGTTGCATATTTTCGGCATAGGCGTCTATACAATTCGAATGTTAGAGGGGTTTGTTAACTGATTACTACGTGAGGTCCTTTTTTTATTTCTTCGAAATATTTTAGAGAATAATAACCCCTATTCGTTGTAAATGTTACTTTTTATACTAAAACGTGAATGGATGCATGAAGGGGTGAAAGTACTGTGTATGTTAATAATAGTAGTGAAATCGTGGAGATAAAAAGGAAATGAATTGGTTTACATATACACATAGATGGAGGAGAAAACATATAAAACATATAAGGTATTTACACACTTATTCTGAGTCAGACGAGTCTAACATATTGATGACTATTCTCGGCTGAACGAACGACAGTCCATCTTTTTTCCAATAGTCATTTTCCTCTTTTAAGACATGGTCTTCACATTTACAACAATAATCTTTGTCTATCTGCGAGAGGGCGGCATATGTTAGCTCTTATCCTATTCTTCTATTTGTATGCCATATACATTTTTAAATTTCATATTTATTTATCTCCCACTCATTCTGTCCTCTTCTATTTCCAGTCCCCACTTTTATCCCGTTGGATAGTTTATTGTCCGGTTTCGTTTTTTAGTTTTTCAGTATGTATTGTGTACACCCGGCGGCGGAAGTCGCTTTCTGTTCAGCCACGCGCTCTTCAACAGACAGCGAATTTCGGTTCTTGCCTTCAGGGAAGTACCCAGTTTTTATTTTATTATTTTATTAAGTTTTTTATGTGTCCTATCTAGACTTCACTTTCTTTCCTTTCCTGACGAAGGCCTTGTGGCCGTAACGTAGACTATTTTCTTTGTCTTTTGTCCTCGTAAGACGAATCACCTTTTTTCGATTTTTTTTCAAACCCACCCATCTCTTTCATATTGCATAGTTTGAAAGTTTTATTTTCAGCTGCCACATGTCCTTTAACTTTTGCCCAAACGAGTTCAATTGGGTTTAAATGTGAATGATAAGGTGGCAGTCTCAAACACATATGACCATGCTGTTGAATTAACTTGTCTAAATGGAATATCTTGGTCTTTTGTGATTTCTTAACAAGGGACATTAATTCAGGTTTCAGAAACCCCTCGTTAAATGGAATGTCTTCTTTTCTGAGCCAAATCTTTATAACATCTTTTGTACTCGAAGATGTCGGGATTTTGTCTTCTTCTGCCACAGCGTTGTGGTATGATGCGTTGTCCATTATCAGACAGGATAGTCTGTCTAGGGACGGAAGAAGAGTATTTTCAATCCACTCTCTAAATATGTTACCGTTCATCTCGGTATGATAGTCCCGGTTGTCCGTATAATTGGAAGTGAAAATAAGTTCAGCATTTTTCACTAGCCGACGGTCAAGATAATATGGGCCTAACAACATATTCCCAATATGCCTCAATGGGCGTGTAACGGGTTCCTTTACCTTTTTTTTTTTTTTTCATTATGTCTGCTGCCTGTATGTGCCATTATCAGACGTTGTCCTTTTCCACTGGGTACACATCTTTTAATCGTTCCATCTGATAACTGCCTTTCCTTTTCACTTGTGTGGTGTGCATTGATCCACGTTTCATCCACATACACAATATCATAATCTTGATTACGCATTTCCCGTACTTCACGTAAATATTTACGTCTCATAGATACTAAGTGTAATCTTCACACTCAGGCAGCTGAGTGAAAAGGCCCTTGAGTACAAGAGTGAGATCCATCTTTGTTTCATAGATCTGGAAAAGGCGTTTGACAGGGTCCCCTGGAGCAAACTTTGGGACTGTTTGGCAAGGAAGAACATTCCAGCACCTCTGATACATGCTATACAGAGCTTCTACAAGTCTTGCAGAAATTATGTGAGGACAGCAAACTATAAGTCAGAAGAGTTCAAGACCACCACTGGTGTAAGACAAGGCGATATCCTGTCACCTTATCTTTTCATACTTCTCATGGACGATGTCATCAAGGCATGTAAGGAGAGAACAAGAAAGTATTCAGTGGGGTACTGGAAGATGAGACAGGTCTGTATTTCAGAGCTAGCATTTGCTGATGATGTTGTCCTGATTGCTAAATCAGAGACACATCTCCAATCCAACCTGCAAGTCTGGAAGGAAGAGCTGGAGAAGAGAGGGATGGTCATAAGCAGCTCTAAAACAAAATCCATGGTGATATCACGAGAAGAAAGAAAACATCAGATTAAGTTGGGAGAACAGGTCCTGGAGCAGGTCGACCACTTTAAATATCTCGGAGCTATTATAGACCGAAAGGGGGGCATCAAAGAAGAGTTGGCCACTCGAAAAGCAGCGGCTGGGAGACTTTATCAGGCCATAAATCGAGGATTCCTCAGCAAGAAAGAGGTTGGTAAGAAAACGAAGATGGCTGTATACCGCTCCACCTATGTCCCAGTCTTGACATATGGATGCGAGTCATGGGCAATGACTACAACCCACAAAAGCCAGATCCAAACCTCAGAAATGAGGTATCTGAGGAAGGTGGTTGAAGTAACAAGAAGAGACATGGTACGCAACCAGACGATACGTCAAGGCCTAAAATCCCACCCGCTGCAGACCCAAATAGAACAGTCCCAACTAAGATGGTTTGGCCATGTCTGCAGAATGGGAGAAGATCGGCTACCACGACAAGCATGGGAGACAAAGAGCCAGGGATCCAGACCTCCAGGACGACCCAGAGTCCGCTGGGAGGACAACATTGGACAATCTTTGAAGGACCGAGGACTAGAATGGAGCCAGGCCAGGAAGAAGACAGCTGATAGAATAGTCTGGCGCTCTCTCTTCCAAACCTCTACACCTCACGGTAGAAGAGGAACGACTAAGTAAGTAAGATACTAAGTGCGGCTTCTCGCAGATGAGGTTTCATCCACTAGCGTACTTCCTAAACGTAAAGCCAATGCTTCTAACAGTTCTCCATAATGTTGATTTCGACACATCAATGTCATTGTGTGTTTTCAGCCGAATTTTCAGTTGTCTTAGTGTCACAGTTTCTTTGGAATTGAACATTCTACAAATCTCTCTTCTAATCACATCCCTGTCAAAACTATCTACTACTTCCTTTCTTCCTTGCGTCCTGGTATTGATTGAACTGAAAATTCCATTAGCTTTGAGTAATTGATGAAATGAGCGTTTACTTAAACCCAAAGCGTGAATAGTTCTCTTTTCAAGATTTGGGAGACTCCGATACAGTTTACGACGCTTAGCTTCTCTGCAGAAATATTTATACATCTTCACTGCCATTGTATGCAGTGTAAGGAACTTGACTTTCATACCCATTGTATTACAGACCTAGAATACCGCAAGATACGCCTTTGCACTGAAATACACAATCAGTAGAACGGTAACTGAACGCACCGGAAGGATCAATGTAATGTTCAAAATAGTGCGATAGTGAGCTGAAACACGGAGAAAATGACTTGAAATGCGTTCAAGATGTTAAATCGAAATAGCGCACAAATATGAAGGGGTAAGCCCTCTCAATACACGGTTGGACTAGGAGGTGGTCGATTTTGTATACTTTAAATAAAGAAAATTTAAAACCATAAGTTTGTTAACGAGGAAAAAAATGTCCCCCTCGGGACATAGCGATCATTAGGTCATATGCAAAGTTGCAACAATTACGATGAAGTGGTTGCAGAGATATTGAATATTAAACAACTGCAAACATTGTGAAACGCACTATAGTTCTGTAGTTTGTGCCGTGTCAAGAGCTTCAGTTTGTCTGGTTCTTGCTTGTATTTGATGTATATTTGTACCTCATACATTAATACCGAGTATACGAAGCAATTTGTGTCCGACAGGTAGAGTGGTTAGACTGTTAGCCTGTCGTGGCAAAGTTACCCTGTTCCGGCATCGAGACCTGGTAGCCTTACGCTCCTATCTACCCAGCTGTAAATGGGTACCTGACTCTGCTCTAGGGTTAGGGGAGGTAAAGGCAACGAGGAAGGGAACTGGTCACCCTACCTCATAAAGCTGGACCTAGTTTAATGAAGTCTGTAACACTTGACTCCCCTAGAGTAGTTTCTGCTATGAGACTATCGTTACACTTTGTGTTTTAAACATTGACACCGAGTAGGCATTTGCCTTCCCTAACGCTAGAGCAGAGTCAGGTACACATTTACAGCTGGGTAGATTCGAGCGTGACGCTAACACATGTTGAACCCGAAATTTTGGTAAGTTTGCCACGAGAGGAAAGCGCCTAACTACTAAAGTGCCGATTGTGTACTTGGTTGAGAAAGTGCAAACGAAAAATTAAGACACATCGACACAGACAATAGACAGCGACTCCGACACAGACAGTGCATACCGACACAAAATGTCTGCTTTGTACCACCTCATCCTCTCTCTCTCTCTCTCTCTCTCTCTCTCTCTCTCTCTCTCTCTCTCTCTCTCTCTCTCTCTCTCCCTCTCCCTCTCCCTCTCTCTCTCTCTCTCTCCCTCTCCCTCCCTCTCTCTCTCTCTCTCTCTCTCTCCGTCTGTGCGTGCGCGTGCGTGCATTTTGTACTATGGGGGCTTAATGTAGAATTTAGAGGATTGTTTAGAATCATATTGTAAGTCTAATTGCCTGTCTAGCCATATCCAGTAAGACGAGGAAAGTTCCCGAAGTCCACATTAAAGGGGAAGGCCGAGGACACAGTTATTAAAGTTAAGTCAGGGGAACACACTTTTCAGCTACACGATAGAATGATCATGTCTGTTGTATGATCATGTCTGTTGTATGATCATGTCTGTTGTACGATCATGTCTGCTGTATGATCATGTCTGTTGTATGATCATGTCTGTTGTATAATTGTGACAGATAAAAATTGAGCACCTTGATCGATCCACTTTATTCTCACCGGCACCCCTCATTCTTTTTCAATCGTATCGCTCTACATGGTTTTCCCACAGGCTTCTTAATTAGCATTGCACAGGTTATCGCGCAAAAAAGTCATGCCTTTCGCCATCTGTCTTGTTTCTAGCTTGGCCACGCCCGCCTGTTTTTTTTAACCGCTATCAATACAGCTATCCCGAGTTCTACGTCTTTCCTTCAAGAGGGGGCAGGGCAGGGGGTCTGCCGGCTGTCAGATTACGTCACCATGTCAGCGCCTTGTCCCTGAAACACGGAAAGGGGGGGGGGGGGAAACGGGTTTTGTTGTTCTATAAGAGAAAACGGGACGGTAATTGTAGAATAAAGGTTGAGGTAAGCGAATGCCAAGGGGCGTTAACCACGTTTGCCGACTTCAACCCTTTGTTCGTGTTCCAGGAGATGAGATTTGCTCACCGAGAGAAGGGACCTAAAGGCACCGCTAGATAGCGGAACGAATATAAGTTGGCGAAAGCGTGAAAATAAACTTTCATTCAAGAATCGACCGCAGATATCCCCAATAAACGGGCAGAGACGATAAATCTCGCATGTAGCTAACGATTTTTACCCATTTAATATATATACCCCATCTCTAAAAATTCAGTTATCAGTAGCGCCAGAGATTTTGAAGAAAGTACCTAGCTCGCATTATAAGCCATACTACAATTTGGATCACTTATATATATGTGGAGATATATTTATTTTTCTGTGCTGCCGTAATAATATATATATTAGAATTTTGAGTGATTTAATTGTTAAAGTGTTTCCATTATATTTCACTGGGTTTTTTTATGTGCAAATTAAATAACGTATAGCAAATTTTACCCTCTGTAAGCGTAAATTTAATTACTCGCTATTTCCCAAGTTTTTTTTTAAAATAAAGTTTTGGCGAGGCGCGTCCCGTTCAACCTAGTCGGTTATATTAGGGCGCATGTCCAAATATAAAAGACCATTATGTCTAAGGTATTTATTTCCCAAGTAAGAGATGCTTTAAATTAATTAATAGACGCTAGGCGGTGGATAATTTAGAGAACGCAATTTATTCTATTTCATCATGTTTAAATTCTAAGTGACTAGTGTTCATATCTCGTGTTAAAAGCGATAAGAATAGCTAGACACTTGTGGGTTTTAAATTTAATTCAATAACGGAGTGCTTAACCGGTCATACCTGAAACGTGTGTTAGATAAGGATATTGATAATATTGTTAAAACATTTGTATTTTCTTCCAATATAATATAGGCTGATCAACCCTGCGATCTAGCGGTCTGAATAGCTCCAGAAACATTCTTAATATATTATCGGGTCTTAGATTTTGACCTGTGCGGTCCTCTTGTTCTTCCAGATAAACTTTTAAGAATAAATCACAACTGGACAAGAAATTACCCAGATTGTTTACATCAAATATTATCAGCCTGTGGTGGCCAAATATCTACATAACACTTGTTCCAGAATACTGACTATCGTGGTTTTTCCTTTCTCGAGTGGATTTATCCAGAAAAAGAATACTTGGTTCCATAACCGGCACTCAACCCAGAGAGAGAGAGAGAGAGAGAGAGAGAGAGAGAGAGAGAGAGAGAAAAGCAGGTAGGAGATCCTTTCCTTATACATATTGGGTTCTACCAGTCTACCCACCAGACATTGTTTTTCTTTAAATAGCGGGACTACTGTGTACGGTCCATTGTGAATACTTGATCGCGGTTTATAATTTCTACATGAACTACCTGACGTGTACCTTATCATAGCTTGAAAAACACTATCTAAGCGGGCGTTCCCCATTAGGAAAATTAAACATTTTTTTGAGGAACTGGGGCTCACTTGGACAAGCACCATCCTGGACTATGTTACATATACACTAATGTTACGTTCAAGAGGAGTAGGTAAGCGTGAATGAATGTGGCCACAGACTGACAGATTGTACGAAAGAATAATGAATATTTCATAATTTCTATAATCACAGTACTCACAGCTGTCCTGTCTTGTTCGCTAATACTGTTATTTCTTTTTTTCCAGGATAGATTAATTAGAGACTTTGTTCTTTGCTTTATCGTCTATTCCTATACTCTAGTATTACTCTATTGATCCTTTGGGTTAATTACCTCTGCTGGGATCTACTTTGGGGTTTTTCCTTTACAAGAGGGGAGGGCCTATTGGGTTAATTGCATTTTCTTTTTATGTCTGTAAACCATACTTGATTGATGTAAATGCTTTTCTTGATGTTGTGATATTTTTTAGTAATAATAAACATAATAAACCTTAAGCTATTGTGTTGGTCAAATCCCTTATATATATATATATATATATATATATATATATATATATATATATATATATATATATATATATATATATATATATATATATATATATATATATGTTATCCATAGTTTGTTTTCACGTCTGTACGTATTTCTGTCACAAAATTGTGTGTACGTGAGTGTTGTGTAACTTGTACTTTGTACAAGGAGAGAGAGTGCGTCTAATTTAAATAGTGTCGTGAGATAGGCTGGATTAGAGCAATTACTCAATCCAAGACTGTTCTTTCTCTTACCCTCTCACCCCCCTCGTGAAACTGAAACCTTTTCTTACACCTTTTTCTTGCATAGCTATCACTATCACCTCTGCTCGGACGGGACCATAAATATCTCAGGCCTATCTTATCAAAAATTACGACAATAATCATGTCTGTTGTATGATCATGTCTGTTGTATAATCATGTCTGCTGTATGATAATGTATGCTGTATGATCATGTCTGTTGTATGATCATGTCTGCTGTATGATCATGTCTGTTGTATGATCATGTCTGTTGTAAGATAATGTCTGCTGTATGATCATGTCTGCTGTATGATCATGTCTGTTGTATAATCATGTCTGATGTATGATCATGTCTGTTGTATGATCATGTCTGTTGTATGATCATGTCTGTTGTATGATCATGTCTGTTGTATGATCATGTCTGTTGTATGATCATGTCTGCTGTATTATCATATCTGCTGTATGAGTTGAATGATCATGTCTGCTGTATGATCAATGCCTGAAGATGGAGCTCAGGAGATATTATTTGGAGCAGTTTACCGCCATGTCAAGAAAAGACACTGATGATTATGATCACGATGACCTTGTACGTAGATCTTCCTTGTATTAATGTAAACGTCCGATTGGCTAAGCGGTTAGAGCGCTTTCCTGTCGCGACATAGTTACCTGGTTCCGGAATTGAAACCTGGTAGCGTTACACGCTAGTCCTCCCCAACTGCAACTTTGGTGGTTGCTTCTGCTCTTGAGTTAGGGAAGGCAAAAGTAGCGAGGAAGGGAAGTAGTGACTCATAAAAAAGTTGGACCAGATATGGTGAAGTCTATAACATTTCTTGCGTCTACGGCAGTTTCTGTTACAAGACTACATTTGTTTATACCTGCCTGGATTTATCTTGTTTAATAAGCAGCAAACCATAATATTCCCTTAAATTACATACATTATAACAAAGGGAGAAGCATCCGCTAGCTGTTTAAGCTCGTGTTGGTGGTAGGGTCGGGGAGGGTAAGGGGGTAAGACAAAGCTTAAAAATAAAAAGATTGGATTACCGTATTAATCTGCCGAACGTGTGCATGAGCACGTTCATTGTGTATTTGAGATCTTGTTTGTTTCCAGTTGCAACTCTTGCCATGTGACAAGCGTGGTTCAAGACCCTGTATAGGACTGTAAAGAATACTTCTGGAGATGGTAGACTGAACATTTCTTTACAACGGAAAACATATAGATTAGAGTAAAAGAGGGAGAGTAAATGTTTGTGTAAGGTTCAAACATCGAAGACGTTATTAAACAATATGACGTCGGCATTGCACATGATGTTGATGAATCTAAAATAACTTTTAGTTCGTGTGACGCTCGTCTGCGGTCGGTTATAATTAGTCAGCACTATTGGATTTTCAGATATAATTAATCAGCACCATTTGTTCCTCATTTATAATTAGTCAGCACCATTGCCTCCTCAGTTATAATTAGTCAGTACCATTGGCTCCTCAGTTATAAGTAGTCAGCACCATTGGCTCCTCAGATATAATCACTCAGCACCATTGGCTCCTCAGATATAATCAGACAGCACCATTGACTCCTCAGATATAATCAGTCAACACCATTGGCTCCTCAGTTATAAGTAGTCAGCACCATTGACTCGTCAGATATAATCAGTCAACACCATTGGTTCCTCAGTTATAAGTAGTCAGCACCATTGACTCCTCAGATATAATCAGTCAACACCATTGGTTCCTCAGTTATAAGTAGTCAGCACCATTGACTCCTCAGATGTAATCAGTCAACACCATTGGTTCCTCATTTATAAGTAGTCAGAACCATTGACTCCTCAGATATAATCAGTCAACACCATTGGCTCCTCAGTTATAAGTAGTCAGCACCATTGACTCCTCAGATATAATCAGTCAACACCATTGGTTCCTCAGTTATAATCACTCAGCACTGTAGCAAAGTTGATTTTGCTGGGGAGGTTATGATGGTATCCTAAAAAGAATGAAAAGGTGTCTGCTATAACCGTGTGAGGTCAAGCACATGTAGGTCTCTGACTCTATAGATGATGATGATGAATTATATGCAGAGAACCTAACGCTACCTCCCTAGGTCTCACACGGTCAATCTTCTGGCTCTAGTGTATGGTGTACCTAGTGTATAGGGGAGAAATGAATGATGGTACACAACAATCAAACACTTTAAAGTTTCTATTAAAGAAGTTAATAACTAGCAGTTAAGTTTGTCTTTGAACAAATATTTACAATTTATTTTGCCTGTCCATTCATAGCTTGTGGACAGGTCTTTGAAAATAAGGACAAGATAGTTTACACAATAGAACAATTAAAAATGTTGGGACAATCTGTCCAATAACTAAAAGTTATTATGTAGTTATAAATGTCCTTCCTGTATGAAATATTAAATTAGTTCACTTTAGTTATATCTAATTTATAAATGTCCTTCCTGGATGAAATATTACAGAGTTCACTTTAGTTACCTACCGGGAGAGTCACTGTATATGAGGGCTGTAGTTCATCCTACCCCCATAATATTCCTGTGTAATATTTTGAAACACAAGAAAATGTCAGAGATGCCCCAGATGTTTTACTCTTCACCTGGGAGTCCTTGTTGTAAGATAATTCAATGGGTAGTTGCAGAAATTTCAAGTTCAACACTCGCCAAAGCTCCTACTGGATATTCGACAGCATATAAGTCTGGTTGGAGACTGGTTGGCGTTTATAAGCACTCAGCAGTTTTCCTGTCACCAGCCGGCAACAGGAACATAGACCCTCTGCAACAAAAGGACACCCTGGCCTTTTATCTCTGATCATTTATTCTAACACTTAATTTCCTACGTGGGTATGGGGTCAGCCTCGCGTGCCTTACAAATGCACTCGCCCCGAATTGTACAGGACTCCCACCTGGTTGTGACCACACCTCAAGTCCTTATAGTAGATACGCCACTGTACGTTCACATACTTTTCCTCCATACAATAATGTGGAGTAACCACATTTCCTGTGATATGATCTCTTCTTTTCTTTACACTTATATTTGCTTCAGGCATGTTAAACAGTGTTCATTGAACACAGAGGTTTTCTAAACTATTTTAATACAATAATATGTCAACATAACCATAACATACATCAGTTAGACACCGTTTAATGTGAGGACTCAACAATGTCTGCTTCCGACATGTCCTTCACTTTTTCCCCAATAGCAGTATCTAACTTTGTAGCTGGACCAAACATAGTAAATTTCATAAAATATCCTTACCACAATCAAGAAACATATAAACAAATGACGCTGATTTTGTGAAGAAATGGCCTCAGCTTCCTCCGAACTGCACAGACTGTGAATTTATTCTTTATTTAAGTTTAAAATTAACACAGCTGTTTTTCAGCGTATCTGTATACAAATTTTAGTTCAACTGGCAATGAATAATCAAAGCCTTTTGCTAATATCTACCAGCACTAGCCAATCGTAACGTTCTACTACTTGAATTCAAATGCAGTTTGAATGAAAAACCCAAAATAATTTTGAATAACTGGTGGTCGATTGGCCCGTCTGCTCTAGTCATGCCCAATACAAAAGATATCACGTTTAGGATTACATTTCTCCTACCGTTCCCCTTTCCCATTCATACTCTGTTCACCCCAAGCGAATTTGAATGTACCTCCCTGCCTCTTTTTCCAGCTCGCGTCCCCCTAACGTTACCAAAAAAACATGAGCAGGAACGCCAGTGTGTCTGGTCGTGTGTTCTTAGATATTAGTATTTCTTCAATAACTTCTCTAATACTGGGACTATCATATATTTTAAAGTACATTCTTACTCAGCTAACTTTACGTCATACTACCATATAATTCTTATGGGGAACTTCATAATGGTTTAAAATTTCCAATTTTTGTCATGTCAATCGTCAAATAAAATTTTGCACAAGTCCGCCATCTTTCCTCTCCTTCGTCTTGCGAGCATGTATTTTTCAAATAACTAACTTGTTTTAGTTACATCAGAAATGCTACCACTAGGAGGAAATAAAATTGTCTGCGTGGTTATGCCTTGGCTGGCTTTTCCGCAGTCTGAATATATGCGTTGCAGACTGTGTCATCGAAGCGGGGTGTAGACGGGGTGGGTTAATAATTTGCGTTACTAGTTAGCATTGTATCGTGTAATACTACCCAAAAAATGTAAGGATTACTACTAATTTTGCTACAAAGTTGACAGAAAGTGTTACTTCAGATAGCTATATTGCGGTATGCTTCCGCCAATAGTTAATTGTAGGCTAGACTACAAAGTGTATACAGCAGATTGGGCAAAAGTTAAATATTAGTAGTGTTTGTCGAAAACGAAACTAAAGCGTGTCAGACTTTTTCCGTGAAATCGTTCTATAGGCTTAGCACTGTACAAAAAGCAGCCTGCTGGCGTCGAAGAGGCCAACCGTCAGACACATGCGGGCAAATGTCTTTATTATCGTTTTATGCCTAAATCTTACTGAATTGAGCGTTTATTCTCGCATATTTTGCTACAAGCACCATTGGCTCCTCAGATATAATCAGACAGCACCATTGACTCCTCAGATATAATCAGTCAACACCATTGGCTCCTCAGTTATAAGTAGTCAGCACCATTGGCTCCTCAGTTATAATCAGTCAGTACTTGGTTCCTCGGTTATAATCAGTCAGCACCATTGGCTCCTCAGTTATAATCAGTCAGCACTTGGGTCCTCGGTTATAATCAGTCAGCAACATTGGTTCCTCAGTTATAATTAGTCAGCACCATTGGTTCCTCAGTTATAATTAGTCAGCATCATTGGTTCCTCGGTTATAATTTGTCAGCATCATTGGTTCCTCAGTTATAATTAGTCAGCACCATTGGTTCCTCAGTTATAATTAGTCAGCACCATTGGTTCCTCAGTTATAATTAGTCAACACCATTGGTTCCTCAGTTATAATTAGTCAGCACCATTGGTTCATCAGTTATAATTAGTCAGCACCATTGGTTCCTCAGTTATAATTAGTCAGCACCATTGGTTCCTCAGTTATAATTAGTCAGCACCATTGGTTCCCCAGTTATAATTAGTCAGCACCATTGGTTCCTCAGTTATAATTTGTCAGCATCATTGGTTCCCCAGTTATAATTAGTCAGCACCATTGGTTCCTCAGTTATAATTAGTCAGCACCATTGGTTCCTCAGTTATAATTAGTCAACACCATTGGTTCCTCAGTTATAATTAGTCAGCACCATTGGTTCCTCAGTTATAATTAGTCAACACCATTGGTTCCTCAGTTATAATTAGTCAGCACCATTGGTTCCTCAGTTATAATTAGTCAGCACCATTGGTTCCTCAGTTATAATTAGTCAGCACCATTGGTTCCTCAGTTATAATTTGTCAGCATCATTGGTTCCCCAGTTATAATTAGTCAGCACCATTGGTTCCTCAGTTATAATTAGTCAGCACCATTGGTTCCTCAGTTATAATTAGCCAGCATCATTGGTTCCTCAGTTATAATTAGTCAGCACCATTGGTTCCCCAGTTATAATTAGTCAGCACCATTGGTTCCTCAGTTATAATTAGTCAGCACCATTGGTTCCCCAGTTATAATTAGCACGATTGGTTCCCCAGTTATAATTAGTCAGCACCATTGGTTCCCCAGTTATAAGTAGTCAGCAACATTGGTTCCCCAGTTATAATCACCCCCATCACCATTAGCTCCTCAGTTAAATAGACATATCACTGGTTGCACGATTCCTTTATTTTTATCCACAACTTCTTCTTCCCTATAGGTTTGTCATCCCTGAACACAAGTCTATCATAGTGCACCTTCTGTGTGTATCTTTATTTTCGCTTCTAGTCCTTTTCTCCTATGTGTTGTCAGTTACTGCCCGACGTTGGGTGTCGGTCTTATCAGTGGGTAAATTATATTGATGAACTTTAAAGAAACAGTGGCTGAGTGAACACACAGAGTCTGATACAGCAGAACTATACTACTCCTTACCAAGAAGGTAAGTAACAGTTTTTAAGACCGCGAACCGGCCACTGCAGACTCAAATAACACCTGTTGAACAAATACAGTTTTGCACAGACATATGTGTGTCCATGTAGGGAGGATAGTCGCAAACAGTAGAATATGTCTTCCAAGACTGAATCAACGAGAGGAGCATTTTTACAGAAAAACCTTCCTCAACCCAGTTGAGGGAGAAACTGGTTAGTGACGAGAGGAAACTGATACGGACCGTCAATTTAATGAGTGAGAGATTATTTCAGAACAAACGACGAAGTGTTTATATCACGAGGCAGTGCTGCTTGCTTGTGTTGATATACCGTGGATGTTATCGATCATAACTTTTGATGAAAGGAGCTAGAATGTACTACGAGGCGCGTGGAGTGATTGGACCTGATGGAAGACATCCTCACATCTGAGCTCAGTGCTCGTTTCAGAATGGCTGCCCGCAATCCTCAGGCGGTAACCTACGCTTATTGAACTAGGAACTGACCTTTATCTGTCCTCCTGCCTGTGTTATTGTTATTTCCTGCTGGGAGCTAATTGTTTGTAAGTGAACTCTAGCTGCTATCTTAATGTCTGTAATGGTTCCATTGTCTGGATCCAGTCATATCAACATGTGCACATCCGCGTATTTCTGTTTAATATTATTATCTGTGAAACTGTTTGTGTGGAAGTGGGGAGGAGAGGAAGAGGAAGAAGGGAATTGATTCATTTGTGTGACATATAACAACAAGATGTGTCTCTGAGGAGACGAAGATAGAATCGATCTACTACCCCCTCAGGCGTGTCGTACAAGGTGACTTTTGTGAGGTTGTGCATGGGGCCGGCAACCTCATCATATATAACAGATTGTCACAGATATCACCCTGGAAGTCCTCCCAATACAGCACAAGCACAAAATTAAGATTATACCAGAGTTGCGTGCTTTCTGTGCTTCTCTATGGTGCGGAATGCTGGAGAGTCACAGAGAAGGAAATGTCAAAATTGTCCTCTTTTCACACAACTTGCCTAAGAAAAATTCACCGCATCTTTTGGCCGAATACCATCACCAACCAAGATCTGCTTACTCGTAGCAAGCAAGAGGACATGCACACCATCATAGCTGGCAGACGCTGGAGCTGGGTTGGTCATGTCCTGAGAAGAGACCCCGATGCCATCACAAGAACAGCTATGCTTTGGACCCCTGAAGGAAAGCGAAAGAGAGGCCGACCAAAAACAACTTGGCGGAGGACTGTGGAGGCTGAGATGCAAAGAATGAACCAGAGTTGGGGCACTGTACGAAGGATGGCCACCGACCGTGCAAAGTGGAATCAATTTGTTGTTGCCCTACAAGACGCCACTAGGCGTGATGGCCACTGACTGCTTTGACGGTCGGTGGTTAAGGATCGAAGAAGAAGAAGACAGATATCACCACTGAGGGAGGGAGCATGTCAATGTTTGATGTAGACTTCCTGTAGGAGTATAAGTAGCAGTAGTGGTGGTGGTCGCGCTTCTTGTAATCATCATCGTCGTCATCATCATCATTTCCTTTGCGTCCCTTATGGAGCATGGAGCCTTCACCGTAGCTGGTCCCTGGCAGTCACATACTCGTGCTGCATCAATGGTTTATGTAACAGTTTGTTTTACGTAGTGAGATTGGCAGCCTCATGCCGCAACCTGATATTAGTTGACTTGTATGACGTGCCTGACGGTACAATTGACATATCCTTTCTTGTTCTCTTCAGAGACCCCCGGACTGGTTGTAATGGTTAGGTTTAATTTGTGTAAACACTTGAGTTGTTTCTCGTGCTATGTGTGTTACTACATGTTCAAATTAGTTACAGGGTGAGAGTTTTGTAGGATTTGACTGGTACTACGTGGTGTTCTTCTCTCCTTCTCTCTTTCGTTGTCTCTTTTTTGTCCTGTCATTGTCTTTCGCTCCGTCTCTCTCTCATTTTTCTGGCTCTCGCTCTCGTACATGACATGTCTTAACAGACAACTTAACCACCATAACCCGAGGTAACATTCTAACACCACGTCACCTCAGTACAAACTTTTTTCCATCTCCACCTTTGGCCAAAATTGATCTAAAGTCATACATAAATCGACATAAAATAGTTTCATCTGTCATCCTGTTCAATATCTTTGGGTTAACAGTTTGGGTCAAGAAGAAAAATTTCATTTTAATATGGTATCTCCTTCTTTTCAACTAGTAACACAAAAAAACTGAACGTATTTTTCTCAAAACCAGCTGAAGAAAAGATAGAAGAATAAAGCAATACTAAGGTGACGGGCAGTACCTGGAGTGAATTCACATTACCATGACAGGATGTGGGGATGTGGGTGTGGTATTCACAATTATAAATAGCTTCAACCACTTTATGTGTTTGGAATTGTTCTTTACCTATTGCTCTTCTATTTATTACCCATCAGGCCCCCAGTAGGAGCGTAAGTCTTCAAATAATTCAAGACAAGTCCTATGTGCTGTGCCATCTGCTCAATGTCTTTGTAGTGAAATTGACAGAGATACAACGGTAAAATATCTCCAAAGATAACATTTAAGGATAAAAACATAATGCGTAGGCTGCGAATAGTACATGATCGCCTAGACCGCGGGTCATCATCCTCCATAAAAATTGACTTGCTAGACAGGAGGGGAACGGCGGATCAAAAAGGAAAAAAAATATGACTGGAAAGATTGCGTGAGACTAGAAAGGCTAAGGAGACGCAATTGGGGGGGAAACGGAGAAAAGTCACGTTTCCCAAGTTGACATAAAAAGTAAGCAACTCGACAGAAGGGACCATAGATATGTTACGCCACAGTCATTTATTGGACGCTTTTGCGATACCAAGCCCTTGATTTGAATTCAGCGGCTAAACGCAGATGTTAGGAATATTACAAAAATTAAAAAGTACTTTTTTTCTTAATATTAATGTTAGGAATATAAAAATTAGTTGGCCGGATGGCCTATTCTGAGCAGTGAACTAATATGTTCTTAATTTTACAGACGGATAGATAATATTGAAGATAATGACAAAAGACAGTGTAGTTTACATCATCGACAGACTGTATTGAATCTAAAAGTGTCGCTATTTTGCACAAAAAACACGACCTCGAGACGCAGGTGTTCAAATCTACGTAGTATGGAAGAGAAGGGATATTTGTGGTGGCTGTGTCTAAAAATAACTTTTAACGACAAAATTTTGGAGGGGAGAGAAAGATTGGTTCAAAAATCAAGTACATTTTGTAGAAACACAAGTAGAGACGGACAGACTCAGATAAACATCCATACTTGACTGAAGCATGACTGAAATGACTTTAGTGTAGGAAATTTGAAATTCAAATAAACCTAGGCAGTGATTGGCCACAGACAAGCATATTGTCGGCGCTTAGACGCGGATTTGGGGTCATTTCTCAATAGTTGTTCAGTGATAGACACAGATTTTAAAGTGTGGTGATTTCCATATGAAAGAAAGTGTAAGAAGTTTAGGGACGCCATACTATAGCCAGCAGCTCAGCTGAGTTTTGCTAGCAATTCTGTGTTATTTATTCATAATCTGGTAAGATTGAAGTTATTTCCTTATATATTTTGAATATTGTTTCATGTTCGAGTGATTTGATACTGCCATATCGACATCTAGCCTTACAAACAAGTAGGGATTTGCTCTAGACCCCCCGCCCTAGTCAGGGTCTAGGGACCAACAATGTACATAAACTCCAGCAAGGGTTAGGCAAGACAGATCAGGTGTTGAGAATAATGAAACATATTACCTATCCTCTTTTAGGGCAGACAACTAATAAATATTTTTTCAGAATCTATAGTCTGGGAGGATCTATCTGATGTAAAACCACCATGGTAAATGTGCTGTTTGGTCAGAGAGATCTGACCTGTCTGTATGATGTGGTTGTTGTGTCAGTGTTGTGTCCAGACGTGGGTAGAGAATAGATTTTGACACATGGCCCATACTTTGATTGCAGAGCTGTGAGTTTCTGTTGTCAACCAAGCAGTGTCTATTCAGTTGGTGACTTTACTCGAGTGTATCTGTGCAGTACTTGTGACAGAGACCACCATTATTGCCCGCCAGCACGGAGAGGTGGGACCACCTGATTTCAGCACCAGAGCTACAACTACCAGATGAGTGAGCCTCTGGTCTGCTGGACATTCACCAACGCTGTGTAGTTACTTATACCCCCATAAAAATTCCCACCATTTTCTGGACACTGTGTAGTCAATATAGACAGGTGTGATGAGGCCACCCCAACAGCACAAACATTAACTATCCTCCCAAGTAGATGACTACTAGAACATTTTAATAAAACTAACTAGTATAGTACATATATATGTACACTATTGCATTTATGATATAATATTCCATGCATTTCTTTCATAATCTCTAAATCCTTTTAAGTTCTGGTCAACCTAAAAAATTGACACAGAACAAAATAAATGTAATATAATTCTATCAAAAATTTTTACACTATTGAGTTAGTTCAGTGTGTTGTAACATTTATTAATATTATTAGTCTTGTTAAATATCTGTGGGTATATCTATAACCTATTACACCACACTACATATCATAACCCTAGACACTTTACGTAGCCACATTCATTAAAAAAAAATTAAGTGTGAGGTCGTAGTGGTAGCAAGAAAGGCCTTCTGACAATTCTCAACTACATTTTATCTCAGGAGCCTTCACAGCTGGCCTCATACAATTACATTTAGTAATATCAACATCATACAATACCATCAAACACCACTACATAAATTGGGGTCTTGTCCAGGGATAATTAGCCCAACAGTAATATTAGGATCTCCTGGTGAGAGAAATAAAAGTAGGGAAATAAATTGTAAAATTCCCTTTAAAATTAAAAGTGTCCCTGCAGATAAAAGTTGGTGAATCTTCACAGCCAGTAATAATTGATTAGTTAACTGGTTAGTTAGAATTAGTTAGACTATAGACATAAGAAGTACTTAGTGTATTTACTGGTTAGAGATTTATCTTGTATATTATTATATTGTCTAAAAAGTATGGCGGAGCTGGCAAAATTTAGATCAGCTGCTGTGCTCACCGCGAAGGAGATGGGAATGGATGGTCAAATTTTAATTCAATACGTAACGACTGAATGTGATAAATATATTGAAAGGGAAGATAGAAAGGTAGCTGAAGAGAAGAGGTTACAAATTGAGGCTGATAGAGAAATTAAGAGGCTGCAGATTGAGGCAGAAGAAAAAACGACAGCAAAGGGAGGCAGAAGAAAAAAGATTGACTGCCGAAAGGGAGGCAGAAGATAGAAGGTTGCAAAGGGAGCACGAATTACGACTAAGGGAGCTGGAATTACAAGGCCCGGCTCCTGAAAATGGTGCCAGCCCTTTTGCCTCAGATGCTACGCCTAGTCTGGGAGCCTCAAACTCAGCTATGGGGTTTCATTTAGACCATTTTGTTGAAAAAGACGATGACATAGAGGGGTACCTAGGACGTTTTGAGTTATTAGCTACTACATATGGGTTAGAGAGAGAGAGAGAGGTGGAGCTTAAAGCTATCACAGGGATTGAGAGGTACTTCTTATGAAGTATTTGCCAAAATGAACAGGGAAGACCAAGACAATTATGACATGTTAAAGCAGGCTTTGTTATTAAGGTACGAGAAGAATGGTGAATTTTATCGTAAGAAATTTAGAAATGCCAAACTGTTGTCTGGGGAGACATACCACCAATTCTCTGCTAGACTAGAAACCTATTTGGAGAAATGGACGGCTCTGGGGAAGACCCAAGATCTTAAAGAAATGATCATGATTGAGCAATTGAGAGAGTCCATGGCTCCAGACATGAGAAAATTTCTCATGGAACAAGGTGCAGAGAAGTTGGGGGAAATTTTAAATGTTGCTGAGAGGTATCAGGCAGCCCAGGCAGAGGTAAGTGGTGCTAAAAAGAAGCACATAGACAATTTTAAAGCTCCACAGCAATTTAATAAATTTGATAATAGAGAGCAGGGAAATAAAGGTAGGACAAACTTTGAGCGGCCAAGAAATGACTATCGTGACAGAAACTCACAGTTCAATGACCAAAAGTTCAATGAAAGAAAACCGTTGAACCAAGGAAAAAGATGGTGTAAATGGTGCAAGAAGGATAACCATAACACCGAATTTTGTAGAAGGAAACCTTCAAACATTGCTGCAATGAAGTCGGGGACGCAAAGATTAAAGGTTAATCCTAAGGGACAACAGGAACCTTATCACCCCCCAGTTTGTGAGGATGTTATTTGTAATGGGGTCACCATAAGGTGCCTTTATGATACAGGTTTGGATTATGATTCAGTTGTGAAGTCTAGCCTAGTGGACCCAAGTCAGTATACCACAGAAACAGTGGAAATACAAGGGGCGACTAAGGACATACCACTCATGACACTTCCCATCGCAAGGATAACGGTGAAAACTCGCTATGTGGAAGGAGAAATCAGAGCAGCAGTGATAGATGAACCAATCTACCCTCTGATATTGGGGTGTAGATACGTCTTCTTGGGGAATCCCGAGAAACCTGTGATCATGGCGACAGTGCAGACCAGGTCACAGAAGAAGGAGGAAGAAGGTGAACCTATAAATGCTCATCCAGAGGAGATGAGGAAGGCGCAGGCTGAGGATAGGACACTCAAGCCATGTTTTAAAAAATTGCCCAAATGCCACACACCTCCGAGCAAGGGGGAATATTTCATGAAGAACAAACTCTTATACAGGAAGGCCGGAACTGGAACAAATGGTCACAACCAGCTGGTTCTTCCCACTTCATATAGAGATAAAGTGATGGAACTCGGGCATGCGATTCCCTTCAGTGGTCACATGGGGATCAGCGCCACAGGACAGCGTATAGCTTGTCATTACTTCTGGCCAGGGATAACGGAGGATATAAAAAGATATGTCAAATCCTGCCCAGAATGTCAAAGGGTAGCTCCAAAGCACTGGACTGCTCCTGCAACTCTAGGGGAAATGCCCATAGTGGGAACACCTTTTGAGAGGGTTGCAGTGGATATTGTAGGACCTCTCACTCGGACCAAGAGGAGGAACAGTTACATCCTTACTCTGGTGGACACTTGTTCTATGTGGGGAGAGGCGGTAGCCCTGCCATCAATTGATTCAAAACATGTAGCAGAGGCACTACTTACAATATTTACCCGATTAGGATTCCCGCATCAAATCTTGACGGATAATGGTTCTCAGTTCAAGGGGAAACTAACGGAAGAAGTTTTTAAGCTATTTCAAGCCAGGCACTTTCATTGTAGTCCGTACCATCCACAAGGGAACGGCCAGGTAGAGAGGTTCAATGGGACTCTCATTTCTATCCTGAGAAAGCTGGCACACGAAAAAAACCGGATCTGTGGGATCAATTCCTGCCCGCCGCATTGTTTGCGTATCGGGAGGTACCACATAGTTCAACCGGGATGGCTCCCGCAACTCTGCTATTTGGGAGGCCAATAAAAGGTCCATTAGAGGCTTTATTAAGGACCTGGACAGATGAGAAGGCGGAAGAGACTGTTACCTCATCTTATCAATATGTGAACGAACTGACCAATCGTTTGAAAGCTGGATGGAAACTGGCAAATGATAATTTGAAACAAGCCAGGAAGAAACATGCAGCATATTTTAATAGGAAGGCAAAGGACAGGGAACTGGCAGTCGGAGAGAAGGTGCTGCTGCTTCTACTACCGGGAAGCCAGAATAAATTACAAATTGGTTGGCAAGGTCCATATACGGTTCTAGAGAAGGTGTCTAGAACAAACTATAAAATTGACAAAAAGGGGAAGGAAAAAGTTTATCATGTAAACCTGTTAAAGAAGTATCTGGACAGACCACTCCAGGAAAGCACCCCCTTATTGACCTTGGCTATTGCAACCCAGATGCAAAAAGAACCACTCACCTCACATGAATACCCATTACATCCTTGTGAAACAGCAGCACAGGTAAAAGTCAGTAAGCACCTGACTAAAAACCAGAGGGAGAGAGTTCAACAGGTTCTGGAGGAACATACAGATGTATTAACAGATAAACCAGGCCATACAAATTTGCTACAGTATGACATGAAACTGGTAGACTCAAACCCAATCTGTATGAGAGCCTATTCTATTCCATTCGCGAAGGAGAAGGCATTGAAGGAAGAAATAGAGTATTTGTTGAAGGAGGGGATTATTTCGCACAGTGAATCATCTTTTAGTTCTAGTGTCGTTTTGTTGAGAAAACCGTCTGGGGAACACAGATTGTGCATAGATTACAGGAAACTGAATGCTGTCACAGAAGGACAAGTGGATCCATTACCAGACACAAAACAGTTATTTGCCAGACTGAACAAGGCAAAATACTTTTCAAAGGTGGATCTTAGTAAAGGCTATTACCAGATCCCAGTGAAGCCTGAAGTGAGACCTTATTTGGCTTTTAGCACTTCGGATGGACATTATGAATTCAATATGCTACCATTCGGACTGAAAAATGCTCCGAGTGTGTTTTCAAGGATGATGCGCAAATTGTTGGATCCCCTGAATAACCCATGTATCACAAATTTCATGGATGATATTCTCGTCGCCACCGAGACATTTGAAGAACACATTGAAGCTCTGGAGATGTTGTTTGATAGACTTCGGGAGGCGAACTTAACTGCTAGGCCAACAAAATGTTGTATTGGATGCAAAGAGTTGGAATTCTTGGGACACACTGTATATCAGGGTAATATGACCCCTGATCCTAAGAATTTGGAAAAAACTGCAGAGAGCACCTAGGCCACAAACAAAAAAAGACGTGCGATCATTTGTGTCGTTATGCGGATTTTATCAGAAATACATCAAAAATTTTAACGCTATATGTGCTCCTCTGACTGATCTGACTCGCAAGGGACTTCCAGATAAAATTATTTGGACTGCACAATGTGAACTAGCGTTCCAAGAGTTAAAGGAAAAACTCACTAGCAAGCCTATTCTCAAACTGCCTGATTTGACACAGGACTTTGTCTTAAGAACCGATGCAAGTAATGTGGGACTCGGAGGGGCTTTGTTGCAAAGATCATCTTCACCTGATGGGGAACTTAAACCAGTCGCTTATGCAAGCCGCAAATTGAATAAGGCGGAACAAGGATACTCCACAAGAGAAAAAGAATGTTTAGCATTAATCTGGGCAATAAAGAAGTTTCAAATCTATCTGTATGGTAGGACTTTTGTGGTGGAGACGGACCATCAGCCTCTCGTGTTCTTGTCTCAGGCTAAGCATGAAAACGCAAGATTGCTGAGGTGGTCTTTGTTGCTTCAACCTTATCAGTTTAGTATCCAATATATCCCAGGCAAATTGAATGTCGGTGCAGATTTCCTCAGTCGGCACCCCTGTGATCAAAATTAGAGTAGTGGCAGACGTGAGGAGTAATTTTACCTATGTGTATCGCTGGTTTTGGAACTTGCCATAGGCATGTTTTCAAGTGGGGAGATGTGTAGTGAAATTGACAGAGATACAACGGTAAAATATCTCCAAAGATAACATTTAAGGATAAAAACATAATGCGTAGGCTGCGAATAGTACATGATCGCCTAGACCGCGGGTCATCATCCTCCATAAAAATTGACTTGCTAGACAGGAGGGGAACGGCGGATCAAAAAGGAAAAAAAAATATGACTGGAAAGATTGCGTGAGACTAGAAAGGCTAAGGAGACGCAATTGGGGGGGAAACGGAGAAAAGTCACGTTTCCCAAGTTGACATAAAAAGTAAGCAACTCGACAGAAGGGACCATAGATATGTTACGCCACAGTCATTTATTGGACGCTTTTGCGATACCAAGCCCTTGATTTGAATTCAGCGGCTAAACGCAGATGTTAGGAATATTACAAAAATTAAAAAGTACTTTTTTTCTTAATATTAATGTTAGGAATATAAAAATTAGTTGGCCGGATGGCCTATTCTGAGCAGTGAACTAATATGTTCTTAATTTTACAGACGGATAGATAATATTGAAGATAATGACAAAAGACAGTGTAGTTTACATCATCGACAGACTGTATTGAATCTAAAAGTGTCGCTATTTTGCACAAAAAAACACGACCTCGAGACGCAGGTGTTCAAATCTACGTAGTATGGAAGAGAAGGGATATTTGTGGTGGCTGTGTCTAAAAATAACTTTTAACGACAAAATTTTGGAGGGGAGAGAAAGGTTGGTTCAAAAATCAAGTACATTTTGTAGAAACACAAGTAGAGACGGACAGACTAACAGATAAACATCCATACTTGACTGAAGCATGACTGAAATGACTTTAGTGTAGGAAATTTGAAATTCAAATAAACCTAGGCAGTGATTGGCCACAGACAAGCATATTGTCGGCGCTTAGACGCGGATTTGGGGTCATTTCTCAATAGTTGTTCAGTGATAGACACAGATTTTAAAGTGTGGTGATTTCCATATGAAAGAAAGTGTAAGAAGTTTAGGGACGCCATACTATAGCCAGCAGCTCAGCTGAGTTTTGCTAGCAATTCTGTGTTATTTATTCATAATCTGGTAAGATTGAAATTATTTCCTTATATATTTTGAATATTGTTTCATGTTCGAGTGATTTGATACTGCCATATCGAAATCTAGCCTTACAAACAAGTAGGGATTTGCTCTAGACCCCCCGCCCTAGTCAGGGTCTAGGGACCAACAATGTACATAAACTCCAGCAAGGGTTAGGCAAGACAGATCAGGTGTTGAGAATAATGAAACATATTACCTATCCTCTTTTAGGGCAGACAACTAATAAATATTTTTCAGAATCTATAGTCTGGGAGGATCTATCTGATGTAAAACCACCATGGTAAATGTGCTGTTTGGTCAGAGAGATCTGACCTGTCTGTATGATGTGGTTGTTGTGTCAGTGTTGTGTCCAGACGTGGGTAGAGAATAGATTTTGACACATGGCCCATACTTTGATTGCAGAGCTGTGAGTTTCTGTTGTCAACCAAGCAGTGTCTATTCAGTTGGTGACTTTACTCGAGTGTATCTGTGCAGTACTTGTGACAGAGACCACCATTATTGCCCGCCAGCACGGAGAGGTGGGACCACCTGATTTCAGCACCAGAGCTACAACTACCAGATGAGTGAGCCTCTGGTCTGCTGGACATTCACCAACGCTGTGTAGTTACTTATACCCCCATAAAAATTCCCACCATTTTCTGGACACTGTGTAGTCAATATAGACAGGTGTGATGAGGCCACCCCAACAGCACAAACATTAACTATCCTCCCAAGTAGATGACTACTAGAACATTTTAATAAAACTAACTAGTTTAGTACATATATATGTACACTATTGCATTTATGATATAATATTCCATGCATTTCTTTCATAATCTCTAAATCCTTTTAAGTTCTGGTCAACCTAAAAAATTGACACAGAACAAAATAAATGTAATATAATTCTATCAAAAAATTTTACACTATTGAGTTAGTTCAGTGTGTTGTAACATTTATTAATATTATTAGTCTTGTTAAATATCTGTGGGTATATCTATAACCTATTACACCACACTACATATCATAACCCTAGACACTTTACGTAGCCACATTCATTAAAAAAAATTAAGTGTGAGGTCGTAGTGGTAGCAAGAAAGGCCTTCTGACAATTCTCAACTACATTTTATCTCAGGAGCCTTCACAGCTGGCCTCATACAATTACATTTAGTAATATCAACATCATACAATACCATCAAACACCACTACAGTCTTTTCAACCTTTTCACTTGTTTTAAATTCTCTTCGGCGTGTTTTTATTTATTTTTTTATCTGGTCTCTCTCAACATATCTTACCCTGGGTGTTCCAGAACAAGAACTACCTTGAAGTTCTATCTGCAGGTTGTCTCATTGTTTTCTCGCCAGCTTTTGCTTGTCATCTCTTAATTGCTATTAGTCTGTTTGATGTTATTCTGCAGTAGTTCTCTAGCAGATACTGCCACAGGGAAGTGAAGTGTTAGAGACTTCACTAAACTAGGCCCAGCATCGAGACGTGGGGGGTTCCCAGTTCCTTTCCTCGCTGCCTTGTCCTTTCCTCACTCAAGAGCAAGTCAGGTACCCGTTTACATCTGGGTAGCCTGGAGCGTGTCGATACCGTGAATCGAACCCAGCGCCTCTGCTGCGAGAGACCAGCGCTCTAATCACTCTTGTCAATCGGACACTAATCCGATTGCTAATATGCCAATGTTTGTGAAGTTGACTATAAATAAGCATGAGGTTTGCCTGTGTGAACATTGGAACCGCCGAGTAGTTAGAGAGCTCACTTCTTGAGGCAGAAGGGTTAAGAATATATGTACAGTTTTTTTTTATGTTGAGATGTTTCGCGCATGCGGGGGAGAAGAAGACGAGGAGGAAAGTCGACAGTGTCTTTTATACAAAAGTTTACAACTGAAATAGAGCTTTACGCAGACTGAAGACTTTTTTTTTTTTTTTATACCCTTTTCACACTTTGTTAATTGACCCCCCCCCCCCCCCCCCCCCCCCCCCCCCTCCTCTTGAGGTCATTAGTCGGCGAATAATGATGTAAAATTAAGGTAGCCCATATGGTTACGTGATAGTGAAAGTTTTGGCAATATACAGTTGACATTACGACCGTTAGTTCACAGATATTAGTTTCTCACTCGCAGAAGTGCGCCCTAATAGATTATTTATCATAGAGGTGCAGTCTGTAATCTTGAAGTATAGAGAGTATATCAGAGCTAGATATCATTTTCCAGGAACCATGTTGGCAATATACAAGAAATGAGAAAAAGACAAATTAAACAAATACGCTGGCTTTGAGTAGGACACGCATTGAGAAAACCTGTTGATAGCACTACAAGGCGGTCTTTATCCTGGAATCCCATGGTATAATAGGTATAAGGGAGATTGAAAAACACATGAAAAAGATAACTATAGGCAGAAATGAAATGGGCGAGGAAAGACATGGAAATATCTTGAGCTGATAGCTCGGGGCAGGATGACTTGTGAAATATAGCTACAGATACAGTAACACATATAAGCTCAGTTCAGACCAAAGGTAACATACATTCCACATATAAGAAGCACGTGTGCGTGTAAATCATTCATTGTCAGCCCGAGAGGTTGTATTAATATTAATGGAGAAATGGGGGGGGGGGGGGGGGACTCATATATTTACAAAGAGTTGTTTTATGATATTAATTATTAAGTAATAGTTTTTATTCATTTATTTAATTTGTTAACCGTTTTTTAACAAACTGGTAATCACTAACGGACACACGAGTCGTGTTTTGCCAGACCAATGTGGCGTCTCCAGGGGACCGGAAATTGACGCTAATTGCCAGTCTAGGAAGTCTGTGCGTACACCGTGTCAAGACATTTGCATTTGTTTATCATTCTGTAGGGGCGCACTCATTTTTTAATCAGTGCCGTTAGATTTATAATTTATTGCTACTGACTGGCGAACGTAATAAAGTGGTTAAGTCCGCTGCCGTGATCATTGACACCTATGAATGACTTGTGTATTGCGCAGTTGACAAATTAAATTGCCCGTAGGCGTGAAAGTATTTTTAACTTGTAATTGTTTCCAAATCGGTTCAGATATCTTTGTGTATGATAGCTATGTATTGAGGTCATTGCTTATGAAGAAATTGGTCATTGGATGAAGTTAATCGTCATTATCATCGCCCTTCAGTTCTGCTAGGAGCATTGGCCTGCAACAAACTTGTGCCAGGTCCTCGTGCCATCAGTTCAAGGTCATTCCATGTATTCCTTATTCGGTTCATGCCTGTCCCCAGTTCTATTTTCTATGTGTTTTTCGATCTCCCTCTGCCTCTCTTTCCCTGGGGGTTCCAAAAAAAAAGAACTGCCTTGAAATGAACAGGTTTCCACAGTTTGTGTCCTATCATCGTCAGCGTCTCCTTCTGGTTCTTGTTCCACTGGTTCGTATAGCCAGTTCCACGTTAGTCAACTTGTCATACCTTCCATTCTACGCAGGCACCCATTTATGAAAGTCTGTAGTTGCTTGGTTGTTGTTGTTGTCATTGTCAACATTTGAGAAACCATACAATAGAACTGACGACGTTTGAATGGACAATTTTGATTTTTGTGTTACACGCAGTTGGCTGGGATGCCAGTTCCCAGTTCTTAGTCAGTCACTCATATTTAAAAAAAAATAAAAAATCTACAGTACTCTGTGACATGAATTTAATCGTAAAGAAGTAGGATGAATGAGTATACAGAAACAAAATATTCAAGAGAAGTGAATTAGTAGTTATGTAGTCATGGAAACAGGGGAGAGAAACAAATGCAGGGAGCTAAGATCCACAGACGAGAAAATTGATTTGTGGCCGGGAGATGTGACGTCCGGGGAGACAGGACGCAATCAGAATCATTACTCCCTTGTTTCTGTTTTGTGTCTTCTGTCCAAGAAGATGGGAGAGGACTGAATTTATTTGTCCTTGTTCCTATGTTTGCCAGTTTTGTGTAACTTCGCATACTCATTCATTTCTCTCCCTCCTCTCTCTCTCTCTCTCTCTCTCTCTCTCTCTCTCTCTCTCTCTCTCTCTGAGTGGATGTCTTTTGTCTCTACCTCTACATGGATGGTACCATGTCATAAGGAGAAGCACCATGGAAAATGAATGAATGAATGCATACACTAGCACGCACTCAGCACCGTACTCATACACGCATGCCTTCACACACCTGCTCTAGTGTGTGACTTTCTGTTCCCAAGCCTCCTTTCATCGCGTCCATTAACAAGACAATTAACATGCAGACAGCTTTTAGAGTTAAGAAACACTGTGATGGACGGGAGGGTTTTCTCTCATTTCCTAAGTTACATGGGCAGTCTGAAAGCCCGTCTATGTCTGTTGACGCGATGTAAGAAATTGTCTTATTTTTTAAAATTCATGCACAAATTTGTCTGTGCATCGTGCAGTTGGTGATCTTTGAAGAGACACAGAAATAAAATGACTACATCGCTGTCAGGTGTGTCGTACAAAGCGACAACTAATGAGGTTGTGCATAAGACTGACAAACTTCATCATTACTTCATCATGTTACAGGAATCACTGCAGGAAGAGCATGTGAATGCGTGGTGCTGGCTTCTTGTAAGTGGACAAGCTGCAGTCATGGCGCTATTCTTCTTAAGGGAAATAATGATAACTTTTGTCTCTATTTATCTTCTTTCTCTCACGCCTATCTTGTCTCGCTTGCTGTTGCACCTTCTTTCCTGTTGCTCAGTTCTTATCAACACGCATCTGATAAGAACCCCTTCCCTGCCAACTTCCACTCCGCTGTTTCTGACTCCGCAGTACTTGAAACAGATTATCTTGTTATGGACACTTTTTTTTCTGTGTCTTTGTCTGGTCTCAGCTGGTTTAATTATATTGTCTGTTTCCTAATGTGTTCATGTCAGCGCGACCCGTGTCTGTCTGTGGGCCAGACTAACTCGCATGTAATTTCATTTCTGACCCCGGCATATTCCCGGATCCCGTTTTGTTATATTTTTTAAATACGTTCTTACCACCTCCACGAGCGTCCGATTGGTAGAGCACTGGCCTCTCACGGCAAATGTACCGGGCGTCACGCTCCAGTCTACCCAGCGGTAAATGGGTACCTGATTCTGCCTTTGGGTTAAGGAAGGCACAGGCAGCGAGGAAGGGAACTAGTCACCCCTACCTCTCGAAGCTGGACCTAGTATAGTGAAGTCTCTAACACGTTACTCCCCTTTTGGCTTATATCTGCTATGGGACCTACCTTCGCATATTTTCCCACCTCCACTTCCACCCCTTCACCTGTTTACTTCATTCATTTTCCTGTTCGCCCCATGTGGTTCCGGGGTTCTTTTATGAGAATATGCCTACTGCCTCCTAAGGCATATCGTAGAAGGCGACTAATGTAAAGGATAATCATAATTTTCATTTTCGCTCCTTGTGACGCATGGAGTCACCACTGTAGTGACCTTCACACAGGCTGTTACAGCAGTGGTTTCTGTAGGAATTTGTTGTACGTCATGAGGAAACCAGCCCCTGGTACAGATACATATTAGTGACCTTGAACGACATGGCTGTATGAGATGTAGGCCTATTCTTTCTTTGTCTCATAAGAGCATACTATTTACATAAAAGGCTCTGGGCGCCATCACGTTTTCCCGCATAAATCACCATCATCATCATCACCGTTCAACTCCCACAAAGTGTATGCATTCAACAGGCTTATGCCATGTAATCCTGTCCCGTGCCATCCGCGCAAGATTTGTCCATGTCTTCTTCATACCTTTCGTGTATGTCTCCGGTTCTCTTCTCCATGTGTTCTTTGGTCTCCCTCTTCTCCATGTGTTCTTTCTTCTTTTTTTTTTGATCCTTAGCCGCCGACCGTCAAAGCAGTCAGTGGCCATCACGCCTAGTGGCGTCTTGTAGGGTAACAACAAATTGATTCCACTTTGCTCGGTCGGTGGCCATCCTTCGTACAGTGCCCAACTCTGGTTCATTCTTTGCATCTCAGCCTCCACAGTCCTCCGCCAGGTTGTTTTTGGTCGGCCTCTCGTTCGTTTTCCTTCAGGTATCCAAAGCATAGCTGTTATTGTGATGGCATCAGGGTCTCTTCTGAGGACATGGCCAACCCAGCTCCAGCGTCTGCCAGCTATGATGGTGTGCATGTCCTCTTGCTTGCTCCGAGTAAGCAGATCTTGGTTGGTGATGATATTCGGCCAAAAGATTCGGTGAATTTTTCTTAGGCATGTTGTGTAAAAAGAGGACAATTTCGGCATTTCCTTCTCTGTTACTCTCCAGCATTCCCTTTTCTCCATGTGTTCTTTGGTCTCCCTCTTCTCCATGTGTTCTTTGGTCTCCCTCTTCTCCATGTATTCTTTGGTCTCCCTCTAAGTATCTTACCCTAATGATTCTAGAACAAGGACTGCCTTGTATTGCTTTTAGCAGGTTTCGTGATTCTATGCCCAATCATTCGCTAACATCTTGTCATGTCTTGTTCCACTGGTTCTTGTCTTATTCTTGTCCTCTCTTGTTCCACTGGTTCTTGTCTTATTCTTGTCCTCTCTTGTTCCACTGGTTCTTGTCTTATTCTTGTCATGTCTTGTTCCACTGGCTCTTGTCTTATTCTTGTCATGTCTTGTTCCACTGGTTCTTGTCTTATTCTTATCATGTCTTGTTCTACTGGCTCTTGTTTTATTTTTGTCATGTCTTGTTCTGCTGGTTCTTGTCTTATTCTTATCATGTCTTGTTCCGCTTGCTCATTTTATTCTTGTCTTATTCTTGTCCTCTCTTGTTTCGCTGGCTCTTGTCTTATTCTTATTCTTGTCATGTCTTGTTCCACTGGCTCGTCTTATTCTTGTCTTATTCTTGTCATGTCTTGTTCTACTGGCTCTTGTTTTATTCTTGTCATGTCTTGTTCTGCTGGCTCTTGTCTTATTCTTGTCATGTCTTGTTCTGCTGGCTCTTGTTCTTGTCATGTCTTGTTCCACTGGCTCTTGTCTTATTCTTGTCATATCTTGTTCCACTGGCTCTTGTCTTATTCTTGTCATGTCTTGTTCCACTGGCTCTTGTCTTATTCTTGTCATGTCTTGTTCTGCTGGCTCTTGTCTTATTCTTGTCATGTCTTGTTCCGCTGGCTCTTGTCTTATTCTTGTCATGTCGTGTTCCGCTGGCTCTTGTCTTATTCTTGTCATGTCTTGTTTTTTTGTGTGTGTGTAAAGGTCTGCGTATAAAAACACACACACATACACACAGACAATCACATATTTGATAAAATCCGCATAAATAAAGTAAGAAAGAATCTTTGTAATCTGGTCCGACGTTATTGAAATGCTGCATAATTGCTTCATTATCGAGTATATGTGATAATAGTGAAAGCTAGACGGCGAGTTTAAAGAGAAAAAGACATTATTAAAAATCTGTTTTTCTCTTGATCAACAAGAGTCTTAGTTGTTAGATTGTATTTGCACCCCATTATTTAGATTTTATTTTTGTTATTGACCAGTCTTCCGTCAGGACCTTTGAGGGTTAGATTCTTCATGAATTCACTACTTCAGTTAGTTTTACATTTTTTAATTCGAAGTATTTATTGTTCCTGAGGACATTGATAACTGATAGTAGTGAATCTGTGAGGATCAATATCTTGTCTCTAGCCAAATTGTTATTTTCCATGGCGGCAATTGCAGCTGTTTTTAGTGCTTCTGTCTCCGCTTTAATGTTGTTTGAGAATATATCTTCAAACTGAACATCGGACAGACATATATGTGTCGATATTGAGAGGACAAACAAACAGTAGAACGTGTCCCTCCAAGACTGTCGGCTCCATGAGCAGGTTGGCAGTATGACCTTCTCCAACCCAGTTAAGGGAGAAACTGTATATTGACGAGAGAAACCTGCGGCATACTGCCAGCTCTGGAAGAGAGATAGATGTAGTTGTTTGAGAGCGAAGCCTTTCATTCGTTCATCCATTTTCACGTTTCTAATTTTTGTTACAGCATCTCTTCTTCCCCCCCCCCCCCCCCCCCCCCCCAGCTCTTCGACTGCCCATGAAGAGAAGTCCGTAATCTCATATTGGCCAGTTCCGTTCCCTCACCGACACTAATAAGTCAGTGTTACATTCGTTTAGTAGCCCGTTCTGCTTTCTGATAAGGATCGTGGGTGTAACAGAAATCTGGATTCTTGTTTTCATACTGTATCAGTTTATAATTTTCTGTTTCGCTCCGTATGGAGCATGGAAACGCCAGCTGGTTCCCTCACAGGAAGCCTGTACCAAGCAATCCCACGCTCTCACAGTGATGGTTTCTGTAGTAATTTGTTTTACATGATGAGGTTGCCAACGGCAGGCACACCCTCATGTTAGCAGCTTGTGTACGACATGCCTGAGGAGGGCGCAGTAGTCTTTATTATTTCATGATCTCATCAGAGACCCCCGGGAACTACTACGGGGCCATTTCATACTGTATAAAACTAGTTCTTTTTTTAAAAAATACACTACTACTTACTTATTCGTTCCTCTTCTACTCTGAGGTGTAGAGGTTTGCCAGAGAAAACGCCATATTATTCTGTCGGCTGTTAGTCTCCTGGCCTGGTTCCAATCTAGTCCTCGGTCTTTCAGAGATCGTCTAATGTTGTGAACTCGGTGTCGTGCCGGAGGTCTGGATCCCTGGCATTTTTTATATTTTTTTATTTATCAGCCATTTATGTTGTTTTCCTATGTCCTTTTACCTGAAAAACAACGTGGGTCGTGTAATCTAGGTCCTGTTGTGGATAATTTAATCAGTACCATGACCCATTTGCGCTCAGCAAATCTCTGTGCTGAACATGGGTAAAAGCCTGCCTTCTTGAGATTTGGAAAAAATAAAAGAACACATCCGCTTCTGCCATTTAACTGTTGGCTAACTTCATATAAAATGCTTGCAATTGTCGTAAAACGTGTGTGTAAACCCACTTCTTTGTTAACAAGTATGCCCTGCCAATCCACGTTCAACGTTTTTGTTCGTTCGTTTGTCGACTATATTGCTGTTATACCCTGTTCAACCTGAAAATTGGTTATAATTGGGGTATATTGTGCGTTTAGTTTCTTCTATGCTAGTCGATTGTTCGCCCTGAAAAGGACTGGTCCTAAAAAGGACCACTAGCTGGCTGTCTGGATTCCTCTTCGTTGCTTGCCTGTTCGTTGTGCTGTGGCGTGTTTCAGTGTCTGGCTTGTGTGGTTCTGTTGGTTTTTGCCCTCCTCGTTTCTGATTCTTATGTCTTCCTTTTCTCCTGTATCTGAAATAGCGCTTTTTCTATGATTGCTGGGAGTAGTCTTTCTAGTGTTTCCTCGATGACTTCTTCGTCTGATTGGTCGTTCGTTTTTGTTTCCCGTGTGTTAGATGTAATTTCCTCTACGGCTCTTCGTTCTGCTTCTATTTTTTTTTAGTATTGTTGTGTTTTCTTCTTTCAGCTCTGTCAGCTTCTTGACCTCTGCTTCTACCTGCTGCTGAATTTTTTTTCATGTTTTCCATCATATTTCTAACGCTCTGTAGATCTATCACGTCTTCACCACTGTCGGTTTTATCTTCGGGAGTCTGCCTGCTTCTGCTCTCGTTTATGGTTTTGTTATACTCCTGGTTGTTGTTCGGAGCTGGTGGGCTGGTGTATACCTTCCTCTTCTTGGCTCTTGGTTTATTTCGGACCATTTTGACTATATTGCGATCGCTGCGTACGTCCTGAAAAGGACGCTGGTTATAGTGGTCTTGAAAAAGGAGCGGAAACGGAGAATGAATCCACGTTCAACAGACTCTGAGCCAGAATAAATTACACGAAGTATACGCCATCTTGTTCCCCCAAGATGGCGGCAGACAGAATAAAATTAGGCATAAGCCCTGTATTTCGGGACTCGGTCACGAAATGTACGAAACCGCTGAGAACCAATCAAAAGAGTTCCTTACGCACTGGCAGATTCCTTGCGTCTACCTATATAAACGGGCGCATTTTATTGAAAAGAAAAACACACACACACGAACACGAAGGCCAGCACGACCGACTGGGGAAAGAGAAAGCTGTCAACATTGATTTATTGCTTACCTGCGTGACCGGGCACTCTTGCTTCACTAAAGTCGAGTCCAAATCTGGCTTGTATTAATCTTAGAGGGTAGGTAAACTTACTATAAACTGGTAGGAGAATAGGCCTACATCAGATATATAATGATTGTATTTTTGCGTGTCATTTGTACTACCCACACCTGTATATATTTAATATATTTTGTTTTACTATGAATGTATCAGGTATACTGATTGTATCTTGGGGAATTAGGTATAATGATTGTATTTCCTGGTATGATTGCTGAAGACGATAACCAACCTGAAATATAACCTATCAGTCCTTTTTTTGGGCTCATATAACTCCAACCTGAAATATAACCTGTCAGTTCTTGTTAGGACTCATATAGCTCCAACCTGAATATAACCTATGACTATATCCTGTATAATGATTGTATTTTATAGTGCCATGCATAATGATTGTGTATGACTGTTGAAGAAGGAAACCAGCAGAAAATAGCCTACACCTGTATATATTTAATATAACTTTAGATTTTGTTTTACTATGAATGTATCAGGTATACTGATTATATCTTGGGGAATTAGGTATAAGGATTGTATTTCTTGGTATGATTGTTGATAAGAAAACCAACCCGAAATATAACCAAACAGTCCTTGTTAGGACTCATATGACTACAACAGTATTGTTAGGATATAATTTACCAGCCAATATAGCACTTATCAGATATGGCCTGGTATATTATAGGTGGAAGGAAAAGGTTGTATCATACGGTGTACAAATTATTGGATGTATTCATGTATTGTTATCAGAAAGAATGTTTTGCAAGTAGACACCTGTCTTGTCTCGCTATTGCTAAATCATACTGAGCCATGTTGTCATTCATCCTACATGCAGACACCTGAGACACGCTCATCTCATATACACTAGAAATAGGTGGGCTTGATGACAGAAATGAGCCCCTATTTTTCCTTGTTACAGGTTTTATTCGTGTCATCCATCCTGAGGTCGTATGTTCGGATCAATCCAGCTGCCTGGAACTTCGCAGGAGCATAGTGGTTGTATTGGAGCTACATCCTTAGTCCCCCTCAGTCTTGGATGGGCTGAAGGAACGATCATCAGCGGGTGTTGTGTGCATCAAACAAAGAAGGACAGAACTGTTTTAAGAGATGAGTACACATTAGTACCATTTCCGTCGGCAATTGTGAGCAAATTAACTGTCAATGAAGAAAAACTGATTTAGCGTAGTGAGAGACAAGATTAACAGCACAGCTGATACATTTTCTATAATTGATTAACAGCACAGCTGATATCTATAATTTTATTCCTATTATTAGAAGACTTTTTGTAAGATATATATATATATATATATATATATATATATATATATATATATATATATATATATATATATATATATATATATATATATATATATATATATATATATATATATATATATATATATATGTATATATATATATATATATATATATATATATCGGATGTAAACTTACAAATCCATTACATTCCATCTTCCAACATCCACCTTTCAGCACAAGAGTAGATAGTGTATATACTTAATGAATAAGGAAATTGTATTTGAACGACTTGTCATGTTTATAATTGTTAAGTGAAATCTGTTTCCTTGTTCTAATATCACAGTTAGTTACACAGCGGGGTGGCATTTTATGACTGTCTCCACTCTACTAATTTTTCGAGATCAGATCATTCACAGCCGTAACTAATTTGTGATACCAGTAGTTCTCTCAGACACTGGGACTTCACAATTTTCTGCAGAAATTCTTTTCTGTAATTGTCAGTACTATACTGATCCTAGATACAACAAAAACCTCACGCTACAGCAATATTTTCAAGGTCTAGTCTTAATAGCCAAAGATGAAAAACAACTTCAGGAAATGAATGGTAAAGTAGTGAGTGACAAAAAGTAAAATTAAAGGCCTTAGCCTAAATAATAAGGTAAAAGTCATGGTCATCAAAGAAATAGAATTATTTAGAATGCAGCACCAGAATAACTGGAAAACTTTAGGAATAGACCCGTAGATAATATATGAACACTATTATCAGAGATGTGACTCAAAAATGGTTTAGTCGTTCCTTAACATATGACATTTAGTTATCTCCAGGAGTTGCTGTTTCGTCTCAGGCTTAACTGCCATAAAGTCTTATAACTTAAGATGGTTCACGAAGATCATGCTGTCAGTCTGCTGTTCTCACAGATCCCACAATCTCAGATAACAAGTCCTACTCCTACGTGGACACATCAGTCTGTCCGATTTTTAACGTATTGAAAAATGTGTGGTGCTGAAATGTGCAGTTCTTAGTTTGAAAATTATCTCATGATCTCTCTGATTTAGAGAGTTACGCTGCTTTGTTACATTTGACTATGAGTGTTTTGTCTGCCATTTTCTATGAAGCCAATTTTCATTATTGTTTAAATTTCTTCATGTGTTACGCCGTGCTCAGTTTGAGTTGTGATTCATCTTCTTTAGTGAGCCGTCTCCTTTCTATATAACGCAGTTAGCAGGAATCAATTATACTGTCTGTGGCGACATGGATGTTGGTTAGAAAATGAGAAAGTAAAGTTCCCAGAACTGGAGAATAGAACAACAAGGAACACTGAGTGTTGTCAGATTATCATTGTGCAGTAAAAATCATGTACGCCAATAGGCCCAGGGCTCATTGATAGGGGAAAAGTTACCACCAAGTATGTGCATGTACCACTTAATATAACAAGACATCCACGCTCCTCCACCGTGATGTACTAATAACATACATTGTCTTCTTTTCTTATTTGGTAATTATCAGGCATTGAAGAATATATGCTTTTGATTGACTTAGTTTTAAAAAAAATATTTTGATGGAAAAGATAAAGCTGTTGTCGTCACTCTACACTACTCTTCCAGAGTGGAAACTGTTTTAAAAGTCCAACCATGCACCTCCAGGTTTGTGTGTATCGCCGCTTGAAATGCACGGTATAGACCACCAGTCAGTGCTTTTTGCAGTCTTAAAACAGGGATGAAATTGTAAGTACAAAATATAAAAAAAGGGGGGAGAGAGGAGATAGAAAAGAGCGGACAAGAATAGGAATGTTGTGGCAGTGAATGTTTACTTATAACAACCTTGCCCAGTATCAAGTAGTGAATACAGGAAGTTCAAGGTGACAGCTTTACATGTGTTAGCTCAACGGACGGACTCGTCTGTGTGCTTGTTACGCGTAGTACGGCGGTGTGTTCATCTCGGTAATAAAATACATGTTTACAATCCTGTGTCTGCAGTCTCTCCGTCAAGTTTTTATTAATCTCTCTTAGTGCATAGCTACTAGTGTGTCTGTCTCTTCTTTATACTTGCAGTTTCCGGTTTTAACTTCCGTTTTTCCAATCTCTTGTATGTTTTGTATTTAATGTATCTATTCTATATGGAAGCTATTATAAATACTAGACCAGAATGTCTTTTATATTTGGACATGCGACCTAATATAACCGACGTACCTTGTGTTTAGGTTGAGCGGAGCGCGCCTCACCAATACGAGGCAAAACTTATTAAAAAGTTTCTTATCCAGGTAACTTTTTTTCTTTTCTGAGTCTTATGTTCAGCCCATCGCTGTATTAGTAACTTAAAAAATCTCTAAGTGTGCTATCGATAGCATGGAGGGAGAGAAATATATAACAGTTAAAAGTGGTTTTTATATACATGTTTGTGTGTGTTTTTCTTTTTCAGGGCTGTGTCCCCAATGTCTTCCAGCAGCAGTAACAGCAGTAGCTCAGACTCTGAATCTGGTGCGGATGACGATGAGGATGATAATGAAGATGATGACGGCGATGATGACAAGAAAGAGAGATCTAAAGAAAATAACGTGGGCGTGAGAAAGACGTCGGAGAGACGGTGGGTGTTTAAAAATTTCTTTTAGTAGTTCACATTAATGTTTTGTTCTTCTTTGGAAGTTGAAGCCTGACATTCTGCGAAAGTTTACTGCCTGTAACACTTTATTAAGTGGAGGTTCAATCTCTGGCTCCCGTAGAGATTAGTGTCTGATTGTATTGTCTCAGCTTCGAGACATTTTTCTTGTCATCTCCAATATTCTCTCAAATATTAGTCTTGGCTTAGCTATTATTAGCGTCCGATTGGCAGAGTGGTTAGTGCACGTGCCCCTCACGGCACATTTACTGGGTTCCAGGTTCAAAACATGGGAGCGTGTCACGTTTAGGTTTACCTACTTGTAAAGGGGTACCTGAATGCTCTTGAGTCACTCCCCTACGGAAGAATCTGCTATTGGAATATATATATATATATATATATATATATATATATATATATATATATATATATATATATATATATATATATATAGAGAGAGAGAGAGAGAGAGAGAGAAACTCTTAAAAACAATAAAGACCAAAAATAAATATTTTGTTTTTAAAGTGGCTAGTAAGGAATAAAAAAAAAAACTAATATTTTGTTTCTCAGCCTACTCATCTAGAGAGAATTTATATAATTCTTGTTGAATGTGTTTTTTTCTAGAAAACCTTTCTTCTTCTTCTTCCGTCCTTAGCCACTGACCGTCAAAGCAGTCAGTGGCCATTACGCCTAGTGGCGTCTTAGGGCAACAGCAGATAGGTTTTCTTTGCCATTGTTTCCCATCACGCCTGGTGGCGTCTTAGGGCAACGGCAAATCAACCCATTTGCTGTTGTTTCTGTAATCGAAGTGACTGGCAAACAGGTGATCAGCCCGTTGTGAGAAAACCTTTACTTGTGTCATATTTCTGTTTAATTAAGGTGTAGCCTACAAGTTTTTATTGGAACTGTCTTTGACTAATTTGACATGTCATTCTCCTGTGCCAGGCTGTCTTCTAGCAGCTCAGGGTCATCCTCCAGCTCTGAACAGAGCAGTGAGGAGGAAGAAGAAGAAGTTGTTGTGACCGAGAAAGTGACAGAGGTGAAGATAGCTGAGGATGTGGAAGACGTAAGAACTGCTGTTGAGAGAGGGGAAAAGACTCCTTCTCCTGTTTACGGGCCGGGTGCCACTGCAACTGTATCATTGGGTACACCAAGTACTGTTGCTCAAGAGGTGAGTGTTCATTCATCTCCTGTTTTCTCTTTTTTTTTTCTTTTTTTTTTTTCACTCAGTAAGTATTATCGAGCCATCATTGCAGCTAGCCTCATTGCAGAAACCATGTGCTCCTGCAGCGGCGGTGCTTTAGCAGCTTGTTTTACCTAATGAGGTTGCCATCACTTAGCATAGCTGCACAATAGTTGCCTTTTATGACATGCCTCTCCTTGAAAGAACAGAGTTCCTAATTAATCTATCCTGTAAAATAACAGTATTAGCGAACAAAAAAGAAGTGGGTACAATGATTATACAAATAGAAATATTCACTCCTCTTATTCACACTCTGTCAATCTGTGGCCACATTCAATCTCGCTTACTTACTAGTTGTTTACCAACATCTTGAACATATCATCATGGTATATGTAACAAATCCAGTGTGGTGTTTCGCCGAAGTGAGCCTCAGTTCCTCCACGAATAATTAATCCTCCTAATGGGGAACGCTTACTTTGGTGGTGATTATTGGATATGGAAATGTCACGTCAGATAGTTCAGGTAGCAAAATAATTACCAAGATCTAGTGTTCACAGTGGACAGTTAATACTTCCAATAGTTTAAGGAAATGTCTGGTAGGTAAATCTTTCTGGGTAAATCCACTTGACAACTGGTCAGTAGTCGGGAACAATGTTATGTTTAGATATTTCACCACAGCGGGCTGATATAATTGAATGGAAAAAAATCTGGATATTTGGTGTCTCCAGTTATAATTAATTCTTATTGTCTATACGTTTGGACTCTCTCTCTCTCTCTGGATGAAGCAAGAGGACCGCACAGGTCAACATCGAAGACCCGATAAAGACTAAGAATTGTTATTGGTTGTATTTAGACAGACCGCTGGCAGGCTAGTTTGGGATCAGTACGCAATCAGAAATTGAACAATCTCCACGGAATGCTATGACACACTTTCACAATGGCTAGAAACACGAGCTAGATTTCCAACATATCCTGAGCGAACTGATAAACTGACTTTGGTATGACTGAGTATATATACGGAAAAGCTGTTATTTCACTGACCTTTGCGAGAAATCGCGCCTTCTGCCATATCAGGGGAATCAACTCGTTTGACTCTCGATATAAGATTTTCTGCTCCCTGGCGCCCACCAACAACATAGAATCAGCTAAGTGAACAGACCGTGTTTGATCTCGTCTTTTCTGCTATAGATCAGGTAAGTATCTCCCCTGGGACGCGAACACACGAATGTGGTCGGTAAATCTTATTATCTCCCCTGAAATGCTGGACATCAAACCGTTTTTGGCCAAACTCCTGCTCGCGTGATAATTTATGACAGGCGAATTATGCTTTCGCTGGCTGTTTTCTTAGCCTGTACGAACGTAGGTAAACGCTCAAAGTGCGATTTCTGGCAGACATCGGCGATATCGGGCCGATTCAGTATATATGTGCAGTCTCCTAAATCTCATTATCAGTTCGCTCCAGGATTTCTTGAGATGGTCTAGCGCACATTTTAGAGCCTTATTTGTCATTCGGATTTCTCAAAATACGTGGAGATTAATTCAGTTTCCTGATTTGCAGTAACTAAATATTGTTAGCATTTAAGTGTTTTTTCATTATATTTCACTGGGATTTTTGTGTTAAGTTGAATAACGTATTAAATAAACTTATAGCTAAATTTTCTCCAACCGTAACGTTTTCTCGTTATTCCCCAGGAAATAGATGTTTAATTAATTATAAGACGCTAGGCGATTAATATTGTCGAGATACCATTTATTTCTACTTTCACCATGTGTAAATTTGAAGTGACTAATGTTCATCTCTAGTGTTAAAGCGATATATTAGCTAGAGACTCGTGGTGTTTTTTTCTCTATATAATTAAATACCGGAGTGAGTTATAGGTCTTACCTAAACGCGGGTGTTAGAATATAATTATAGTATTATTACCTGTTATCTATTCTCTTTTATATAGATAGATCATACCTTTGCGATCCAGCAGTTCTCATAGAGATGTATGGCCAGATGTCTTATGGCAGTCCAATTATATGTTCCTAAACATACAAACATTGTCGGTGACAAAATCTGATGTTTGAGACCCTTTTTCGGTCCACCTTCTCTATCCATGAGAGCGGTTAAATAAACAGAACACTTCATTTTAAATGTTAACTGGAACAGGACTAGACCAGAAGATTTTTCCATCTAGATACCTATAAGTATTACTGTCCTGATGTGGCAGAACTTACGGCACTAATTATTTTAAAACCATTTGACAGTAAAGTTTTCCTACCACGGAATTATACAGAGAGAATTCACGGGTCATACTCGACTATTTCCTTCCGAGAACAGCCTAGGAGTAACATTCTGTTTGGTACACATTCATTACGACAGAGAGAGTCACATCCACTGAGGCTAAACCACACGGAAAAACTAAATTAACTTATAAAATTTCCAGGACAGTGCCACCACATAGAACAAACTTATTCCAAACCCATACCTGCAGTAAGAAGAGGAATACCCAGGGAAAAAATAATCAACGCACCAATTCAGCGACTCCCGAAAAATAGCAGTTGCCTAAACGGAGAGTCTGGGGCATAACTGTACAAATAATAGGACTATAAATAGTCTTAAATAACTGTGTGATTAATTCCAGGGAATGTATGCAGCGTCGGCAGAGGGGGTAAGCAAATTTGAAAGTGAGCTCACTGTATGTGTGTTGTGAATGAACGGAACGAAAGAATTTATTTCTTAAGTTACTACTTATTTACCATCTTTCATTTTATCTCTCACTAATCTGAGTGTCCCCATGATAGGTTACATTAAGGACTTATTCTTTACCCGTCCTGAAATACCCCTACCCCGTTGTTAATTATTTTTGATCTTTTGGGTAAATTACCCCTGTCGGGATCTTTCCTGGTTTCCCTATACAAGAGAGAGGGACTATTAGATTGTATTTTCATTTCTCTTATGTAACTAAAATTTGTTGATTAATGCTTTTTCTCCATGTTGTGATATTTCTGGTGAAAAAAATAAACAAAATAAACCTTAAGCTATCGTGTGGTCAAATCCCTGCCCTTATATGTTATCCATAGTTTGTTTACACGTATGTACGTATTACTGTCACAAAATTGTGTGTACGTGAGTGTGGTGTGACTCGTACTTGGTACAAGTGAGAAAGTGCGTCTACCTTAAATAGAGTCGTAAAAGATAGGCTGGATTAGAGCAATTACTCAATCCAAGACCGTTCTTTCTCTTAAACCATTTCTCCTCGTGAAACAGGAACTATCTCTTACACCTTCCTCTCACATAGCCATCACTCATTACCTCTGTTAGTACGGGACCATAAATAACTCAGTCCTATCTTCTCAAAAATTACGACAGCCTCACAGAAATTTATGCGGAAGGAACACTTTAACACACAGGTATATACAAGGAGCAGGCTTGAAGACAGGTATATACGCATACAAGGGCAGTCCATAAGTCAAGGAGCAGTGCAGCAGATAGATACATATAAGGAACCGTATAAAAGACAGGTGCATAAAACCTAGCAGACGAGTATAAGGAAAAGCCCAGTAGACAGGAATGTGCAAGACGTAGTATAGCAGATAGGTACGTACAGGTAGTAGTTAGGCAGGTAGATAAATGGAAGGAATTGTATAGCATATACGTTTACGAACACAAGGAACATTTCATCAGAATGGTTTATTCAGAGAACGGTCAGTCAGATAAATAAAAGGAATAGTCATATATAACTTCTTCGTCCTCACGTCCTTCCACTTCTGGCTGCACGAGGGCCGATTTTTCAGCAGGATAACGCTCGACCAGATGTGGCACAACTCACCACCCAGTTCCTCGCTGACAACAACGTCCAGACCATTCCGTGGCCAGCCATATCATCAGACATGAACCCCATAGAACACTTATGGGATGAACTCGACAGACGACTCCGCCAGCAAGATGTGGCTACAGCCAATCTCCGACAGTTGTCTCTTGCACTGCGGGAAGAGTGGGCAGCCATCCCACAACAACAGATCCAACGGCTAATCGGATCCATGTCAAGGAGATGTCGTTCTCTGATAGAGGCCAGAGGAGGCCATACACCTTACTGAAACGGAGGCTTCAGTCGCAAAGAATAAAAGTCCAAACCAAATTTAATGAACATCATTTCATTGTTAAAATCTGAAAGTTTCTTCATGCCAAGATTGAAACATTAATTCCGTAAAATAAAATTTTGGTACAAGTTTGAAATTTGGTGTCCATTACCACTGCAATAATGTTGCGTTTCTTTTTTGAACAGTATATATATATATATATTACTTGTGTGTGTGTGTGTGTGTGTGTGTGTGTGTGTGTGTGTGTGTGTGTGTGTGTGTGTGTACACACACACACACACACACACACACACACAGAGGGTGGCGCTGAGCCGACTGACATGTTTCTTCTTCCTCGTTCGTCCTGAAAAGGACGTTGGTTGCGTTGTGTTTGTTTACAGCGGAGCTGTGATATCTGCGCCTTTCGGCCGGCAAATCCGACTTCAGCACGGCATTTTTTGGGACCGGGTTTACCTTCCCTCTTCGATCCCTACTCTCTCAGCCGGACTGCAGTGATGCAGCCTGTTTCCAGGACCACCTCGTGGAGGTGGAGTAGGGTCTTGGTCAGCTCTGGTTCGCTAACCCTGACGCAAGCAGTCAAGCTATGAGTCGCTGACTGCATTCTCTATTGCTGCGTCTTTGGGTCCCGACTGACATGTTTTAAATTTGAATTGTCGCGGCCGCCTATGACGTAGAGTGGTCGGTGAGGTGGCAGCGGAAAGAGGAGAAGACGTCATTTTATACTGACTTTTTACTACGAAACAAAATCTGTGACTGAAGTGCAGCGTCAGTTTAGACGTCATTTTAATGTCGTAGTAAAAACGAACAGCGGTGGTGCGATGCAGCACAGTCCAACGATACATGTGACATACCCCCTATCCTATGATATTTGTAGAATATCCAGCTTTGGGGTGGTGTTGCTGAGTTATTTGCCGGTTGAAGATCATGTGCTGAGTATAGTTATTTTAGTGATTTCTTGTTCATCGTGCTTGTTTATCATTACGCGAATTAGGGTGAAGCGTTCATACAACTCAGTAGCATGGTATGAAGAAGTAACATGTAATACTTGAACTCAGCAACATTAATGAAGTAATTAATGCCTTCAGGTTGAGTCCGTAATATTTAATCACATGTACACACAGGATGATCATTTCAAGTATGAGCAGAACATAAGTCCGTATAAGTCATGCATAAATTAATCAATAATGTAGACTGCTGGTTTACGTGTCAATGTCCGTTTAAGGATACAATGCAATATTGTCGTCAGAACATCACAGCTATATGCACGCGCAGATAGACATGGCTACCTGCCGACAGTGAGACTGCGAGTCTGAATATTTCATACGAATTGGACGATTATTCTCCTCCTTCTGAGGATTCTAGTTAAACACTAACCTCCATAAGTTTCCTCTCATATAGAGTTCTAGGACTGACCCTGGTCCATCATAAATGCACATATAAATGGCTATATCATGCCATTGAATTGGAAGGTTAGAAAAACGCAGCTATTCAGCTTGGCGGTCAAGTAACAAAGGGTAGCGTCTCCTAGTTACCGACTGTGACCCAAACAACGCTAGACACGTCATAATCGATCGTGTATGGAGCGTTCAATAATTGAAACATCTATCGTAATATATTAAATGTCTTAACCTTTACAATTGCACGTCTGCTAACCTTTAGCAGACGGCGTTAATAACATATACCGTAACAATTCCCTGTACACCGGGGAAAAAAAATCTATCGATTTTTTTTTTCAAGATCTATCCGACTTAACAATTTAAAAAAAAAATTTAACACAATTGTGACATATGGCCGACGATGTTCTGAGTAGAACCGTGTCGCGGTCATGTCAACTAACTATTTGTCATAGTCATCTAACATTAATCATATTATATATCAATATTATGCATATTATTATATCAACTAAATAGAATGTCTAATGTCAATAGTGAATGATAGAATTAAATTAAAATAAGGTCGGTCGTATTAGTATGTCATATAGGAATTAATTTGACTAATTAAAATTAAATTAATTAATTAAACTAAGAGTTAAATTATTAAGATTCTAATGTAACGCGATGTTATGAGAGAAGAAAAGACAAATAAGTGAGAAGAAATAGAAAGAAATTCGAATATAAGTTTAACTTAATTGTGTGTGTTAAGTGTTAGTGAATAATAACTATCTAATTTAACTAACTAAATAACGTATAGGTACATTAAAAAAAAATATTAATCTAATACTTGTGTGAGATTTATTTTCTCTTTTCATAATTTCTTCTTTTCATATTTCGTTCTTTTTTTTTTTGTTTTTCATTTTCATTTTTTCTCACATTTCATTTTATTGATATTAATTCAATTAAGAAGTTAAGTTAACTAATTAATTAGTATAGGATATGATGATCCATCCGTAGTCCTGATCCTGATGAATTCTTTTAGACAAAGTGTTGAAACATTTACGTCGGACAGAAATGTCAATTATCCTAGGATCCAAGAATTAAGTGCACATAGGATAATAAGTTCGACTTGTCGTCAGATATTGTTCCATGATTGTTCAACGAATATTCATATATTGTGTATGGACGTTAGACGAAGTTTCAATGTCAATATGCATACCTTGATTGTCTTTAGTTCAATTCTGTGATGCATATAGTGTTTATAAATATTAAATTGAAGTCAAGGTTAGTTCCCTTATAGTTGATACTTCGTTCTATCCAATGTAGTGATGATTGACGTATTTTAGGAATGTCAATGTTGATTATTCGTCGTCAATAGGATTACGTGACAAAGCATCCGCCACAATGTTTTCAGTGCCAGGAATATGTTCAATGGAGAATTCAAATGGCTGCAGGATGATCGCGTATCTGGCGAGTTTTGGACTTTTGTGGTTTGATCTACGCAAAGATGCTACAGCACGCTGGTCAGTCTGTATGGTGAATGGAGCACCAAGCAAGAACTTCTCTAGTTTCGTGATTGCCCATATAAGTGATAAAAGTTCCTTGTCCACTGTGGAATACTTTGTTTCTGCCGGCTTTAGCTTTCTTGAAATATATAAGGTAGGATGTAGAACGCCATCATGGTTCTGGAGCAGGCATGCACCGATGCCGTAGTTACTAGCATCTGTTCGTAAGAAAAATCTTTTGGAAGCATCGGGAAGTCTTAAAATTGGTTCATGCGAAAACAAATTTATAATTTTGTTGAAAGTTTCATTGCATATACCAGTCCATGTCACCTTCACCGGCATGTCTTTTTTTAACAATGAAGACAATACAGCCGTGATGGATGACAAGTTTGGTATGAATCTACTGTAATATTGAACAAGTCCTAACAAACTCCTGACCTGTTTCTTCGTCTGAGGAACTGCTATGTTTAGAATTTTGGAGACCGTACTAGGTAACGTTCGGATATATCCCGCTCCAATGATATGTCCCAAAAAGGTTATCTCATTACACGCGATCTGCACCTTTGTAGGTTTAGCAGTTAGATGATAATTCCTTAGAGTGTCGAAAACATATCTAAGTCCCGAAACATGTTCCTCAAACGACGAACTAAACAAGCATATGTCGTCAATATATGTAATAACGTCTGGTCTACCTGATAAAATTTGTCGCATCAGGCGAATGAAGGTAGCTGGCGCATTAACAAGCCCAAAAGGCATCACATTCCACTGGTATAGACCTTGTGGAGTGGAAAATGCGGTGTAGTACTTAGCCTTTTCGGTCAGTGGTATCTGCCAATAACCTTTAGTTAAGTCTATCTTACTAAATATAGTTGCGTTGGATAGACGTGGCAGTAAGTCGTCGATAAGTGGATGTGGTTCGCTGTCAACTATAGTCTTAGCATTTAATTTTCTATAATCAACACATAGTCTGATGTTATTGTCCTTCTTCCGGACAATCACTAATGGAGAAGAGAATGGCGAATTACTAGTCTCAATGATTCCCAGAGACAACATCTGTTCAAGTTCCTTAGTAGTTTTAGCAAGGAAATGTAAAGGAACCGAATAGGGATGTACACGAATAGGTGTATCGTCATTGAGAGTAATGTCATGACTGATAGCCGATGTGCGACCCGGGACGTCGGTCAACACATCTGGATAAGATTGTAATAGATTAGCAATCTGTAGATGCTGTTGCGGTGTAACCGTTGAAGAAATGGTTACATCCCGCCAAGATTCAGTAGGTTGAACTACTGGTACCGGTAACGGTAACTGTACCTCAGGAAAAGAAGATTCTTCTTCCTGGATGACGGATAAGTTAGAATAATAACAAGTAGATACTGTGGTGTCATCTAGTTCATGAAAAATTGACTGTAAGTGTTCAGGACGTGTATGAAATTGCTTGAGCATGTTAATATGAAATATCTTTTTGTGTCCCTTGATATCTAAGACGTAATCAACGTCGGAAATTTTATCAATGACTTTGTAAGGACCATTCCAAGATATCAATAATTTATTGTTATTGTGAGGAAGTAACACATAAGCCTCATCGCCTGGGAATAATTGGCGTAATCGTCGAGACCTATTTTGTAGAGATCGAGCCTTAGCTTTTGCAGCCTCAGAAGAAGCTGTTGCCAACTGGCAAGACTCAATAATGTTCTTCCGAAGATTAATCACATACTCGTAAGATGACTGAGTGTCCTGAGTCATCTCCGCGTCAATTAATAAGTCTTTTATTAGTCCCATAGGACCTCTTGGGGGAGCACCAAAAACTAATTCAAAGGGAGAGAAGCCAGTTTGTTCATGCGGTACCTCCCGATAAGCAAATAGAACAGCTGGGAGTGCTCTGTCCCAGTCATGAGGGTGCTTAACAGTAACCTTATGTAGTAGTTGTTTAAGTGTACGGTTAAGTCTTTCAACTGCACCATTACTCATAGGATGATAAATACTACTTAAATTCCTATCAATGTTCCAGGTTTTCATGACTTCCTTCATGGTGTCAGATATGAACTGTGACCCATGGTCTGATAAAAGTTTTCTAGGAAACCCTATTCTAGAAAAGATGAGATGTAGTGCATCAGCTACATCTGTGGTAGTGGTGGTCTTTAATGGGATAGCTTCTGGCCATCGTGTGCACAAATCAATGCACGTAAGGACGAATCTATGTCCTCTGGCCGATGGTAGCAATGGACCAATAATATCTATGGCCATCTTGTCAAACGGTCTTACTGAGATATCGCAAGCCTGAATAGGCGCCGTGTGAAAAGCTCCACGTGCTTTCACTTCTTGGCATGTAGTACAGGAACGTACATACTGCGAAATATCTCTTGACACTCCTGGCCAAAAGAATGAAGACAGTACTCGAGATCGTGTTCGAGTATATCCCATATGTCCAGCACACTGTGAGTCATGCGCATGTTGAAGAATGTACCGTCTAAAAGTATACGGGACCATAACTTGTTGTTTCATTTGTGATTTGTCATTAAAACATCTAATCAATATGTCATTTTTAATAACAAACCAATGTTTGTTATTATTACCTGAGGATAGATTGTCAACTTTATCAACCAGCTTAAAAAATTTTTTTTAAAGATTTATCCTCTTTTTGTTTAGTTGCAAATGTTTCCCTGTCAATAGGTGAATTGACTACAAACTCCTCTTGGTTGTCTGCATCCATCTTATTATCACTAACTTTCTCCATGAGTTGAGTCTGCGCTCTAGTCGTCACGGCGTTTCCAGTGCATAGGTTATGTTTCTCCCATTCTATGATCTCATCTGGAGTACAATCTTTACTGCCGTGTATACGACCAACCATCAGATCAGCAATAGGCTTTTTTAGCATACATACTTTTACATTCCCTGTGAAAAAGGGTGTTCTAATATGAACAATAGCTGTGGGGTAGAACTCAATAGTTCCACCAAATGTCATGCAGCGTACATATTCTCCTGTCGCACAGCTAGGATGTACCAGCGACTGACGTACACCAATCGTTGTGGATCCTGAATCTCTCAGCACTGAGACGACGGATCCATTAACGATTCCCCTGTTAAAAATTAGTGAGCCTGTTCCATCGTTGACTGCAAGACCTACCTCTGGTGTAATATGTCCGCAGTTAAGCACTGTTTCTTTCGCCTTCTGAAAAATAAGATTGCATTGTTGGCAACTATTTGCCACATTATAATTAATAGCAAAACATGCAGCAGAAGACTGTGTTGTATTATCGTCAAGTGGGACCTGAGCTATAGGGGTAGTATTATTTGTAACTGCCGCCCCTGTATTATGGTTGTACTGAGATGATCCCCGAGAATGAGATCGATTACGAGTATAATTGTTAGAATTATCTCGTCGTCCTCTATAGTAACTATTATCTCGATGTCTCGAGCCATGATTATTACCATTCCAGTTATTGTTATTATTGGGGGTATGTGATCGATTATAATTAGTGTTATGTTGACTATTGTGGTAGTTTGTTTGAGGTGAATAATTTCTATCTCGTGATCTACCTCTGTTGAACTCATTTTTATTGTTGAAATCATTATTATGTCCCTTCTGAAAGTTAACATTGTGATTTCTTTGGAACCTACTTCTGTCTACACTGTGATGTCTTTGTTTGTTATTATGATTGTAGGCCATATTAGACGCCACAGGTAGAGGTTCTCTTAATGAAGAGTTAGAAATGTTCGCATTCGGATGTGCCGAACAGTAGTTTAAAGAAATTTTTTTCCAACTCGTCAATAGTACCTGGTTTACGCTCCTGCAAATATGCAAAGAATGGTTGGCTAACCGAAGATAATACCTTATCCCGTAGTAGTAAATCAACTAATTTGTCGTACGATTTGTTGACTTCTGCCAGTTCAACCCATCTATTAAATGTATTGCGTATGTTCGCAATGAATCCTGCAAAATCTTTTGGAGATTCAGGTAAAATTCCCTTAAATTTCAACCTACAGTGTTCCTCGTCCAGGTGAAACCTTCGTAAAAGCAAGGACTTAATAGCACCGTAGTTATTTGCTATTGATGGGTCAGCATTTTGAGAAGCCGTCAATGGTTCTCCAACCAAGAATTCATTTAACTTGAGTACCCATGACTCTTCGGGCAAATGATTTGTTTTGCAAGTCTGTTCAAAACGTGACAGGAATGATGAAAGGTCGTCCACGTTTAAGTTGAAAGTGGGTAATTTAAAGTTGTAGAAATGTTTAGTTTGGCTGGATGACGATCCATTTTGTGCGTTATTATTCTGGTTTGCATCAGCACTTTGTGCTTGTAATCTTGCTGTCTCCAATTTAATACGCGCCAATTCCATTTCTTGTTGTAAAATAATTTCCTCTCGTTTCAATTTATTCTCTTCTTCCTGTCTGGCAATTGCTCTTTGCTCTTCTCTTTCACGTTGAGCAATCTCTCTTAATCTATTTTCCTTGGCAATTTGCTTCATCTCACGTTCTGCTTCCTTTCTTTCACGTTCCTCCTCCTCTTTCTTTAATGCAACCTTTTGTTCCTCTTCCTCTTTCTTTAATGCAGCCTTTTTTCTCTGCTTCTTTTCTTTTTCACTTTCCACGTTCCTCATTTCTGCTTTATGTTTTTCCAGTTCTGCCTCAGCAAACTGACGAAGTTCTTGAGATTTATAACCATATTCTTTACCAATTTTAACGAAATGGTCTATAGTAAGCATTTTGACTTTTATCTGGTAAGTAATTATTGATAATTACTGATTAAAATAGTCAATAGTAGCTTCAGAGTAATTATTATACTTACTCAACTTAGGAATATTCAATATAAATAATCACAATAGTACTGAACTCTTATGTCTAAGTTCAACTAATAGACAATATTTTGTAACAATATTGTATCTAAGTACTAACTATATCATAAATAGTTATGATATCTGTTAACTATAATGTAATTACATCACACAATTAATCTTAATATCCAATAATGTTGGGCATGATTCCTAGTAATTATATTGTTCAATGTACTAAGTCACTCTCTTAGTACCAGAAAAGTATATTAAATAATATACAATGGGTCTGTTACCTCAAAGGTAGACTATAAGATTATTTTATTTGGTCAATATATATATTATATTATTATGCCCTAGGCATCTCTTATAAATTGTAGTGCTAATTTCTTGGACTATCACTGCATAATTATGCAATGTCCCATATTAACCTTAAATATCAGAAAAAATTAATTAAATTAAATTACAAGTGTATTATTGAATATAATATCATATTATTAATGTAGTATTTAATATATATCATGAGGACAAACAAAACAATGATCCAACTAAAGGGTACAAACAATGTCAAGACGCAAACAAGACATTTTCACAATAAAAAATGAATTTATGAACTAAATAAAACAAGCGGAAGTGTCACAAGCCAAATGAAGGGTCAAGGACTGACCCGAGGTCAACTTAATATACAAAGTACACAAAAAAATGATGACATCACAGGACTCATAACGGACAAACATTTAACAATTATAAAATAAATTGATAGTAAGAGTAGACTGGACGAAATAGTTAACGAACATGATACAAAACTGAATAAAAATGTGAACTTAGTACAAATAAAATACGCCAGTTATCTACGGAACGGCACAGCTAACACAAACCGTCGAACGATAGCAGATCTGGACAGGCAGTCCACCGGCAAACCTCAATGGGGCTTCCAAAAGTGCAATCGTTTAACTGCCCTAAGACCGACTGAAATCTAGGTGGTCAGCTGTTCGCGACATTCCCCAGAGTTTTCAGTTCCCTCCAACCGGCCCGCTAATTAACAACACATTAAAACAACCAAAAAATACATGAAACACATTCAGAAAAAAACATGCCTATGCAGGCAAAAGGCATGGACTCAGTATTACTGTTTGCAATGACGACGGTTAAACAACTAGACTTATCTTTTCCGTTGCTTAGATCAGTGCTAGAGGTCGTCAACAGCTAGGCTAATGCCCCTGACTGTCTGCTCCTGTAGTCCATATCGTGTGTTTGCTTCAATGGCTCATGTTTCCCCTGGTTAGACTTAGAAAACGGCTTTGGTTTCTCCGACAGTTCACCTACACGACCTTCGGTGACGTCACGTTTTTAGGCATTATAATGAGTACGACGTCATCTTCGACTGGATCATGTGATCGAAACTTGATCGTAAATATTGTGGTTAACATGTGCGTAAGGAACAGAAGTTTGTATCTTTTTTCTGTCGTTCCCCACACTGGCCACCACTTTGTTGCTGAGTTATTTGCCGGTTGAAGATCATGTGCTGAGTATAGTTATTTTAGTGATTTCTTGTTCATCGTGCTTGTTTTATCATTACGCGAATTAGGGTGAAGCGTTCATACAACTCAGTAGCATGGTATGAAGAAGTAACATGTAATACTTGAACTCAGCAACATTAATGAAGTAATTAATGCCTTCAGGTTGAGTCCGTAATATTTAATCACATGTACACACAGGATGATCATTTCAAGTATGAGCAGAACATAAGTCCGTATAAGTCATGCATAAATTAATCAATAATGTAGACTGCTGGTTTACGTGTCAATGTCCGTTTAAGGATACAATGCAGTATTGTCGTCAGAACATCACAGCTATATGCACGCGCAGATAGACATGGCTACCTGCCGACAGTGAGACTGCGAGTCTGAATATTTCATACGAATTGGACGATTATTCTCCTCCTTCTGAGGATTCTAGTTAAACACTAACCTCCATAAGTTTCCTCTCATATAGAGTTCTAGGACTGACCCTGGTCCATCATAAATGCACATATAATGGCTATATCATGCCATTGAATTGGAAGGTTAGAAAAACGCAGCTATTCAGCTTGGCGGTCAAGTAACAAAGGGTAGCGTCTCCTAGTTACCGACTGTGACCCAAACAACGCTAGACACGTCATAATCGATCGTGTATGGAGCGTTCAATAATTGAAACATCTATCGTAATATATTAAATGTCTTAACCTTTACAATTGCACGTCTGCTAACCTTTAGCAGACGGCGTTAATAACATATACCGTAACAGGCGGTCACTTCTTCGCGGGTTTTGCTGTCCACTTGGCTGCTCATTTCTCTCTACTGCATTATTTGGCCGGCAGTGGATACAATTTTGGACGCAGTGCCGTATGTCCACTCTTTGCCTTGGCCAAAAGTGATGTGCGGTTATATTGCGCATCGTTTTGCCAACTGACATGTGTGCTCCTGAAAGCGATACATGTCCAGCTCTCATAATCTGAGATCTTAAGGGGAGTGGCACGACAATTTGTCGGTTCCCAGGTCTCGTTTTTTTTAAACAGAACTCCGTCCTCGTGGTAAAATGTTCCATCCGAAGTATGTGCCGTTGTTCAGAGCATGGCGCTAAGGTTACATCCTCCTTTTGCGCTCGTTTTAGCTCTGCTAAGCTAAGAAGAAGTGGTGAGTCAGAGCTATCCAATGTTGGGAGGTGTGCGCTCTGCTCCATCACCTTCCTCATAGATAAATTATGGGTTTCACCATTCTGGTTTTCCAGGCTATGGCAGTCCGAGCAGTTGTGTACATATTGACGAACATCTCGTTGCATGTATGGCCACCAGTATTTCAAGGAAATATGACGTAATAAAGTATGTGTACATCGATGAGGTTGTAAATAGGGTTTATGCAATTGCTGCATCAGATGGGTTCTATATGGGAGTGGGACAACTAACTGTCTCTTGTTCCCAACCATCCGGTAAACTAAACCTTTCTCCCTATAATATGCTCCCTGAGGAGTATGGGAGTAGTTTCCATGCAACCTAGTAAAACAAGACTTTAGGATTTTATCTTCCCTTTGTGCCCTCTTCAGCTCCGGTATGTTGGGGCTGGTTACAGATGAGAGCTCAGGGGCCGCTGGGGCGTGTCCTGTGTTCTCTCTCTCTTGTGTCGACCTGGGTTTCTGTGACGCATCCCCAAGGAAGACATTTTCTCCCGAAAATGAGATGATTGACAATCGTCTAAAACAGAGGCATTGATTTTCCCCCTTACATACTGGGTTGAAACATCAATTTCCGCCACCGGAAGAATCATGGGCTCTATACTCTTCCGGGGCCCTGTATTTCTACAGTGTCACCAGTGTACTAGTCTTCTTCTTTGGTCCTTAGCCGCCGACCGTCAAAGCAGTCAGTGGCCATCACGCCTAGTGGCGTCTTGTAGGGCAACAACAAATTGATTCCACTTTGCTCAGTCGGCGACCATCCTTCGTACAGTGCCCCAACTCTGGTTCGTTCTTTGCATCTCAGCCTCCACAGTCCTCCGCCAGGTTGTTTTTGGTCGGCCTCTCTTTCATTTTCCTTCAGAGGTCCAAAGCATAGCTGTTCTTGTGATGGCATCGGGGTCTCTTCTGAGGACATGAGTGTACTAATGGACCTTCACCAAAGATGGCGAAACTAGAGCCGAGTATTCTAAACCCGAATCATATAAGCACCGTATTGATCGGTTACCCACAGTTACGAGTTCAGTAATAGAGGGGTGACTGGGATTCTGTCGACATGTCGGTAAGTCATGGTTCCCTATCGACCTAGTGATCAAACATGCGACGTTGTAAGGGCCTGTTTTCTGCCTCTTACAATCCGATGAAAAGTGTGTTGTTTTTGCACCTTAAACCATCGCCTTCCAGTTCCCTGGGCTGCTCTGTTTCTGCCTGTGGTGATCCTGTGTTGGTTGTGGGCGACTATCATGTCCGCGCTTCCTGACAGGATTAACTTCTACCTGGGCGCTGTGATACCTGTCGGCAAATAACACCACCTGCTCAAGAGCTTCGGCCCCGTTCTGCTTCAGGAACTGTCTTATGTCAGGGATGAGCGAGTTCATGAACTGCTCCACGATAACCATCTCCTTCAGCCCTTCATAAGATTCTTCGAAGAAGACCCCCCACTTCTCCAGGTAAGTTTCTAGCCTGGTAGCAAATTTTCTAAACGATTCATCTTTCTGCCGCTTAGCCTCACGGAGTTTAAAACGAAAAGTCTCTGCATTTCGCTGAAAACGCTGAAGCAGAGCCTTCTTCAACGTGTCATAGTTGTTCTGTTTTCCGTGGGCATTTTGAGAAAAAAATCATAAGCAGATCCCCTCAGACTCTGGAATAGCTTCATATTGTATCTCTCCCTCTCCAAGCCATATGTAGCTGCTAAGGATTTAAACCTCGAGAGATAGATGTCAATTTCATCTGAAGCCTCAGAGTAGACATCTAATTGGAAGGAGACCTGCACTAGGCGCCACTCCGTGAGAGATGTTTCCCCCATCGCTACTTTGATAACTGCCAGACCCACCATTGTTAGAACCAGAATCTGTTCTTCATCCTTCGATTTCCTTCAATCCAATGGCGTGGGCTCTGTCCGCATGTTCCTTTTTTTCTTGGAATGCCCTCTCGGCCTGTTCCTTCTTTTCTGCTCTTTCTGCCTGTTCCTTCGTCTTTTCTCTTTCAGCCTGTTCCTTGTCCTTAGTGAATGCTCTTTCTTTTTCTCTCTCTTTGGCTTTGTGCTTCCTTTGCTTTTCAGCCTTCTGCTCTTCAAAAGCCCTTTGCTTTTCCTTCTCTTCGGCCTGTGCCTGTTTGTGCTCTCTGGCCATCCTTCTCTCTTCCTTTATAGCGCTTTCTCCACACGGAGTGTAGCTTTCTTTGCCTCCATCCTGTCTTTTTCCTCTTTATCTTTTTCTTTCTGTTCTCGCACCAAAGTAAGAACAAAGTCAGGAATTTCTTTGGCTGAAAAACTGTAAAAGGTATGGAGGTTTTGGGACTCTGCCATTCTGAGCAAAAAGTCTGTTTACAAAGCTACACAAAATTACAATTGCTACTTAACTAGTAAACTCAAAATTACAACACTGAGTTAGCCACACCAAGTGAACTTCTTATTTCTTTAACTTTAACTTTTGTTAAAAAAAAATTTTTTGTTTCTTTCTGATTATTCAATTATTCTTTATAAAATTTATTGTTACTGTTATTTATACATACACTGTATGCCCAGTCTTACTATAAATACACTCTGATAATAGTCTTTCGGTAACTCTGAAATTTATGCCAGTCAAGTCTAGGGAATTACTAGACAGGTTCTATAATCCGGGACGAGGTCCGCAATTTGTCACTTATGACACTTGCGTGCCCAAGTTCATACTGGAGCGAGTCGCCCAATTTGTCACGAAATTGCCTCCCCTGCTTTGCAGTAGTGGTCCAACAATGACCAAATTTCAAGAGTATCTAATATGAGCCTTCAATGGTGTCTTCCTTAGCACAAGATTGCTGTTGGCAGAGTTGCATATAGAAGGAAAATGATGCTTCTATTCTCAAGAGAGTGTTCATAGGATATTTCAGAAGTCAAGAACAATGCTGCGTTGGGCAGGGCAATTGTTAACTTATATCTGATCCACTGCCTTTTATGAAGATTTATGCAATGATTAGTTTACGCACGTTTAAGCACCCACCCTGATTTACTCAGTGGAATTCTTATTATTATGGTATAGCTCTGTTTAGAGTGTATTTAGTGAATTGACTAAGACAAACATGCATTACATTCAAAATAATTAAATCCACGTTAAATTTGTATATTTTCAAATAACATATTTAATAATCACTTAGATTTAACAAGGTTTTAAAAGAATGAATAATGGTTTATCAGAGAAATTATAATCACTGATGTGATGTAATGATGGTTTTATGTACGAAGTCACTTGGCAGCTTTTAAGTTTGACTTAGCTGCAGTTGGTAGGTTCTGCTCCCGCTGGGTTTTTTTGGGTTCAGTTCAGGTAGGTTACTGGAGTTCTCACGTTTCTGGTCAAGATTGTAGGGTGCAGCACGTTTCCAGAAGTGTCAGGGAGTGTCTATGAAGTTGGTCCCTCGTCTTAAAGCTCAGGCTACTTTCCACTTCTTGTTTCATAGATAGTACCCTCAACTGGTACCACCAACAACTATGGTGAAGAATAGAAACAAAACGCAGTCCTGAGTATTGCGTATTTCTGACACATAGTTATGGGTCCCCTTCTCCCTATTCCACCATCCCATCTACCTCAGAATTTACCCTCGATAAGAATTAAGCTTAATCCTTCGAGAGAAAACTTTACATTTAAATTGAATAGCTTTATATTTACTTTACATTCAAATGAAAGGGTTAATAGTATAGATAGAATGTGTTTACATTAACATCTATCTACACTGATTGGAAAGTGTTCACAATATAGATTGAATATGTTTTCATTTACATCTACACTGATTGAAAAGCTTTCAAACTTTCATTAATTTTAAAGTGCATATGTTTAAATAGACATTTACACTGGTTTGAAAATGAAATAATATAATTAGAATGAACATCATTTCTTTCATCTGTCCCTATATATATGTAATGTGTGTTAGTAATGAAAATTATAAAATGTAAAATGCACAACATACGCCAATCTTGGCTCACAGACTGTTTGCTCAGATGAAGAAAGACACTTGACTAGGCCTCTTACGCGTGTTCTTGGTTGTCATTATTTTAACACTGGATTCCCTCTGTGACTCTGTGTTTTCAGTTTCCTCAGATCCTGGTTCCTTATTAAATGATAAGAAATTTCATGGACTGTTTAAGTCCTTCAAAATACTTCCCTCCCTGCTCCATATGGGACTTGGACTACCTATGCTTTTTAGTTCTCTTTAAGAAAGCAATAAAGCAATCACCATCCCTTGCAGTGGTGGTTCATGAAATCATAATTCTATATTATAATGAATACTGCAAATTGTACAGCAGAGATAAAGAAAGTACGAAGATCGTGAAAATGAATACTGCAAATTGTACAGCAGAGAGAAAGTACGAAGATCGTGAAAATGAATACTGCAAATTGTACAGCAGAGAGAAAGTACGAAGATCGTGAAAATGAATACTGCAAATTGTACAGCAGAGAGAAAGAAAGTACGAAGATTGTGAAAATGAATACTGCAAATTGTACAGCAGAGAGTAAGTTCGAGGATTGTGAAAATGAATACTGCAAATTGTACAGCAGAGAGAAAGTACGAAGATCGCGAAAATGAATACTGCAAATTGTACAGCAGAGAGAAAGTATAAATATTGTGAAAATGAATACTGCAAATTGTACAACAGAGAGAAAGAAAGTACGAAGATCGTGAAAATGAATACTGCAAATTGTACATCAGAGAGAAAGAAAGTACGAAGATCGTGAAGATGAATACTGCAAATTTTACAGCAGAGAGAAAGTACGAAGATTGTGAAAATGAATACTGCAAATTGTACAGCAGAGAGAAAGTACGAAGACTGTAAAAATGAATACTGCAAATTGTACAGCAGAGAGAAAAAAAGTACGAAGATCGTGAAAATGAATACTGCAAATTGTTCAGCAGAGAGAAAGAAAGTACGAAGATCGTGAAGGTGAATACTGCAAATTGTACAGCAGAGAGAGAGAGAGAAAGTACAAAGATCGTGAAGATGAATACTGCAAATTGTACAGCAGAGAGAGAGAGAGAAAGTACGAAGATCGTGAAAATGAATACTGCAAACTGTACAGCAGAGAGAAAGTACGAAGATTGTGAAAATGAATACTGCAAATTGTACAGCAGAGAGAGAGAAAGTACGAAGATCGTGAAAAAGAATACTGCAAATTGTACAGCAGAGAGAAAGAAAGTACGAAGATCGTGAAGATGAATACTGCAAATTGTACAACAGAGAGAAAGAAAGTACGAAGATCGTGAAAATGAATACTGCAAATTGTACAGCAGAGATAAAGAAAGTACGAAGATCGTGAAGATGAATACTGCAAATTGTACAGCAGAGAGAGAGAGAGAGAGAGAAAGTACGAAGATCGTGAAGCTGAATACTGCAAATTGTACAGCAGAGAGAAAGAAAGTACTTCTTCTTCTTCTTCTTCTTCCTCGTTCGCCTTCAGACTTCCACATTTATGACTCTAATAAAGGCAGCAGTCAACTCAAGGTTCCCGACATCTCCAAACAGTTTTTCGTTGACAGAAGTGGGTTGTTGCCATATGCTACCCCGTTCATTATTGTAGGTTGGGCAGTACTGCAGCAGGTGTTCGACTGTCATCGGGCTGGTACCGCAGGTGCAGAGATCTGTTGCACCAATTTTGTATTTGTGGTACAGATGGTATCTCAATCTGTTGTGCCCAGTGCGTAGTCGAAAAATGATGACCTGTTCTTTTCTGGATAGTTGATGATATGCGTCATTTTTCAAATGTCCCGGGTGCTCTCTTTCCCATTTGGACTTGAATGTAGCCTTTATAGTGGTCTTTGCCGTTGCGTAAAAGTTGTCTCTATATCATTTTGCTGTAAGGCACCTCCTTCTTTAGCAAGTCTATCTGCCTCTTCATTTCCTGGTATGTTGCAATGGGCTGGTATCCACTGGATAGTGCACTTCTTGAAGCATTCGGCCAGTCTTTCAAGGGAGATTATCAGATCTTTCAATCCTTTAGTTTGGTGGCTCTTCAGCGCTGATATTATTGAGAGGGCATCTGAAAAGATTACTATCTGTTTTTCTGCCTGTGCTTTGCATTCAATAAGAGTTTCAGCTGCCTGTTTCAGGGCTTCTGCTTCAGCACAGAAGTTGTTGCAGTATTTTCCAGTGGCAATTGCCATAGAGTGAATTCTATTCTTTAATTTTATGAGGATGCCGGCACCCCCATTTTCAACTGCATTTGTTGCCGAACCATCAGTATATGCATGTGTCCAAAGCTTCGCTGGAAATGTTTGGTCAATATACTTGGTTGCTATACACTTTCTTTGTGTTTCTGTCTGTGTTCCCTTACCTTCAATGCCTGGAATATCAGATTTTAACTCAGGAAAGCATCTTATTTTCCACAGTGGGATAGTTGAGCTTGTTGGGATTTTCTTTGCAACTGAGCTAGCTAGTATGGTATTATTGTTAATTTTTTCTTTTGCTTGGGCGACAAAGTTAGTTCGCTTGAGCCTGCCTCTTCCTAGCCTATTCATTCTTTGGTACATGGGGTGTCCTTCGAGCCTCTTAAATTTTTCAGCTTGTTTTAAGACTCTGCTGTCACGTCTATCCTCCATTGACTGTAGCCCTGTGATGTTTTCCATATGGTTGATTTGTGTAGACTTTAGGGCCCCTGTTATAATACGTGCTGCTTGGTTTTGGAGTCTGTTTACTCTGTCAAAATTTGACTTTGCTGCCGTCGACCAAGCTGTGATGCCATATTCCATAGCAGGTCTGACTCTGCCTGTGTACAGCTTTTTGAGGATATTCTCATCAGCACCCCATGTGGTACCTGCTAACTTTTTCATGATGGCCATGCGAAGTTTTGCCCTTAGCTGTATTTTGTTAATCTGTGATGTCCATGTCATTTGGCGGTCTAGTGTGATTCCTAAGTATGTTGGTGTTTCATCTCCTCGTACTGCCTGTCCATTTAATTGCAGCTTTGCTTGCTGTGGTTTATTTGACAAGGTAAAAATAGTGTGTGTAGTTTTTTGTTCATTTATTTTGAGCAACCACTTTTTTGACCAACTTTCAAGGGCTAGCAGTGAATCCTGCATGCGCACTCTTGCTGTGGAGATGTATTGTTCTGAAGTCCACATGGCCAGGTCATCAGCGTAGAGGGAGTTGTGGACATTCTTGTGGATGTTTTCTGTTATATCATTTATATATATGAGGAAGAGTGTTGGGGAAAGGACCCCACCCTGTGGAACTCCATGTTCCATTGTAGTCTTTTTTGCTTAACTGCCCGTGCACCTGCACTCTAGCTGTTCTGTTTGTTAGATAGTTGCTGATCCAGTTATACATTCTTCCACAGACTCCATATTTAAGCATTTTAACTCTTAGCCCATCTTTCCAAACTTTATCAAATGCTTTCTCCATATCTACCCAGACTGCTAAAGTGTGCTTTCTTTCTTGGAAAGCATCTTCGATTTCCTGTGCAATGTAGGTGAAAGAAAGTACGAAGATCGTGAAGATGAATACTGCAAATTGTACAGCAGAGAGAGAGAGAAAGTACGAAGATCGTGAAGATGAATACTGCAAATTGTACAGCAGAGAGAAAGAAAGTACGAAGATCGTGAAGACGAATACTGCAAATTGTACAGCAGAGAGAGAGAGAGAGAGAGAGAGAGAGAGAGAGAGAGAGAAAGTACGAAGATCGTGAAGATGAATACTGCAAATTGTACAACAGAGAGAAAGAAAGTACGAAGATCGTGAAGAATAATACTGCAAATTGTACAGCAGAGAGAAAGAAAGTACAAAGATCGTGAAGATGAATACTGCAAATTGTACAGCAGAGAGAGAGAGAGAGAGAAAGTACGAAGATCGTGAAGATGAATACTGCAAATTGTACAGCAGAGAGAAAGAAAGTACGAAGATCATGAAAATGAATACTGCAAATTGTACAGCAGAGATAAAGAAAGTACGAAGATCGTGAAGATGAATACTGCAAATTGTACAGCAGAGAGAGAGAGAGAGAGAGAGAGAGAAAGTACGAAGATCGTGAAGATGAATACTGCAAATTGTACAGCAGAGAGAGAGAGAGAAAGTACGAAGATCATGAAGATGAATACTGCAAATTGTACAGCAGAGAGAAAGAAAGTACGAAGATCGTGAAGATGAATACTGCAAATTGTACAGCAGAGAGAGAGAGAGAGAGAGAGAGAGAGAAAGTACGAAGATCGTGAAGATGAATACTGCAAATTGTACAGCAGAGAGAAAGAAAGTACTAAGATCGTGAAGATGAATACTGCAAATTGTACAGCAACGAACAACTGAAAGAGTTGCTCAGCCTAGGAACTGCTCAACATCACGCAAGAAACCAAGCAAACGAGCAGGAGAAATGAGCATTAGGACCTACAAGCTGAGAGAGCCAGAAATTAAGACCAGATATCAGGGGCTTATTGCTGCAGCGGTGAGCAACACAGAAGAACAACCTGATGACTTGGAAACCCTCTGGATTAAATTCAAGGATATCATAAAGACAGCTGCTGCAGAAGCATGTGGTGAAGTCCGACTTGGGAACCAGAGAAAGAGGACACCTTGGTGGACAGAGGAAGTCAAAGAGAAAATAAGAGAGAAGAAAATGGCATGGAAACAATACTTAGGAGCTAAAAACACAACAGGACAAATGGAAAAATATAGAGAATATGTGACACTCAGAACAGAAGTAAAGAACAAAGTGCTAGCAGCAAAACAGAAGTCCTGGGAAGAATTTGGAGAAAAGCTAGAAAAAAGATGCACAAGAAAACCAGAAATTGTTCTATAAGACCCTAAAGAACATGAGGAAGGAAAAACAATGCCCTCTCAAATTTATAAAGGACAAGCAAGGCAAATTGCTTACTGCCCCGAAGGAAGTAATGGAAAGATGGAAAGAATATTTCTCAGAACTCCTTGATGGTGAGCAAGGTCAAACATCAGAAATAATAACCACTAGCACAGAAGAGGAAACCAATGGTGATGAAGATGACATAAAGATGGAAGAACTGAAGGCAGCACTGGAGAAAATCAAGATGGGCAAAGCAGCAGGGCATGATGGTATAACACCAGAAATGGTTAAGTACATGGGAGCATCAGGCGACCTGTTACTCTTAAGGGTCCTACAGGCAGCATGGTCCAACAAGACCATACCAAAGGATTGGGAGATCGCCATCATAACACCAATTTTTAAAAAAGGGTGACAATCGACAGTGTGGAAACCATAGAGGCATATCCCTTCTCAGTGTCCCTGGAAAAATCTACTCTAGAATCCTAGAGCAGAGACTCCGACGCCTAGCTGAGCCACAATTGGATGAGGTCCAGTGCGGATTCCGAGCAAACCGAAGTACTCAAGACCTAATCTTCACACTCAGACAGCTGAGTGAAAAGGCCCTTGAGTATAAGAGTGAGATCCATCTTTGTTTCATAGATCTGGAAAAGGCGTTTGACAGGGTCCCCTGGAGCAAACTTTGGGACTGTTTGGCAAGGAAGAATATTCCAGCACCTCTGATTCATGCTATACAGAGCTTCTACAAGTCTTGCAGAAATTATGTGAGGACAGCAAACCATAAGTCAGAAGAGTTCAGGACCACCACTGGTGTAAGACAAGGTGATATCCTATCACCTTACCTCTTCATACTCCTTATGGACGATGTCATCAAGGCATGTAAGGAGAGAACAAGAAAGTATTCAGTGGGGTACTGGAAGATGAGACAGGTCTATATTTCAGAGCTGGCATTTGATGATGATGTTGCCCTGATTGCTAAATCAGAGGCACATCTCCAATCCAACCTGCAAGTCTGGAAGGAAGAGCTGGAGAAGAGAGGGATGGTCATAAGCAGCTCTAAAACAAAATCCATGGTGATATCACGAGAAGAAATAAGACATCAGATTAAGCTGGGAGAACAGGTCCTGGAGCAGGTCGACCACTTTAAATACCTCGGAGCTATTATAGACCGAAAGGGAGGCATCAAAGAAGAGTTGGCCACTCGAAAAGCAGCAGCTGGGAGACTTTTTCAGGCCATAAATCGAGGATTCCTCAGCAAGAGAGAGGTTGGTAAGAAAACAAAGATGGCTGTATACCGCTCCACCTATGTCCCAGTCTTGACATATGGATGTGAGTCATGGGCAATGACTACAACCCATAAAAGCCAGATCCAAACCTCAGAAATGAGGTATCTGAGGAAGGTGGTTGAAGTAACAAGAAGAGACATGGTACGCAACCAGACGATACGTCAAGGCCTAAAATGCCACCCCCTACAGACCCAAGTAGAACAGTCCCAACTAAGATGGTTTGGCCATGTCTGCAGAATGGGAGAAGATCGGCTACCACGACAAGCATGGGAAACAAAGAGCCAAGGATCCAGACCCCGAGGACGACCCAGAGTCCGCTGGGAGGACAACATTAGACAATCTTTGAAGGACCGAGGACTAGAATGGAACCAGGACAGGAGGAAGACAGCCGATAGAATAGTCTGGCGTTCTCTCTTCTGTGGTGAAGTGGGATGTTATAGATATTTATAAGGGACTTAGTGTACTGACTGAGATCAGCTGTGAAGGTATATATATATCTAATAAGAGTAGTATATTATATATATAACCTTACTTGCTGCCACATATCTATATATCTCAGTCAGAATTATTCTGGAATAGTGTGGTGACTACGTTTTGTGTCTAGGGTATGTGTATGGTGAAGTGTAAGTCACAACAACAGACAGATAAACAATTTAATTTAATCCACTACTCTTAACAACACTGTGACACTCACATACATATAACACTCTATGAGAATAGCTTAAATAAGTCACTAGTAACGTTTCAAATAACAATATGTATTCATTACTGGCATGAATGAATATGTGTCCTGATTCAACTACAAGGGAACCAGGAATCACAATCAATTTAAATTACAAGTTATGTACAGAATGTATTTAATATGAATATTGTAGTGACATATATTATTACCAATGTTCTATGTGTGTCATTTGTGTAGTGGTAAAATGAGGTAATACTGGTTTTGTTTTGTTCAAGCTCTGTTGGTATTTGTCATCATGACTTCAATAGTTTGTCTTTAGGGACCATTATTGTAGATGTTCACAGTTCCTGATTTTAAGACAAGTAAATTCCCCTCTGAATAGTATTTTTATAAAGTTATTTCAAGGTGAGGGGACATAATGTTGAGCTCAGCTGGCCAATTCGCTTATCTGGCGTGATGGCGGCAGGAAAGGACTCCTCTGCTCGAATTCTCCTCTGGGCTCAGGAGACACCTCCCTGATAGCTAAAAAGACCAAGGAGTATGCTGTCCGACTCTGGATTCAGCAAATCTCTGACCAGGTGCTGCTCACTACCATCAAGACCACTGTCCCTGAAATCAAGAAGGATGTACCTTCTACTTCATAACTAATTTATATTCTCTTTTACACTGATCACAATACAGCACAAACATTGCGTTCAGAGCGTTAGGCCAACAGTCAGCTTCATTTGAAATACTTTATTCCAGTATTACCCTTCTTAATGGTTACTACGCCTCTGCACTTCCAGCATTATTTCTTTCTAGTCCATCATCCAGGTGTCAGTGTACTATTTGGCCATTCCATGCCGTTTTACTTCTCTCCGACACCCTCTGTTCAGGCTGGAGCATTATAGGCTTTACCTCACGTTTGCCACTGAACTACACATATATATACAGGCATAAATCAACAATTCACATTCAATTTTTCATTAAAAGATACTGAATGGTTCAAGCTTACCACAATTTCATGGAAATAAACACAGATACGTTGATTAGCAATGAATTCTGGCACAAACTGGCACAAATTCCGTTCTGCCTATGTTCCAGGCTTTTATTTTAGCAAAAATGTGAGCTAGCTTCAACGTACTGTCGCTTTATCAAGCTTATTTGAATTAGTGGTCTCGAACTAACGCTCCCAAGTGTGTATATCAGCGAGACTGGCCAATGAGCCACGTTTCGACAAGTGTTTGAAAAAAATGTTATCTTTTCCCGTCTCCCCCAACAACCAAGATAGTATTTATAGCCCGACCAATCGTGGTTAGGCTTTCATTTGTTGCGCTCCAATCAATTTGGAGTTTACATGGTAGGCTATTTATGTAACGTAAGGTTTTTTCAAACACGTTATAAAAAAAAAATTTATGAGCAGAAATGATTTTATGCTGTCAGGCACCCCCAATATTTTATTTTGGGTATAATTTATTAATTCCTGGACTATTTGCGTAACGTTTTACATATTATTTGTCAGCAAACCCTAAGGAACCCAAAAATACTAATTTAAAGGAGCTACGTGGCTGCGTTCAAAATATGCAATTTCTTCTATCTCCTGTTTAGAAGATGTGCTGTCTGGGTACTGTTATGTGTTCAAACGTAAACCCATATAATGTTGTCTTTTCTAATAAGAGTCTGTTATGATTTATAAACCTAACTCTGGGAAAGGGTAGTGTATTTTATCACTGTCCGTCTGAAAAAAAATTAGTGCATGTAGACTTACACGCGTGATGGTAGTAATTGTGTATCGCGCGAAGCGGGTTTAGTGTTCGGCTTTCTGCCTCTCCCTTCTCTTTTTATCCCTTTAGTCCATCTGTTCGTTCGTTTTGGTAACGTAATGTAGAAAAAGACATGAATGGAATTTAAAATTTAGGTCATTACGCAGTACGTCTCAATGCTTTTCCAAGAAATACAGCACACGTTTCATTGAAGAAGGCGGGTAATAATACAGTAAGCTTTACTATCAACGTGAAAGCGTTACAATTTGCAGACGAAGCAGAAAACAAGGGGGATTTCGAGTACATTCTTTGTGACAGCACTGTTATTTTTCCATTGCTCTTCTCTTTATTAATTTTATTTGTTAGGCTTCATATTTACCTAATAATTTATATATGTGGATTAGAATATTTCATGACACTTCCCCTCTTAAAACAGACATTATATGTCAGTCCTTTATTCTATATACACATAGAGAAATTTATTATTATTTCTGGGGTTTACGGTGATTCTCATCACACGGATGGCGGCTTAAAAAATCCGCTCCCAGATTTGTTTTTCCAGATATATATTCAATGCTAAAATTATATGGAGCCAGAAGCAAAGACCATCGGAGTAACCTAGAGTTCTCATGCTTAGCCTGTGCTAAAAACGATAAAGGTTTGTGGTCAGTTTGCAACTTAAATGCCTTCCCATATAGATAAATATTGAATTTCTTTATTGCCCATATTACTGCAAGACATTCTTTTTCGCTAGTTGAGTAGTTGATTTCAGCTTTATTCAACTTTCTGCTAGCATATGCCACTGGGCTTAATTCCCCATCCAATGCATCTGATTTCTGTAGTAAAGTTGCACCTAGCCCAATATTACTTGCATCCGTCCTTACTATGAATTCTTGACTTAAGTCAGGTAATTTCAAAATGGGTTTACTTGTGAGCTTTTCCTTCAATTCTTGGTAAGTCATTTCACATTGTGGTGTCCATGTAATGCGATCTGGAAGTCCTTTACGTGTCAATTCCGTTAAAGGTGCACATATGGAATTAAAGTTTTTGATATACTTCTGGTAGAAACCACATAATGAGACAAAGGATCTCACGTCCTTCTTGGTTTGTGGTCTCGGGGCTTTCTGTAGTTTCTCTAAATTCTTTGGGTCAAGGGTCATGTTTCCCTGATAAACTGTGTGTCCCAAAAATTCCAATTCTTTACATCCAACGCAACATTTGGTTGGTCGGGCTGTTAAATTTGCCTCCCTAAGTCGATCAAACAGCATGTTCAGAGAGTCAATGTGTTCCTCAAATGTTTCTGTTGCTATAAGGATATCATCCATAAAATTTGTTATACAGGGATTATTCAGAGGATCCAATAATTTTCTCATCATTCTAGAGAAGACACTAGGCGCATTCTTCAATCCAAATGGCAATCTATTAAACTCATAGTGTCCTTCTGAGGTACTAAAAGCTAGGTATGGTCTAACCTCAGGCTTTACTGGAATCTGATAGTATCCTTTACTCAGATCCACTTTTGAGAAATATTTAGCTTTATTTAGTCTGGCAAACAGCTGATTTGTATCCGGCAATGGATCCACCTGTCCTTCTGTAATAGCATTCAGTCTCCTGTAATCTATACAGAGTCTATGTTCTCCAGAGGGCTTCCTTAAGAGTACAACACCCGGAACTATACGAAGACTCACTGTGCGAAATAATTCCTTCCTTCAATAGATAGTCTATCTCTTCCTTCAAAGCTTTTTCCTTAGCAAACGGAATCGAATATGGTTTCATACAGACAGGTGTGGAGTCTATGAGTTTCATATCATATTCCAATAGGTTTGTATGCCCTGGTCGGTCTGTTAACACCTCTGCATGATTATTTAGAACCTGTTGCACTCTCTCTTTCTGAGTTTTCGTTAAATGTGTACTGATTTTCACCTGTGCTGCTGTCTCACAGGGGTGTAATGGATATTCAAATGATGAAAGTGGTTCCTTTTTCATCTCCATGGCGATGGACAAGGTCAACAAGTGTGTCTCTTCCTGATGTTCTCTTTCCAAATATTTCTTCAGGAGATTCACATGATAGATTTTTTCTTTCCCCTTCTTATCTATCTTATAATTTGTTCTAGACACCTTCTCTAGAACTGTATATGGACCCTGCCATCCAATTTGTAACTTATTCTGACTCCCGGGCAAAAGAAGCAGTACCTTCTCTCCCACAGCCAAATTTCTGTCTTTCGCCTTCCTGTTATAATAGGCAGCATGTTTCTTCCTGGCTTGTTTCAAATTTTCATTGGCAAGTTTCCAGCCAGTTTTTAACCGAGTGGTCAGCTCATTCACATACTGGTATGAAGATGTAATGTTTTTCTCTGCCTTTTCATCAGTCCACGTTCTTAACATAGCTACATATGGACCTTTAATTGTGTGGACCTATTTGTCCATGCACCGGTATGGTCTCTTCCACTTGAAGCTTTATAGTGATGATTTTTCCTCCCAGAATTATCATTCACAAAACGACCGCTACCGATTTTTCTTTTGGGGCTGTCTCCCCACTTAAAATTCTTGATGAGAGATTTCCTCTCTACATCCTCTTCCTCCAGTTTGTTTAAGTCCGATTGAGGGATTTTCGGCTTATCCTGGGGTAAGACATCTTTTTGCACTCTCCGCATAGTGGCCATTGTAAAACAGTTAAGTGAAGCTTGTCCGTGAAAAGGGGCTTCCCATTCCATTTGGTCCACTTTATCAAATTTATTTTTCCTTTTATTGTCAGGCCTGATTTTGCCCCATGGCGTGTCCAGGTCCTGATCCATGTTCCCACTTGTGGGTGTTCCCTCATGTGCTATGCTACACCTTTCTACAAAATTCTCAATGTCCCATCTTGCTTTGGGCCAATAATAATTGTGAGCCACCTTTTGAATGATGGTACCTATCTTCTCATGGTCCCCATCTGGTTTCACATGTAGGCTCCTTATTAAGTCTGTCCTGTATCTTTTTGGAAGAACCAGCTGTCCGTGACCATGGGATCTAGTTCCAGTCTTCCTATACATCAACTTGTTTTTCATGTAAAAATCTCCCTTGCCTGGAGTTGTATGACAAGTTGACAATTTTCTGAAACAAGGCTTGAGTGTTTTATCCCCAGCCTGTGCCTTCCTCATCTCTTCTGGAGTGGTATCTAACATAATATCCTCCTCCTGTCTTGAGGTCGACCTGACCTGAAGGGTTGCCATATACACAGGTTTCCTTCTGCAACGGTCAGTGTCATGATTGTCCATCTGACAATTTTTACACCACCTTTTTCCTTGGTTGAAAGATTTTCTTTCATCATATTTCCTTTCATCGAATTGTGGGACTTTATTTTTATTTTCATACCGTGGCCTATCAAATTGGTGCTTACCTTTATTTTGATCCCTAGGATCAAATTTATTAAAGTTCTGTGGTGCCCTAAAGTTGTCCACCTGTTTCTTTTTATTACCTGTTACCTCTGCTTGAGCTGCTTGATACCTTTCAGCAACATTTAGCAACTCACCCAGCCTCTCTGCACCTTGTTCCATGAGAAACTTTCTCAGGTCTGGAGCCATGGACTCTCTTAGTTGCTCTATAAGGACCATTTCCTTAAGATCTTGGGTTTTCCCCAGAGAAGTCCATTTCTCCAAGTATGTCTCTATTCGTGCAGAGAACTGGTGATAGGTTTCACCTGACAGTAGTTTAGCATTCCTAAATTTTTTCCTGTAAAACTCTGCATTCTTTTCATACCTTAACAAAAGAGCCTGCTTTAGCATGTCATAATTTTCCTGATCACCTCTGCTCATTTTTGCAAAAACTTCATAAGCTGCCCCACGAAGTCCCTGAGATAACTTTAAGCTCCACCTTTCTCTCTCCAACCCATACGTGGTAGCTAATAGTTCGTACCTATTTATATAGCTCTCAATATCATCGTCTTTCTCAACAAAATGATCTAAATGAAAGTTCATAGCTGAGATTGAGGCTCCTTGAGTAACCGTAGCATCAGAGGCAAAGGGGCTGGCACCATTTTCAGGAGCATGGCCTTGAAACTCAAACTCCCTTAGTCGTAACTCATGTTCCCTTTGTAATCTCTTCTCCTCCTTTTCTGCTTCCCTTTCTGCAGCTTGTCTTCTTTCCTCGGCTTCTCTTTCTGCAGCTAATCTTTTGTCTTCTCTTTCTGCCTCCAATTTCTTAGCCTCAGCCTCAATCTGCAACCTCTTAGTCTCAGCCTCAGCTTGCAACCTCTTAGTCTCAGCCTCTAACTTTCTTTCGGCTTCTTTTTCTAATCTTCTTTCTTCGCGTTCAATAAATTTGTCACATTCCGTTGTGACATAGGCAACCATAACTTGCCCATCTAATCCTAACTCTTTTGCAGTCTGAACCGCAGCAGATCGAAATTTGGCCAGGTCCGCCATTGTCTATCAGGTAACTTAATACAATGTCTAACCAACAATTCAATCTCTAATGGACAAAACAGGCACCGTGAGCTCAACCTTATTTAATTCCACCCAAGGATACCTTTTAATTCTTATATTCCCTGAAGTGAATTACCCCCAATATTTTTAATAGTTAAAGATTCAAAATCCCGAGAGCGAGACCCCAATATATGTGGTGAAGTGGGATGTTATAAATATTTATAAGGGACTTAGTGTACTGACTGAGATCAGCTGTGAAGGTATATATATATCTAATAAGAGTAGTATATTATATATATAACCTTACTTGCTGCCACATATCTATATATCTCAGTCAGAATTATTCTGGAATAGTGTGGTGACTACGTTTTGTGTCTAGGGTATGTGTATGGTGAAGTGTAAGTCACAACAACAGACAGATAAACAATTTAATTTAATCCACTACTCTTAACAACACTGTGACACTCACATACATATAACACTCTATGAGAATAGCTTAAAGAAGTCACTAGTAACGTTTCAAATAACAATATGTATTCATTACTGGCATGAATGAATATGTGTCCTGATTCAACTACAAGGGAACCAGGAATCACAATCAATTTAAATTACAAGTTATGTACAGAATGTATTTAATATGAATATTGTAGTGACATATATTATTACCAATGTTCTATGTGTGTCATTTGTGTAGTGGTAAAATGAGGTAATACTGGTTTTGTTTTGTTCAAGCTCTGTTGGTATTTGTCATCATGACTTCAATAGTTTGTCTTTAGGGACCATTATTGTAGATGTTCACAGTTCCTGATTTTAAGACAAGTAAATTCCCCTCTGAATAGTATTTTTATAAAGTTATTTCAAGATGAGGGGACATAATGTTGAGCTCAGCTGGCCAATTCGCTTATCTGGCGTGATGGCGGCAGGAAAGGACTCCTCTGCTCGAATTCTCCTCTGGGCTCAGGAGACACCTCCCTGATAGCTAAAAAGACCAAGGAGTATGCTGTCCGACTCTGGATTCAGCAAATCTCTGACCAGGTGCTGCTCACTACCATCAAGACCACTGTCCCTGAAATCAAGAAGGATGTACCTTCTACTTCATAACTAATTTATATTCTCTTTTACACTGATCACAATACAGCACAAACATTGCGTTCAGAGCGTTAGGCCAACAGTCAGCTTCATTTGAAATACTTTATTCCAGTATTACCCTTCTTAATGGTTACTACGCCTCTGCACTTCCAGCATTATTTCTTTCTAGTCCATCATCCAGGTGTCAGTGTACTATTTGGCCATTCCATGCCGTTTTACTTCTCTCCGACACCCTCTGTTCAGGCTGGAGCATTATAGGCTTTACCTCACGTTTGCCACTGAACTACACATATATATACAGGCATAAATCAACAATTCACATTCAATTTTTCATTAAAAGATACTGAATGGTTCAAGCTTACCACAATTTCATGGAAATAAACACAGATACGTTGATTAGCAATGAATTCTGGCACAAACTGGCACAAATTCCGTTCTGCCTATGTTCCAGGCTTTTATTTTAGCAAAAATGTGAGCTAGCTTCAACGTACTGTCGCTTTATCAAGCTTATTTGAATTAGTGGTCTCGAACTAACGCTCCCAAGTGTGTATATCAGCGAGACTGGCCAATGAGCCACGTTTCGACAAGTGTTTGAAAAAAATGTTATCTTTTCCCGTCTCCCCCAACAACCAAGATAGTATTTATAGCCCGACCAATCGTGGTTAGGCTTTCATTTGTTGCGCTCCAATCAATTTGGAGTTTACATGGTAGGCTATTTATGTAACGTAAGGTTTTTTCAAACACGTTATAAAAAAAATTTTATGAGCAGAAATGATTTTATGCTGTCAGGCACCCCCAATATTTTATTTTGGGTATAATTTATTAATTCCTGGACTATTTGCGTAACGTTTTACATATTATTTGTCAGCAAACCCTAAGGAACCCAAAAATACTAATTTAAAGGAGCTACGTGGCTGCGTTCAAAATATGCAATTTCTTCTATCTCCTGTTTAGAAGATGTGCTGTCTGGGTACTGTTATGTGTTCAAACGTAAACCCATATAATGTTGTCTTTTCTAATAAGAGTCTGTTATGATTTATAAACCTAACTCTGGGAAAGGGTAGTGTATTTTATCACTGTCCGTCTGAAAAAAAAATTAGTGCATGTAGACTTACACGCGTGATGGCAGCATTTGCGTATCGCGCGAAGCGTGTTTAGTGTTCGGCTTCCTCTCCCTTCTCGCTATCCTTTAGTCCAACTGTTCGTTCGTTTTGGTAACGTAATGTAGAAAAAGACATGAATGGAATTTAAAATTTAGGTCATTACGCAGTACGTCTCAATGCTTTTCCAAGAAATACAGCACACGTTTCATTGAAGAAGGCGGGTAATAATACAGTAAGCTTTACTATCAACGTGAAAGCGTTACAATTTGCAGACGAAGCAGAAAACAAGGGGGATTTCGAGTACATTCTTTGTGACAGCACTGTTATTTTTCCATTGCTCTTCTCTTTATTAATTTTATTTGTTAGGCTTCATATTTACCTAATAATTTATATATGTGGATTAGAATATTTCATGACATCTTCCAAACCTCTACACCTCACGGTAGAAGGGGAACGACTAAGTAAGTAAGTATTGTACAGCAGAGAGAAAGAAAGTACAAAGATCGTGAAGATGAATACTGCAAATTGTACAGCAGAGAGAGAGAGAGAGAAAGTACGAAGATCGTGAAGATGAATACTGCAAATTGTACAGCAGGGATAAAGAAAGTACGAAGATCGTGAAGATGAATACTGCAAATTGTACAGCAGAGAGAGAGAGAAAGTACGAAGATCGTGAAGATGAATACTGCAAATTGTACAGCAGAGAGAGAGAGAAAGTACGAAGATCGTGAAGATGAGTACTGCAAATTGTACAGCAGAGAGAGAGAGAGAGAAAGTACGAAGATCGTGAAGATGAATACTGCAAATTGTACAGCAGAGAGAGAGAGAGAAAGTACGAAGATCGTGAAGATGAATACTGCAAATTGTACAGCAGAGAGAAAGAAAGTACGAAGATCGTGAAAATGAATACTGCAAATTGTACAGCAGAGATAAAGAAAGTACGAAGATCGTGAAGATGAATACTGCAAATTGTACAGCAGAGAGAGAGAGAAAGTACGAAGATCGTGAAGATGAATACTGCAAATTGTACAGCAGAGAGAGAGAGAGAAAGTACGAAGATCGTGAAGATGAATACTGCAAATTGCACAGCAGAGAGAAAGAAAGTACGAAGATCGTGAAGATGAATACTGCAAATTGTACAGCAGAGAGAGAGAGAGAGAGAGAGAGAGAGAGAGAGAGAGAGAGAGAGAGAGAGAGAGAAAAAGTACTAAGATCGTGAAGATGAATACTGCAAATTGTACAGCAGAGAGAGAGAGAGAGAGAGAGAGAGAGAGAGAGAGAGAGAGAGAGAGAGAGAGAGTACGAAGATCGCGAAGATGAATACTGCAAATTGTAATTATGTAGCATTTGAATAACCAGCACTTCCCGTTATGAACGTACACATGTCTGTCTTGCCTAAGACAAGCTGAAGAAACAAGAACAAAGATAACACTGGGAGGAGCGGGATCGTTCTAATTAGGATGTCTCAGAGTAATCATGTTGATGGATCGACAGGGAGCTGAAAGGCTAGGAAGGAATTTAGGCTGTGCTTGTTTGTGTTTATTCGTCTATTTTATTTGTGTGCTCCTTTGTACGTGTGCGTATGTGTATTTGTGGTTACGTGTGCGTATGTGTACGTGTATGTGTGGTTACGTGTTTGGGTGGTTACATGTTATCTACGTACTACAGACAAGGTGATCGAAGGTTGGGCCTGCTGATGAGAGGGATTTTACGTATGCAATGACTGTAACGTTAGTGAATCTAACATAGGATGAGCAATAGACATACGGTTTCACGTACTTTGGTGATATATAGTCTTCTGTGATAAACTGCGAAATTAAAATGGGACAGCCAGCATTAGTTATAAATAGAAGCAGTCTTGACCTATGTTACCACTCTGAATTTTGAAAAAGCCAAGATGGGAGATGGGACGGTAAAAAAAGCCAATAAAGACCAAGCTCTTATATATATATTTTTTTCTGTGATCCTTAGCCACAGACTGTCAAAGCGAAAATTTGTTGTACTGACAGATCTTTTTTGATCATTTCTCTCTTCTCTCGCTATTCCATCTTGCATGATATACGACGCCTTAGTTTCATTGTCATAGATTTAGCAATAGCGCTATCTAGAAACATTTTCTATTTCCTTTAAACAGTCCACTAAATGGTCAGCATGTAGACAAGGAATGTGATGTTCCGCCATTAAAGCTGTTAAAAGCAACTCATCATTGGCTACTTTTTCTTTAAAGGTTGCTCTTTAGGAGGTACAAAAAACGAAGTTATGTTCGTTATCTTCTTCATATCAAAATTGTTAATGAGCACCTTTTTTTACATGTGTGCAATCAATGCTGAATTTGTGGTCATTTTTTAAAGTGGTGTCACACACTTTGCAGTGTACCTTGTACCTGTCCTTAGGATCTGTGCAATCCTTTAGGTCTACACCATGTAGCTAATCATTATTCAATGGTTGATTGTACCAAGCCTTTGTCTTACGTTTTTTACAAGGTCTAGATGGAGATGTAGAATCAGCATCTCATGTTTCCTTCCATTGAGCACGACTGAGATTAACAAGCACATGATGAGTACAATTACGATTTTTTAAATTTCTAAAATATTTACCGGGTCCGTAAGTTATAAACATAGTCGAAGGCAGTGGCTATTAGTACGACAACTGCATCTATTTAATGTACTGTGCAGTATGCATAAATTTTGTAACAAATAGTTAGCTAGTTTGATACATCCCGTATCGGCAGATATTCATCTTATTTTGGATATCCTAATTATAACCGGTCAGAGACTGAAAGGGATATTTGTCATCATAAAAATTTAAAAAAAAATTGACTGATTGACACGCTGAAAATGTCAGAAAAAGGCCAAGGTCCTCAGAAAAAAAGCCAAGATTTGGACGAAAGAGCCAAAATCTTTGGGGGGAAAAAACCTAAGAGTGGTAACACTGGTCTTGACTGTCGAGAATGTCCGTGACCTTTTACACAGCGTGTGACATGACTCGCTTGATCTGATATTGACACAAGTGTGAAGGTATATATTGGGGGGAAAGGGGGGGGGGGGGGGATATTATTTGTAAGCGCTGTCAACCAGCAAACTTAGCTGCAGCCCGAAAAATAAATTTGTTAGTTGAATCCTGAATATGGGAGGTAACTGTTAAAGGTTTATTTGATGGAAGATATTGGTGGGGGTCATCAAGAAGATAAATGTTATTATTACTTTCGCTGATAAATGGCGATCAGCATAAGTCGGGCTTACGGATGGCCGACAGGTGTGTGACTATGGAAATATAACATACGCGAATGTGTATAGGTCCTTTAAGTGTGTCTATGATAAGTCACTCACACCACAGCAACGTAGAAGTCAGGAAATGTTGTAAGACCTGGCAACGTTATACAGTTTATTGACGAGACGGTCACGTAGACATCATAGCAAGACAGTTCACAGCATACTCATGAAGCAACATGTAAGTAAATCCATAACAACGGTTGCATAAACCACCACAGCAAATCATGGGCATTAAGCACAAAATATCCATCAGGAAACATGAATCAGCAAATAGGTGAATAGGCTGCAGGACATAGCAGCACATATTTCATCTCATAATAGTACAGCAAAAATATCATTCCAGTTCTCAATAGTCCATGACTTTGAATCAATATGAATACAATGCATTAACAAGCCAACGAGATCCGTGGCTTTGAATAACAAGTTCCCTGGGGGAAAACAACATTCTCTTCAACACACTATCTAACTGCAAAAACAATCCATCACAGAATATGGATATGGAATAATGGCCTGTACAATCCGTGGCCTCGTAATATCCTCAATAAAGTACATTCTACAATTATCAAATATTCCTTTCTTAAAAAGAATATATGCTGGGACACACTAGCAAAAATGGTAAAGCGTCCATTTTCAAGCTCTGCCAGCCAAATACTGTCACTAAAAATCAGCTGCTTAAAACAGCTCAGTACCAAATTCATTCAAGCGCAAACTCGCAGCTTGAGATGTGAGCAGAATTCATCCGCCTTTCCCCCCAAAACTAATTGATAGAACGTTCGACAGTTTCTTTATCCTATTTTTAAAAAGCAAACTAACAGCTAGTCAAAAGAGCTGTGTTCAAAAAGTGTGTGTACAAAAATCCGACCCGTACATACGAGTCTTAAACACTTAACTCCCCTTAATTATAATATGACTTAACAGACTACACCGACCCCCGGGGGGAAAAAATGATATGACCTTTTTTTTTTTTTTTTGAAAAAATTACATCGAACACCAAAAAATTGAGGTCGATGCAATCATAATATCTACACATAAGGATTACCCTATGTTAAGTCATGTTACCAAAAAAGAACAAAAGAGGGATAGAAGTAAGTGTAAAGTAAAAGAAAATGAAGTTCCACCCAACCAAACCCGCATAAATATGGAACATATAACATAGAATACGACATAGATTAAATAGACTAAGATCTGAGGAAGGCTCAATAACATAGAACAGTGGTACAGTTTACAAACAAACAAACCACTTATCTTCAAAAGGAAAAAATCCCAGCCTCCGCAGCAACAACAATGATATAAATCAGGTATCACACAGTCTGAATAAATCCAATGGTGATCGGTACTGGAACTCCAAAGTTATAGCGGCTTTCGAATGAAATTCCTGACATCGGGTGCTGAAATCCTAAGTTGGCGCACGAGAAGAAGGACTGGAACAATGCCACTCTTGACTTGAATAACTTGTGCATAAAAGTCAGTACTGCCAACACTGTAAATCCAGCTGAACTGACATCACAGTAAACTTCTGGACTGTTTATACCCCGAATCACTGGCGAACACTTCTGTTAAAGGTTTATTTGATGGAAGATACTGGTGGGGGTCATCAAGAAGATAAATGTTATTATTACTTTTGCTGATAAATGGCGATCAGCATAAGTCGGGCTTACGGATGGTCGACAGGTGTGTGACTATGGAAATATAACATACGCGAATGTGTATAGGTCCTTTAAGTGTGTCTATGATAAGTCACTCACACCACAGCAACGTAGAAGTCAGGAAATGTTGTCTGGCAACGTTATACAGTTTATTGACGAAAAGGTCACGTAGACATCATAGCAAGACAATTCACAGCATACTCACGAAGCAACATGTAAGTAAATCCATAACAACGGTTGCATAAACCACTACAGCAAATCATGGGCATTAAGCACAAAATATCCATCAGGAAACATGAATCAGCAAATAGGTGAATAGGCTGCAGGACATAGCAGCACATATTTCATCTCATAATAGTACAGCAAAAATATCATTCCAGTTCTCAATAGTCCATGACTTTGAATCAATATGAATACAATGCATTAACAAGCCAACGAGATCCGTGGCTTTGAATAACAAGTTCCCTGGGAGAAAACAACATTCTCTTCAACACACTATCTAACTGCAAAAACAATCCATCACAGAATATGGATATGGAATAATGGCCTGTACAATCCGTGGCCTCGTAATATCCTCAATAAAGTACATTCTACAATTATCAAATATTCCTTTCACAAAAAGAATATATGCTGGGACACACTAGCAAAAATGGTAAAGCGTCCATTTTCAAGCTCTGCCAGCCAAATACTGTCACGAAAAATCAGCTGCTTAAAACAGCTCAGTACCAAATTCATTCAAGCGCAAACTCGCAGCTTGAGATGTGAGCAGAATTCATCCGCCTTGCCCCCCAAAACTAATTGATAGAACGTTCGACAGTTTCTTTATCCTATTTTTTAAAAAGCAAACTAACAGCTAGTCAAAAGAGCTGTGTTCAAAAAGTGTGTGTACAAAAATCCGACCCGTACATACGAGTCTTAAACACTTAACTCCCCTTAATTAAAATATAACTTAACAGTAACCCTGTCTAGCGAGGAAGGCATCTGGCCACCCTTGGTAGACCTGCCCATATTGTGTTGTTGAAATTTTTTCTGGCTTTCAATTTCTGCAGGATAGTGTAGCCGGCCTCATGCCCAAACCTCCTTATTGGCTTCTTACGAAATACGTGGGACGTTACTGTGTTGCTAATCTGTGCACCCATTTCGGGCCCCGGTAACACGGGAACTGGTCACCCCAACACAAAAAGCTGGACGTGCGTTCTCTAACACTTCAGTCTCCCTACGACAGTATCTGATGTGTAACGCCTTTACCGTTACCTTATCCTACAACAGTATCTGATGTGTAACACCTTTACCGTTACCTTATCCAACGACAGTATCTGATGTGTAACACCTTTACCGTTACCTTATCCTACAACAGTATCTGATGTGTAACACCTTTACCGTTACCTTATCCTACAACAGTATCTGATGTGTAACACCTTTACCGTTACCTTATCCTACAACAGTATCTGATGTGTAACACTTTTACCGTTACCTTATCCTACAGCAGTATCTGATGTGTAACACCGTTACCGTTACCTTATCCTACAACAGTATCTGATGTGTAACACCTTTACCGTTACCTTATCCTACAACAGTATCTGATGTGTAACACCTTTACCGTTACCTTATCCTACAGCAGTATCTGATGTGTAACACCTTTACCGTTACCTTATCCTACAACAGTATCTGATGTGTAACACCTTTACCGTTACCTTATCCTACCTAGAGGTATCTGGGTTACCGTTTGCCCTACTCTGCTGTGTCTCTTGTATTAACCCAATTTGCCAGACACATTTGTTCTTTGACGTTTATCCTCTGGTCTAAGTGTCGGATAATCATAAATGTGTTTAGAATAAAAACAAGAGGTCTATTTGATATCAATTGAGGCAGATCTCTCTTCATTATGACTTATCGCTTCACCTGTTAACTCAACTATCGCGTGCCTATAGTGTATATATTTCAGTTGATGAATGCAGTTTTTCACATACGGTTGTTTATCTCATTGTTTATTAGTCTGAGGTGAAAGTTCTCTTTAGACTAGTAAATTATAGTGACATCCCCTTGTATGCCCAGCCGTGCAAGGGCGGTTACAAATAACCATTTTTAGTGACCACTATAATTCACTAGTCTAAAGAGAAATGTTCCATTGTCTGATATTCTCTATGAATCTATGTGCCTGTTGTTTATCTATATATCTGCCTACCTTTGTCGACCTGTCTGTCTCTCAATTTCAGTTATATCATTCTGCTTGTCAGTATATCTTTCTGTGAATCCATTTGTCTCCATGTCTGTCAGTCTGTCGATCACACATCGTGTATAAATGAAAGCAGATGGAAGTCATAAAAAAGCATATACACCCAGTCGAATTTAATCCAGTACAATTCACCACCATAAAAACGAATATAAAACATGAAAGTTGGAATTTAAAGAGACTTTACATCAAGAAAGATTTTTTTTTTTTTAAATTGTTATGGCATTTAAACATTCGCGTGTATGTTGATTCCTGTTTTAAGAGTTTCTTTACCTTCTCGTAACGAAGGCCACACTGACGGTTTATTGGTGACTATATTTTTTTTAAAGTTTTGTCTGGGGCCGGGGGAATTAGATAATCGTGCGTAAGATGGGAAACCTTAACATTGAGTAGTGTATGTGTAGCAGTTCTGATAATGTGTTGAAAGGAAAGTTCTGTGCATGTGCTACCGTCAGACGATGAACACGAATTGTGTGTTTGGAAATGATAAAGAAACACCCTCCAGACTGAGGACTCAAAAGCAGACTGAGATACCATCTATTCAACAAGCTGAAGATAGAAATTACACATATGTGTAACTGTGGCACTGATAAAAATGACTCGTGAACATCTGCTGCAAATGTGCTTACCACACGAGGAACAGAGAAAGTGCTTATGACAGTCACCAGTGCCATTTCTGGACAAATTCTGTGGAGAAATCAACAAACTCAGGCTGGCCACCGCTTTTCTTAAATAAAAAAATTTCAAGTTGACGTCCGACAGTATGTGAAGAAGAAAACTGTTTAGTATGTTTTTAGAAGCATGCAGCTGTGCTATTACTGATAAGTGTGGAGCAGGACTACAGTACGAGTCTGTCTGTGCAGAAACATGATTTAGCGAATACAGAAATAATAAGCCGCAATGTTTCCAGTGCCTGGAAAAAAAAATGTTCTTACATTCCGCGGCTTGCCAAGCGAAGCATTTTGTTTTTCTTTCGGCCTCACGTAGCCACATTTTTTTCTCCTCATAGTTGGCGGTCTGTCTCAGGCTTCTCTCGTCCCCGTACAGTTGTGTTAATTTTCCTCGAAAACCGGGTTGATGGAGGCCATGCTGTCGATCTTCTGCTGTCATGGAGTCGACATTCTTTAAGGGCATGTTCTGCTGTTTGATTGTCTTTCAAACAATGACACGTCTGTCTGGTCGATTTGTCTGTTTATAGGACAGTCAATATTTTAGTCAGCACCAGCCGGTTCTCAATCTGAGAATTATCACTTGATCACTTCTGTCCAAACCCAGTGTTAGTTCCTGTGGTGGGTCCTTGAAGAGACAAAGGATTACTGCACCCTGAGGCATGTCGTATACGGCGACTAATACCAGGTTATACATGAGGCTGACAACTTCATCATGTAAAACACTTCATCCTCTTCATGTCTGTCTCCAGTTCTGATGTCCATGTGTTCTTTGGTCTTCCTCTACCTCTCTTGCCCAGGCGATTCCAGAATAGAGATTGTCTTGTAATTCTATCAACAGGTTTTCTCAATGTGTGTCCTATCCATCTCCAGCGTCTTCTTCTCATTTTGTTCTACTGACGCTTGACTAGTTTTTATCATTAGTTCCACATTAGCGATCTTGAGGAATCAAGGGCACCGCTATATTGTCACGGAATTGCCTCCCCTGCTTTGCAGTAGTGGTCCAGCAGTGGCCAAAACACAAGAGTATCTAATATGGCTTTTCAACGGTGTCTACCTTCGCAGACGATTTCTGTTGGCAGAGTTGTAGATAGAAGGGAAATGATGCTTCTATCTCAAGGAAAATATTCATAAGATATTTCAGAAGTCAAGAACAATGCTGCGTTGAGCAGGGCAATTGTTAACTTATATCTGATCCACTGCCTTTTATGAAGATTTATGCAATGATTAGTTTTATCTCGTTCAAGCCCCCACCCTGATTTACTCAGTGGAATTCTTATTATTATGGTATAGCTCTGTTTAGAGTGTATTTAGTGAATTGACTGAGAAAAACATGCAGTACATTCAAAATGATTAAATCGACGTTAAATTTGTATATTTACAAATAACAAATTTAATAATCACTTAGGTTTTAACAGGGTTTTTTTTTTAAAAATGAATAATTATTTATCAGAGAATTATCATCACTGTGTGATGTAATGGTAGTTTGTAAAGGGGGTCTCTTGACAGCTTTTATGTATTACATAGCTAACAGGGACGGTTCTGCTCCTGATGAGATAGTACCCTCAACTGGTACCACCAACTATTATGATAAAAGAATAGAAACAAAACACTCTCCTGAGTATTGCGTTTCCCGTCACAGATATGTGTCCCCTTCTTCCTATTCCACTATCCCATCTACCTCAGACTTTACCCTCCATGAGAATTAGGCTTTATCCCTCTAGAGACAACTTTCTTTACATTTAAATTGAATAGCGTTATATTTTCTTTACATTTAAATGAAAAGGTTAATAGTATAGATAGAATATGTTTAAATTTACATCTAAACTAGTTGAAAAATGTTCTCAATATTGATTGAATATGTTTTCAGTTACATCTACACTGGTTGAAAAATGTTACATGTTAGTAATAAAAAATGTAAAATGTACAACTTACGCCAATCTTGGCCCACAGACTGTTTGCTCAGAGAAGTAAGTTATGGCACTTGCAGATGCCTTTTACCCGTGTTCTTGGGGGTCGTTACTTTAACTATAAGTTCCCACTTTGACTCCGTGTTCCAGATTCCTCAGATTCCAGTTTTCCTTGATAAAATTGTAGTTTTTTTTCCCCCTGGGCTGTTAAGTCCTCAGAAATTTCACAAACAATGGTCTGGTCCGATTTATGAATCTTGTTTCTAGTCTTAACTCTGGCAGTCTGGTTGTCGTCTTGGCAAGCGATTTTCACAGTGTTCTAATGTGGCTAAAGTTTTAGATTATATGGCCCTTTGCCTCCCCCGCAGTTGTTTGTTACGATTATAGGCGGCGTCCAATCAGGAATTTGGTGGTTCCTCTATGTCGAACTCCCGCCACTCGTTTCAAAACTGCATATTTAGGTGGGGTAATTCAAAATTATTCCGACATGAAAAATTCTGTGCGTGATGCAAAAGGTCACGACTCCCATATATGGAAGTGATACGTCCGTACGCTCTTTTGACAATATGTTTCAGATGTAACAACTTACTTTCCACTAAAGTAATGTCTTTGAAACAGGTGGACAGGAAATGAAGATGTTATTCATTTTTGTCCTAAATGTGTCGCACAGATAAGTAATCTCTCGATCCGTCGATTGCGCGAACAAAATTCGTCACTTTACTATTTTGGCAAGTGCGACACGTCCGCCTTATCAGTGCTTAACCAAAGTCGCTGGAGAGATTGTAGGGTTAATCTGTAGTCTGATGTCGGCCACACCCGAGATTAACCAACGTGATTGTCGGTTAATATTATCTCACCCGTTCCTTTTCCCAGCAGGGAGGAACGGGTAACCAAAAAGACTTATCACTGAGAGGACTGTAAGAATGTTTGAAAATACAAAATATCTGCTACATAGCAGATAAAGAAAAGGGTGCCGACCACTGAAAAGTACGTAATTAGTCAGTACAACAACTGTCACAGAATACCACCGTAGTGGACAAGATATTAACTGACTCCTGGCGAACAGTGTCCGTGTAGGCAGTAGCGATTTTTGTTTGTACCAGGCCCGAGGCAAGCTCGATGTGGTGAAGTGGGATGTTATAAATATTTATAGGGGACTTAGTGTACTGACTGAGATCAGCTGTGAAGGTATCTATATCTATTAAGAGTAGTGTATTATAGATAACCTTACTTGCTACCACATATCTATATATCTCAGTCAGAATTATTCTGGAATAGTGTGATGACTACGTTATGTGTCTAGGGTATGTGTATGATGAAGTGTAAGTCACAACAACAGACAGATAAACAATTTAATTTAATCCACTACTCTTGACAACACTGTGACACTCACATACATATAACACTCTATGAGAATATCTTAAGGAGTCACTGATAACTTTTCAAATAACAATATGTATTCATTGTTGTTATAAAGGTATATGTGTCCTGATTCAAATACAAAGGAACCAGGGATCACAATCAATTTTAATTACAAGTATATGTACAGACTTTATCAATATGAATATTGTAGTGACATATATTATTAAAAAATATCCTATGTGTGTCAGTTGTGTAGTAGTAATATGAGGTAATACTGGTTTTGTTTTTGTTCAAGCTCTGTTGGTATTTGTCATCATGACTTCAATAGTTTGTCTTTTGGGACTAGTATTGGAGATGTTCTCAGTTCCTGATATTAAGACAATTAAATTCCCCTCTGAATGTTATTTTTACAAAGTCATTTCAAGATGAGGGGACATAATGTTGAGCTCAGCTGGCCAAATCAGCTTATCTTGCGTGATGGCGGCAGGAAGGGACTCCTCTGCTCGAATTCTCCCCTGGGCTCTGGAGACACCTCACTGATAGCTAAAAAGACCAAGGAGTATGCTGTCCGACTCTGGATTCAGCAAAGCTCTGACCAGGTGCTGCTCAGTACCATCAAGACCACGGTCCCTGAAATCAAGAAGGATGTACCTTCTACTTCATAACTAACTTATACTCTCTTTTTACACTGATCACAACACATCACAAACATTGAGTTCAGAGCGTTAGGCCAACTGTCAGCTTCATCTGAAATACTTTATACCAGTATTTACCTCCTTAATGGTTACCACGCCTCTGCACTTCCAGCATTATTTCTTTCTAGTCAATCATCCAGGTGTCAGTGTACTATTTGGCCATTCCATGCCATTTTACTTTCCTCCGACACCCTCTGTTCAGGCTGGAGCATTATAGGCTTTATCTCCTGTTTGCCACTGAACTACACATATATATACAGGCATAAATTAACAATTCACATTCAATTTTCATTAAAAGATACTGAATGGTTCAAGCTTACCACAATTCATAGAATAAACACAGATACGTTGATTAGCAATGAATTCTGGCACATTTACTGGCACAAATTCCCATCTGCTTATGTTCCAGGCTTTTATTTAGCAAAATATGAGCTGGCTTCAACGCACTGTTGCTTTATCAAGCTTATTTAAACAAGTGGTTTCGAACTAACGCTCCTAAGTGATTATATCAGCGAGTCTGGCCAATCGAGCCACGTTTCGACAAGTGTTTGAAAAAATGTTACCTTCCTACGTCTCCCTAACAACCAAGATAGTATTTATAGCCCGACCAATCGTGGTTAGTCTTTCATTTGTTGCGCTCCAATCAATTTGGAGTTTACATGGTAGGCTATTTCTGTAACGTAAGGTTTTTTTTCAAACACGTTATAAAAAAATTTTATGAGCAGAAATGATTCCATGTTGTCAGGCATCCCTACTATTTTATTTTGGTTATAATTTATTAATTCCTGGACTATTTGCGTAACGTTTTACATATTCTTTGTCAGCAAGCCCTAAGGAACCCAAATATCCAAATTTAAAGGAGCTACGTGGCTGCGTTCAAAATATGCAATTACTTCTACCTCCTGTTTCGAAGATGTGCTGTCTGGGTACTGTAATGTTTTCAAACGTAAACCCATCTATTGTTATCTTTCCTAATAAGCGTTTTTTGTGATTTTAAAACCTAACTCTGGGAAGGGTAGTGAATTTATCACTGTCCGTCCGAAAAAAAGTTAGTGCATGTAGTCTTACACGCGTGATGGCAGCATTTGTGTATCGCGCGACGCGTGTTTAGTGTTCGGCTTTCTGCCTCTCCCTTCTCGCTATCCTTTAGTCCATCTGTCTTTTGGTTTTTGGTAACATAGTGTAGAAAAAGACATGAATGGAATTTAAAATTTAGGTCAACTTGCATATTTCAAGGTTTTTCTTAGAAAGGCAGCACATTTTATTGTGTGTTTGGGAAACGCGTGTATGTTGCAGAAGGCCTTTAATATCAACGTGAAAGCGTTACAATTTGCCGACGAAGTAGAAAAGAAGGGGGATTTCGAGTACTGTCATTGTGACAGCACTGTTCTTTACCATTCTTCTTCCTTTATTTATTATATGTATTTATTAGGCTTTATATTTACCTAATAATTTATATATGTGGATTAGAATATTCCACGACAAGGCCCCTTTTAAATAATATCCTTTTGTGTTGACAAGCATATATTTGTGCTAGGCAGAAGCCTAAAAACCGCCACAGCTTGTGATTTTCATGCAGATTTCCGCGGGTGCCAATATTTATAAACTTTACGCTTGTTTATTTTTCTGTTACCACCTGAGTGTCATGGACTGTATGGAAACGTTTCAGATCTCTCTTAATTGCTCCGAGAGGAGCATGGAGAGTAGCACTGCAGTTAACCATCGTGTTGGAAACCTGCGTTAAAGTAATGACTGCGCCTTTGAGAGGTGGTTTCTGTAGCCATTTGTTTTGAATAATTGGGTCATGGTGAGTACTACTTTACACAATGATCCTGAGAGGGATCCTTTGGATCTTATTGTCGTAATTTTTTTCTGAGAGAGTTCTGATGGATATTGGTCCCTTTAGAGTGTAGAATGATAGTGAAGGCTCTGTGGGAATAAGGATTTAGGAAAGTCAGGTAGTAGATTCACAAGTGCTGGGAAGAGTAAGGACAGTCTCGGTTTACGACAATAATTGACTCTCAAAACTACTCCTACCACTCTTCTGAGCAAACAATTGTTTGTCAGTTCCAGTCACTCAGGCGCACTCACCGATTTGGTGATTCTGACGCTCAACGTACATGAATACGGACTAAATAACAAATATGGGAAATGTTTGATTTGGGCCAGCCGACACCAATGCTAATAAAGTTTTAATACTTTTATTATCATAAAAATCAAGTCACAAATAATTATCAATTTACAGTCAGAAATCAAAGGTTACAGAATACAAATATGACAAGGGGGAGGGGGGTTTTGAGGAGAAGTATCCTATACACCTTTTCCCGCTTGTATTTACTAACAGAAAAGACCCAGTCCCAAAGACAAGGAGGGGGGGGGTGATGATGATGATCAGAGATAGGCAATTTAACCCAATGGTAAATTTATTACTCTGAGGCAAGGGGTTACAGTGATAAGGGGGTAGAGGAAAAGCTAGGGTTCTCAAATGTTTTTCTTTATCCAACAAATTTTACGGGAGGGGGAAATGAACACAGTTAAACAATCCCGCTAGGAGAAATCCCGTACAATGAATACAGTACACCTTAATACTAGGTCGAACTAATTATAAGGGTAAAAAAAAGATTAAATCTCCTTTCATTCAAAAAACACGCTTGGCTGGTCAGCACACAGGCACACACACAGACTTACCAAATGGTGAATTCTGGCACTTCCTAGGAATTTTACAACAGCAGATAATACCGTAGAACAATGGAAATTGTCTTTTTATTTCTTCTGTGTCAGGCCCCAGATTTATCGAGGTGGGCTGGTAGCTAATAGTCTCAAAAAATCGCCAGACGGTGAAGCGTAAAGGCTACTGTTGTTTTTTTTGGAGAAAAGTTCCTAATGAATGGCACAGGCCCTTGGCTAAGTGTGAGGTATGGTGTGGTTTCTAAGATGGGCACAGCTGGTGGAGATAACTTTCTTTTGTCGTAATGTCACAACTACAAAACACTGAGATAGGTTCTTCTGGCGGGGGGGCGGGGGGGGGGATTAAAATCCACTGAATATACTTGACAGACAGTGTTCAGGTAAATCTATGTTCTTCTTAAAAAAAAAAGCATTAGTAGAATATTGCTACTGGCGACTGTTCTGCTTCCAGTTTTAACGACTTTATGAATTAGTATTTTAAAAGTGTTTCTTGGGTGGCTTTGTTCTCAGTCAAATTCATAGGAGCGAGACCCGCAACAGGTCGCCACAAGTTTAGCTTTAAAAAAGTTCATATGTCACTGGAGTAATCGAACTGGGTCGGCAAGGCTCTCTATATATTCTGTTGCTGCGTAATGGCTGCTTAAATGCTGCCTAATTGCTGGGATGCGAGGTTCGAAAGATCACTCTTCTGCACAGAAAAGAATTCACTCCAATAGCCAACAATTTAGATGAAATCTAGCAGGAATTTAACTATATGCTAGTGAATCTTAGAATGCTGTCAGAACGAATGATAAAGTTGCCCTTTTCAGATTCTGTATATATCTAACGGGAATGTAAGTTAAATGGGTCGTGTGAAAATTTCGCGCCTCTTCAGATCCCAGGGAAAGTCGAAGTTATTTAGCCGCCATGCTAACCGCGATGGCCCGACTGGCTTCCGATCTTCGTTCGTCTCAGGCTGCTCACGCGAGGTTGTGAAATTTCTGCGAGACTAGCCTCGTTCGTGGTGAGTTTCCTGATTCCTCAGATCGTATCCGCTACGCTGAGCGCTCCGTCTCTCCCGTTCAATAGTCTTTCGGGCAAGCCTGCCGGTTGCCACAGAGGTGCGAAGTCTGCAAGAAGCTTTCTTCTGACCGCTCGTGTCCATCTTGCGAACGGTTCAGTGTTCGCACGGAGATGCTAAATTTCTGCTTCTCTGTTCTGGGGATCGTCTTTGACTGCTTTGATCATAGCCGCTACTCTTCGTTGATGAAAAGTTACAACAATACTGATGTTCAGGGGTTCTAATGTTATGAAAAGCTAAAGTCCCTTTAATCATCCATCAAATCAGGGAAAATTCACTTGTCAAACTAGACGTACGTCACACTTATGTATTCAAATTAATTAAGATTCATAGCTTCCTCTAATGCAGGGGTGGTTAAGTAACTCAGTCTGGCCCACCAATAACTTTCAAAAATTCTATTTCAAGCAGGAAAATACTATCAATCCAGCCATTTAAAAAAAATTATAGCAATTAATTAGCGAAATTACAATAATTTGCATTTGAATTTATTACCGTGTTAAAGCATAACAATAAATGTTTCTTTGTTTCAATGATTACATTGGTACGAATTATATGTAAACAGTCATATATGGTGATGTATGCATATCGACACATTTATTTTTCGTTCCGTAACCGAAGCCTGTGTTCTGAGCACAACGCGGGTGCCGTACATGTTTGGCTGCAATAATTTACCTAAAGATACCAGCTTAGTCTGTTCTAGTTCACTTAAATACCAGAAGTTTGCTCTAACTTCCGGTTCCCTGTGGAGCATGTCCCGTCCGGTAGTTTATGCCAGGCCATCCCATTTAGTGCCATCCGTTGAAGTTCTTTCAATGTTTAAATACCGGAAATAAGTTAACTTTTCAATGTAGCTGCTTATCAAGCCGAGTTCAGTTGGTCCAAGTAAGCATATCTCCCCCCCTAAGCATATCTCCCCCCTCCCCCCATTTTTTTTTAAACATCTGACGCTAACATTTGTCCACAGACTTGTGTAATTAAAAACTTTTGAGCCACTTCTCAGGCCACTTAAAAGATTAGAAACCTTTGAAGGTGCACTTTTTTGAAAACGACAGGTAACGGGTGCCTAGGTCCATGTTAGGTTATGCGCTGTTTATCTTTGCGTGAGGTAAGGTCACGTCCTTGATTGTTACATCTTAGTTATAGCTGATGTTACAAGCGTTGGCACTCCGTGGGTTGTGGGTTACATGGTGTATCGGGAAATTGATGATTTTTCAACAAGCCTCTTACTTAGATATCTTTGTTTAGCGATTGTCTTTGTTTACAATCACCGCAAGACTGACGTTGACTTTACCTGACGAGTTGATACGACTTTGGCTGAGCACTTGACCTTGACGACTGACGCATCTTTCTTGCGCAGCAGATGAAGGTGACGCGGTCAGGTTAGCCTAGAAGTGTAGATAATACGATCATGTAAACAGCCCTAATATCCCATGTAGTTCTAGGGATCTCCGAGGAAGCGGAAAGAGTAGGGACTAGTGCTACCTCGAGTATGTCGTAAGAGGCGACTAATAATATCAGGTTATGCATGGAGCTGGCAATATAAGCATATGAACCAAATAGCTGCAAAAACCACAGTTGCAAGAGCACGTGAATGCTTTGGTTGCAGACTTTCTGCAAGGATACCAGCTGCTATGGCAAAATAAAAGGGACATGCATGAATGAATGACACGGCCAAGTCAGAGATGGTTAAATGTACAAGATTTCATCTGACCCGAAACTGTAGTCTAATCATTTGTCATTGTATCATCATCTTTCTTCTGTATAGGATTACAAAATGAAGGACCGAGCGTTATAAGTAAATTTTTAAAAAATTATTTTGAGAACGATAAAACATAATAAGTAGCGTATCTCACATCACCGCAACAACAACAACAACAAAATACACGCAAGTAATTTAACCAGCAGCCGAACTGGGTGCACCATTTATTTATTTCCTCTCTTGCAGAGACGTCATTCTATCCCCTGCTACGCTTATTGAACTGTACAGTTTATTTTTCCTTCAAAGATTGCATTTGTGATGTTGCTTCCAAGTTGTGCTTGTCTGGGTCTCATGTCCCTCCCCTGTAGTGTATTGCGTGTTCAGCGATGTTGGCGATGAGTTCATGGGTCACTGGCTAGTATAATTATCATTATGTGAAATAGAGGTCACATTTACAGTTGTCTGTGACATAATTTGAGTATTTGGGCTTTTTTTTTTTAAATCCCCGATTTGGTGGTGAAGGGGTATGCAATCTTCATATAAATTGACAGTTTTTCGTTTTCGGATGTCAGTTCTGCAGTTATTCTCTCAATTCCTAGCGCCCCCCCCCCCCCCCCCCCCCCCTTTTATTTATAAAAATGTATTTAAATTTTACGTTCTTTAGTCGCATAGCGTATTCCAGTAGTCGCTTTCCATATTCCATTCTATTTCAAGATTGTTAGAAGATTTCACGGGATTACCGCTTTTAATAGATTAGCTTTATAAGCGTCACCCAGTTGATAGTTTGAATGATTGAAATGTCCTTAGTTTTGTATGCTGTTTTGAACAGGCAGGGAACAGTGTGCACACATCTGAATTACAATGAGCTAGCTTTTATACGCTGATCTTCTTCGCACACTGTCAGACGTCCACTTGAAAATTCTCAAAGAAAGCGGTAGTCAGCTTGAAGATGTTTGTATCTTCACAGTTTTTCCAGGAATGGTAATGGTGACGGCCATATGTGATTTCTGTCTTACTTATATGTTTGGGCATCTTTGAAGCTTCCTTGGCTTGAGATCAAAATTAGATCATATATTTTGGTTATATAGAGAAAACCACATCTTGCTGAAAACCACAATAGAAGGTAAAGTTGAAGGCAAACAAGCGAGAGGAAGACAACGCTTTAATTGGAAAGATAACATCAAGACATGACAGGGAAGAGTGTCAGAGTGTATCATCAAGGCAAGAGATGTAAGACTTTTAAGATCTGTTGCAGCAGACCTTTGGTGCGGAGATGGTGGCCGATCTGATCTGTATATCAGTATGTTTGTATTAATAGGCAAGGTGATGGAAATATGACTCTCTTTCTGTTTCATCTCTCCGGACCTTTTTACGTCATTCATGTTCTAATTGGCTCACTCTGCGTGCATTGTATTTCCAAGCCCCCCCCCCCCCCCCCCCCCTTCCCGGGCTGGTTTTGCCTTCTTGTGGTGTGTCACATACTTTGAAACCTAGACTAAATAAACTCAGTTATATGAGAGCGCAGTTTGCCATAAAAAAAAGAATCAGTTATATTAACGGAAGTACAACATTGACAGATATCAAGTTCTGAAAAAGGACTAATATTATCTATCTGCTAACATGAAGACGCCCTGAAAAGGACTTCCCCTGACAAGGACTGTCAGCTACTCCAGTGTTGTACGCACCTTCAGTGTTCAGCAATAAGTAATCACAAGCACGCGCGCCCACACACAACATACACAGAAACATAACACACATAAACAACATTCCCTGATCGAGGCGATCATGCTTGAAAAGGCAGATAATGGCTCATATTCCTCGCTTCGTGCCGGAAGTGCGAGACCCTAGCTTGTCTTATTTTAAAAACCACTGTAAATTCCTCATCGGTAACCTTCCACCCCCTGCTAAAGGAGAGAAAAAAATTGTTTCAAACGCAAGTCAGATAACTTTAAAAAATTTTCTTTTACAAGTGCAGATCTAATCACAAAGCTTGGATCAGTTGACACTCATTAACGTAAGTTTACTGCTTATCGGATTGCGTTCAGTCATGCACGTCAACAAAATACATGTATACGCCACACTTCCCTCAGGCCAGAATAGCGCAAGGGTGAGATGTGAAGGTAACCCCGTACCGTTAAACGTCAAGCAACAGCTACCTCGCTTCACTTACTCCATCATTGGTTCAACAGCAGACGTCTGCACTCTCCGCGGACGGACCCAGTAGAGTTTGGGTCACATTACTCCTGGCTAGTATACACGTGTTTTAGGTAACCTACGTAATGAGGGGAAACGTTAAGGGTTAGCCGAAACAAGAGCCGCGACAGTGATATATTAAATATAATAGAATATGTGGTAACAATACATTTCGCAACATCGGGGGGGGGGGGGGGGGGGGGGGTGTGGGGTCTGATGAGACGAGACAAATAAAGAATAGGACTACTGTTCCTTCAGGCATGTCGTACAAGGCGACTAGTATGTGCATGTGGCTGGCAACCTCATCATGTAACACACATTACCACACAAACCACAGCTGCTAAATATTGTGAATACTTAGTGCAGGCTTCCTGCAAGGGGACCAGTTGTAGGGGTGGCTCCATGCTCCATAAAAAGTGAAGAGGAAAATGATAATGAAAATACACTTGAAGAAATGAACAGAACCAGGTCTTGAACTATTATCTAGGTCAGCCACGGAAAATGATGGATATGACTGCAGCTCATCTCCCATTTGGAGACAGCGTTAAATATGTATGTTTGTGTGTGGTTTTTCTTTCCCCCTTTCAGAGCTATTGTTTTCCGTGTCACACCTGACAAAATGATTTAGTTTACGTCTCTCCTATATTTTTGTTTGTAATGTTTCTTTGTTTTCCTGGGACTTCTATTTCATCATCATCCTCAGATGTCATCTCACATCGAAGGTCAGCTACAACATCTTCTGTCTCTTGTCTTAATGGTACACTCTGATAGACTCTTCCCTGTCCATCTCTTGATGTTATCTTCCCACTTATAGCGATGTCATCTTCTTGCGTGTTTCTCTTAAACTGCTATGGTCTTCAGTAATGTTATGTCTTTTTATATGGCCAAAATATTTTCGCTGTCCAGTTTTGATATCTTTTATTTATGTGTTGGTTAAATTGATGTTTCACTGAGATGTCTGTTTGTTATCATCTGTTCTTATACATATGTAGCTCTGTTATACATGTCGTGTAGTTTTGTGTCTTTACTGTTTTATGGGTGTAATTCTTGTAGACATTTTTGTTTGGTTATACTTTGTACGAGTACATTATTTACTTTCTTCCTCTTGTAGCACAGATCTTTTACGTAGATTGTTCCCAAGTTCTTCCTGCTCTAGACAGTACCATCCAGATCTTTCCACGTCCTGCATATCCATCTTATATCTTTGTTTCTCTACGTACTGCCTATCCATCTTATATCTTTGTTTCTCTACGTACTGCCTATCCATCTTATATCTTTGTTTCTCTACGTCCTGCCTACCCATCTTATATCTTTGTTTCTCTACGTCCTGCCTATCCATCTTATATCTTTGTTTCTCTACGTCCTGCCTATCCATCTTATATCTTTGTTTCTCTACGTCCTGCCTACCCATCTTATATCTTTGTTTCTCTACGTCCTGCCTACCCATCTTATATCTTTGTTTCTCTACATCCTGCTTACCCATCTTATATCTTTTGTTTCTCTACGTCCTGCCTACCCATCTTATATCTTTGTTTCTCTACGTCCTGCTTACCCATCTTATATCTTTGTTTCTCTACGTCCTGCTTACCCATCTTATATCTTTTGTTTCTCTACGTCCTGCCTACCCATCTTATATCTTTGTTTCTCTACGTCCTGCTTACCCATCTTATATCTTTGTTTCTCTACGTCCTGCTTACCCATCTTATATCTTTTGTTTCTCTACGTCCTGCCTACCCATCTTATATCTTTGTTTCTCTACGTCCTGCTTACCCATCTTATATCTTTTGTTTCTCTACGTCCTGCCTACCCATCTTATATCTTTGTTTCTCTACGTCCTGCTTACCCATCTTATATCTTTTGTTTCTCTACGTCCTGCTTACCCATCTTATATCTTTTGTTTCTCTACGTCCTGCCTACCCATCTTATATCTTTGTTTCTCTACGTCCTGCTTACCCATCTTATATCTTTTGTTTCTCTACGTCCTGCCTACCCATCTTATATCTTTTGTTTCTCTTCTCAGGTTTATTTGTCATTATCATTTGCGCTCCTTAGAGAGAGCATGGAGCTAGTGCTGTAGCTGGTCCCTTGCAGGAAGCCTGCACCCAACAATCACATGCTCTTGTTGCTGTGGTTTTTTGTGCCAATATGTTTGACATGATATAGCCAGCTCCATGCCCAACCCTTCCATCATTCGCCTGGTACGACTTGCATGACGGAGCAGTAGTTCTGTTTTTTTCTCTTTCCACATAAGAAAGACACCCCCCCCCTCCCCTCCCCAATCAGAACTACACTGGACAAATTAATTTTGTGTTGGATCCTTTATGTCTTATATTATCGGGGTAACAGAACCAGGGTTAGTTTGTGAAACGCAGCTATTTTCTTTATATTAATGGCAGTTTAAGGTTATTTGTGATGTAACTAGCAATAACCGGTCAAAATTGACAGGTTTTTAATTGCAGCCATCTTATCATTTTGATCCATAATAATAAGTCTGCAATACTTTAAGTTAAAATTTTGTCTTGAAGAAACAATCAAAAACTTACATTTTAAGGTTATTTTTAAGAAAATGGTGAGTTAAACCTGTTTCCCGAATGAAACTGGACAGAAGAGTATCTTGATTGTCTGTTGATTTAATCTGCATCTCCGAACCTTCTGTCTCCAGTTCATGTACTGTTTATCAATTGTGTTGTTGGCTTCTTTCCATAATCAAACTGTTCATGCACACTGTCATTTGCGCACTTTTCTATTTTCGGGAGAGTACATATAAGGGAAACAATACAATTATTGTCAAACTTTCAATCACAGTTGCACCCCTAAGCTGTGGTTGAAAGTTAATGTACTCTCTCGAAAATAGAAAAGTGCGCAGATGACGGTGTGCATGATGTGACCGACCGACTGACGTACTTACGGCGGGAATTATGGTATTGGATTCCCATGAATGTATGTTCATCAATAGTAAATGTGTCACGGAAATACTTTGTCCAGTTATTATTATTATTTGTTTGTTTCAGGGAGAAGGGCGGCAACCCAGCTCCTGCTGCCATCAGCAAACGTCGTGACAGCACGAACAGCACGTCCAGCAAGGGAAGTCACCAGTCCACTTCTTCCAAGAAGTCTCGCCGCGTCTCCATCACCACCAAGAAAGATGCAAACAGCAATAATAACAGCATTGATAAGGTATGTTGATGGCGAAGAAGATAAAGTAGCCTTTATGGAATTGTTAGTTGTAGTAAAAGTAGTAGTGGTATTTGTTGTGGTGTGTGGTTGTAGTAATAGTGACAGAGGTGTTTAGTAATATTAGTTGTAGTCATTGTAGTGGCAAAAGTAGCATCAGCACAAGTAACAGCATCAGAATTAGCAATGAATGTAAAAGCAAACTCGTGAATAAACACTTTGATAAGAAGGACAAGATGTGTAAGCGTGACTAATATCAGACCAAATTTCCTCATTGATAACAGGCTTGAATCAGCTTATTTCTGTATGTCTTATGAGCATTAGTTGAAGTGTTACTTTACGCGTACGCCGTTAAGCATTTTAGTAGTTCCTGGGGGTCTGTGATAGGACTACTGCTGCCTTAGGCATGTCGTACAAGGTGACTAAAATGTGGTCATGATTATGGCTGCCAACCTCATTGTGTACAACAGACTGTTACAGAAACCACTGCCGCAGGAGCATGTGATGAAATGGTGGCTCCCATGCTCCACAAAAAGCTAAAAACAATAACAAATGATGATCAAGCATTATGCCCAGTATGGTTCATGAGATCAAGCATTATGCCCAGTATGGTTCATGAGATCAAGCATTATGTCCAGTATGGTTCATGAGATCAAGCATTATGCCCAGTATGGGTCATGAGATCAAGCATTATGTCCAGTATGGTTCATGAGATCAAGCATTATGCCCAGTATGGGTCATGAGATCAAGCATTATGCCCAGTATGGTTCATGAGATCAAGCATTATGTCCAGTATGGTTCATGAGATCAAGCATTATGTCCAGTATGGTTCATGAGATCAAGCATTATGTCCAGTATGGTTCATGAGATCAAGCATTATGTCCAGTATGGTTCATGAGATCAAGCATTATGTCCAGTATGGTTCATGAGATCAAGCATTATGCCCAGTATGGTTCATGAGATCAAGCATTATGTCCAGTATGGTTCATGAGATCAAGCATTATGTCCAGTATGGTTCATGAGATCAAGCATTATGTCCAGTATGGTTCATGAGATCAAGCATTATGTCCAGTATGGTTCATGAGATCGAGCATTATGCCCAGTATGGTTCATGAGATCGAGCATTATGTCCAGTATGGTTCATGAGATCAAGCATTATGTCCAGTATGGTTCATGAGATCGAGCATTATGCCCAGTATGGTTCATGAGATCGAGCATTATGCCCAGTATGGTTCATGAGATCAAGCATTATGTCCAGTATGGTTCATGAGATCAAGCATTATGTCCAGTATGGTTCATGAGATCAAGCATTATGTCCAGTATGGTTCATGAGATCAAGCATTATGTCCAGTATGGTTCATGAGATCAAGCATTATGCCCAGTATGGGTCATGAGATCAAGCATTATGCCCAGTATGGGTCATGAGATCAAGCATTATGTCCAGTATGGTTCATGAGATCAAGCATTATGCCCAGTATGGGTCATGAGAGACAGAAAAATAGTTTCTTATAACTGATTGTCTAGAATTATTGTCAAATTTCCAGTGTATTTTTTGTCCCTCTTTTCTGCATATTAATTTTTCTTACTTATTTTTGTGTCCGTACTTTGTACATCATTTTTACTTCCTCTTGTAGCACAGACCTTTTACGCAGATTGTTCTCAAGCTCTTCCTGCTTTAGACAGTACCATCCAGCACTTTCCACGTTCTGCCTATCCATCTTATATCGTTGATTGTGTTCTCACATTTATTCTTCATTACCATTTTTATTTGCGCTCCTTATTGAGATCATGGAGCCACCGCTGTATGAGTAGTTGATAAAGTCTCTTCTAGTTGATAACTCTATTTTCTTTGCTCATCATCAGTTGATAAATATAAGCTCACTAGAACATCACCAGAGCTACATGCTGTGTTGTTGTGTTGCTTGTGGTTTGAGTATGGAATGTCAACTTGACCTACGCAGTGGTGTGTAGACATAGATTGTGAGTATAATATGCAAATGATAAGAAGAGTTCGTGGTGTTGACAAATGGTCTTTTTCTCACACTCATGTATAGCTGGAAGTCATCGACACCAACGACTGTGTACCTTTGCTACAGTTTAATTGGACGTACACACTCGACAGCACGAATAGTGACAAATCACAGGTTGGCATAATACATCATGGTACAGTGGATAAATGGTCTTGCAATGATACATGGGCACTCATGTAGAATAATAGCATAATGGACTGTCAGTAGACAAGCACTCAGTATTGCCCATATATATATATCATCTGAGTTTACTGACAAAGCACGTCAGATTATAAACAATATTCAAGATGGCTTCTAGACCTAACCTCGTCTAGCGAAGATTCCTTGAAATAATATTCAGCACATATTTTTCATATAATCATATTGAACCGCTAGTACTGGGTTCTCATGTGTAGCAGTGATCTCTGGACTCATCAAGCGATAATACGGGGTATCCCTTTCTCTTCTTGAAAGTCACAAAATATTTGGATACAAGATGGCTTCTCTCGTGAGCTGTCACTCACGTTTGGATACAGATAATGAATCTGTATTAAAGTTAGTCATTCATTAAATGTTCTCATAGCTCTGTAGATTCTATCATGATACAATTGACTTCATCATACAAGATATAGTGCTGCTAGGAATGAATGTCATCTTCATCTAGTTAAATATATTCTCTCAGACGTACAAATCGTGCCTATCGAAAAACGGTGGCTTCGTAAGAGAGTTCATAAGGAGAATCTTTTGTTACCTTGGTATCAGAAATATGATTCTGCCATTCCTTGGCAATAAGAATAAACACTAATAATAATAATAATAGCCCCTTCAGTCATAACTGACTATGGGAATGCGCCCCTGAGGTGACAGCCCTCAGCTGCTTATTTTCCTGGTGCTCCTTTCGACGTTTTCTCCTCACCTCTGCTTCTTGTGTGAGCCTCTCTTCGCCCAATCTGAGGTGGCGCCGTAAATAGCATCGCCACTTAGTGCGATCGGCAGCTTTATCCTCCCATGTTGCTGGATCCATGTCTAGTGCCCTCATATCTCTCTTGCACACATCTTTGAACCTCAGCTGTGGTCGCCCAACTGTTCTCTTGCCATCTGCTAATTGTCCGTAGAAGATATCTTTTGGGATGCGACCATCATCCATGCGGCGAACATGGCCAAGCCAGCGAAGTCTGCGCTGTCTAAGAAGCGTATACATACTTTGAAGGCCAGCACGTGACAACACCTCGACATTTGTCACTTTATCTTTCCACGAGATGCCGAGGATGCGGCGTAGACACCGCAAATGGAAGGTATTGAGCCTTCTTTCTTGCTTAGCATAGGTCGTCCAGGTCTCGCTGCCATATAGGAGTGTGCTGGTGACGCAGGCATTATGTACCGCAGCTTTGGTCTTCATTGTGAGTTTAGAGTTTCCCCAAACACGCGATGTGAGGCGGGCAAAGGTAGCTGCAGCTTTGCCAATGCGGCTGTCGATTTCTGTATCCAGTGAGAGTTTGTCATTGATGGTAGACCCTAGGTATGTGAAGTGGTGCACCACTGCCAATTCATAGTTATCGATAGTGATAACTGGTGCAGCACCCACATCCTGACTCAGCACATTCGTTTTCTTTAGACTTATTGTGAGGCCAAAGTCCTTGCATGCTTTAGTGAAGCGATTCATCAAGCTCTGAAGCTCCTGTTGGCTTTGAGTGACGACTGCAGCATCATCAGCGAACAACAAGTCTCTTATAGTGACCCTTCTGATTTTTGTTTTTTTTGTCTTCAGCCTTGAAAGATTAAACAGACGGCCATCTGACCTAGTGTGAAGGCATATTCCTTCAGTTGCATCTCTGAATGCATGTTTCAAGAGTAAGGCAAAGAAGATTCCGAAGAGGGTCGGAGCCAGAACACAGCCTTGTTTAACGCCACTTCGTATATCAAAGGGCTGTGACGTGCTTCCAGCATATTGGACTGTTCCCTTCATGCCGTCATGGAATGACTTTATCATTTCCAGCATTTTAGAAGGGCAGCCTATTTTCAGGAGGATTTTAAAGAGTCCATCCCTACTAACCAGGTCGAATGCTTTTGTGAGGTCTATAAAGGCGATATATAATGGTCTTTTCTGCTCTCTTGATTTTTCCTGAAGCTGGCGGAGAGAGAAGATCATGTCTGTTGTTGATCTGCCAGCTCGGAATCCACACTGTGCCTCTGTATATATGCGCTCAGCTAACTTGTGTAGTCGCATTAAGATGACTTTGGCAAAAACCTTACCAACAATACTAAGAAGAGAGATGCCTCTGTAGTTATTGCAATCACTTCTGTCTCCTTTATTTTTATACAGTGTTACAATCTTGGCATCTCGCATGTCTTGAGGAATAGTTGTCTCTTCCCAGCACTGGCACAGCATCCTATGCAGGGGATGTAATAGCGTGCTCTTACAGCATTTGATTAAATCAGGAGAAATCCCATCACTGCCTGGTGCTTTGCCAGAGGCCAAGCTATACACTGGGGTAAAGCATACACGATAGGTCTAGACGACTATCACTTTCCCCATAAATACTGAGATCACTTTTTCCGGCGACAAGCCGCTACACAAAAATCACAGCCCCATCAGGGCAAAGCCAAATCACACCTCTAGCGACACATCCGCCGAACAGCCCTTTGACCTTTCTAACGACAAAAGACCATATAGTTCGACTTAGATATGTAAAGATATACAGATATAAGACAGACTCGTCCTACCCAGACAAACAATACACATAAATTCAGGCCATAGATACACTGAAGCAAGAACAACCTATTTCTACCCAAACAAAGAATAAATCGCAGTAAAACTGGATTCATCCGCGGAGTTCGATCGAAGTGACGACACTCCTTTCAAGGGAAGTAACTCAATAATGACTTTTCCTTAAGCACTAAAAAGTATCTATTTTGTTTACAAAATATTTGCGAACATAACAAGCATACAAATGTATTATATTGTAAGATATCAAAGACTGCACGTAACAGTAGTGCCCATCTTTTTCTTTATTTTCTTCTTAGCTCTTATTTTCTTTCCTTTACCTGATGAAGGCCTCGTGGCCATAACGTTGGCTATTTTCTTTGTCTTTTGTCCCAGTAAACGAATCACTTTTTTATTCATTTTTTTTTTTGGTTCTATCCATCGTACTCCATGTCTTACTGTAGATCCCCTTATCTTTCTCGACCTACATTAATTATTCTTACCAGTGATTACTGCCATACCTCTGGCGTAATTTAGCAGTATTTATATAAGTAGCATATGTATTAAAACATAAGAAAAACAACAAGAACAACAGTTCAGACATTTCTCTGAATTTGAAGATATCATTGAAATATGCAAGACTTTTATTCACACTTTTGTTGACAGCATATGTAATTAATGCACAGTAATGACCTTGAACGTATGATAAGAACGAGACAGAACCTGTGGCACAAAAGATAAGAAAGATGCTGGCAATTGATGGGGCATGCATTAAGGAAACCTGTTGATAGCATTACTAAGCAGTCCTTGTTCTGTAATCCCCAGGGGTATGAGAGGTAGAAGGAAACTCACAAACACTGGAGAGAAGAACAGGACACAGAAATGAAAGAGGTAAAGAAGAGACATGGAAAGATGATGACACAGGACAGGAGAAGTTGACATACGTTTGTTGGAAGGCCTATGCTCCTGGGTGAGCTGAAAAAGGTTATCAATAAATGAATGAACTGACTTTCAGTTGTTTATACATTGCTGTTTTATTTTTGTCAGGCTAATGCCCACATCACCAATGGTCCAGAGGATAGCAATCTTCCTTTCAATCATTACGTCAACGGTAACAGCAGCAATGGCAGTGTCAGCTCTCGGGCGCCATCCTTATCATCGTCAGCACCACCGGCAACCTTACCACCACCATCACCAATAGAAACACAGTCAGTATTTCTAGTTGTTGTTGTTGGGTTAGCTTATTGTTGGTCTGTCTTTGTCTTGGGTTCATTTTTCTTTATATTGATCTCATATTTGATATTTCTTAATATTGTAACATTGATTTCCTGTACAAACCAAGAAGTTCAGACTTTCGTAAATGGGTGCTTGCATTGAGTAGAAGGATTAAAATGGTATGACAAAGTCGCTAATGTCGAAGTGATGACAAGATCTGGACAAATGCCGGTGGAACAAGAGATGAGAAGAAGACGTTGGCGACGATAGGACACACACACTAAGGAAACTTGTTGATAACATTATAAGGCAGTTCTCATTCTGGAATCCCCATGGTAAGAGAACGAACGAACGAACTTTATTTTCAAAGGGTTAAGAATTGGGCACGCAGGCACGCCTGACATTCTGCCCTTCCTCTCTCTGTCATCTTACATATTGTACCCTTTCAATCGCACATGTATTTTGAGCATTTTTTAAGCATACAATATTATCAAGGTAAAATAATGACATACATTTGTAATATCCAGTCATAATCAAATTTAAGTATGTTTAAAAAAAAAACATTTAAACAAAAACAAACAAACAAACATAATCTAAACCATTCACACAGTAAATTAGAAATCGTTTGAAACATACTCAGATTATGGCGTCATATAATAAGAACTCGTGAAATATTGGAAATCTGCTGCTGAATGACCTGTGACTTCGTGTGTTGTCAGCGCATGTGGAAAATGTTCCCAGAGGTAGAGAGATAGAAGGAGACTGAGAAACACAAGGGATTAAGAGCTGAAGATGATGAAAGGCAACCTGGTAGACATGGCAACCTGGTAGACAAGGCAACCTGGTAGACATGGGCAGATCTGAAACTTGTAGCATGGGACAGGAGGACTTGGCATGAGTTTGTTGGAGGCTTATGATCCTTGTGGAGCTAAAAGGTGATGATGATGGTGTAGTAATGACTAGCACTTGATGATAGTTGTTTTTGTTTAAATATGTGTGTTATTTTGAAAACTGTTTCTATCGTCGTAATGTTCTATCCACCATTAGTGTGTTTACCGTAGGAGAGAATTTTAGCATTTCTGTTTCATCTTCTGTGTATCATATATGTCATTCATTCATAACCCTCCACTCCCAAAGGAGCATAGGCCTTCAACAAACACATGCCATATGTAGCATTGTATAATTTTGTAGTTCTGTCTACTTCCTTTTTTTCTCCATATAACAGTTCTGGCATTATTAATATTTTGTAATGACTCTTCTCCCTATTGGCTTCGTTTTTACTGCTAACCTTTAAGGTCAAGTATGCCATAGTAGAAACTGCTATAGGGAAGTGACGTTTTTTTTAATGGGTTGGGATGACTGTCGTGCTTAGATAGGTGTAAAGACGTTATTTCTTACTACACCTGTAGTACACCACTGTAAAGTATCAGTCTGTCTGCTCTGTAAGGAAGAGTGGTGTGTTGTTGAGATCAGGCATGCTCCAGTCTACCCAGCTGTAAATGGGTAACTCACCCTAGTCCTGAGTTAGGGAAGGCAAAGGCTCCAGGGGAAGCAGGCCCTAAACTTGGTCACTTCAGCCGACGCAGGATGGTGTATGTATGAAGTAGTAGTGTAGAGTGTGATTACCGCGAATGGTGTACTGTTCGTGTGCTGACCAATATAATCACTCATACACATGTGTCTACAAGGCACCAATGCAGACTGCTGGAATCTTAGTTTACTCAATTTATTCAGACGTACACACTGGGACATACGAGTACATCAGGCTTTGTTGACATAACAATTTGTAGGTATACATAGCAGATCTGAAGTCATGACACATGCAGAAATAATGGGTAGTACATCAAAGTTCAATGTCATGATACATCATCTTATGAAACCACGAAAAGGGGGTTTCTAGCAGGATTGAGATCTCTCTGTCACTGTCCGATAATAAGATAAATAATCTGTTCTCTTGGCAGTGATCAAAACAGACGATGACCGAAATCCAACATGGCTACCTTCCTGAGTTGTCGTTCACTCATTCATAGGAAGAATATCAGCCAAAGTTAATTTACAATGGATATATAAAGGATTTCATAAATGGTTCCATGCAGCACTACGGTGATCAGGTTAGTTCACGTAGCCATAACCGCTGCAGGAAAATCTGTCATCTTCGTCGATACAAAACACGACACTAGCATATCGAAGCACCCAAACGTCAAGCTAGGCCTAACCGACGAGAGATCATCAAAAATACGAGCTGGCTTTACCTGGAGTCCGAACCATCTATATACTGACATAAGGAGAGTCTCTAACACAAACTATCGTAGAGACACTATCTCCTCCAGAAGAAAAAAACCACTTCGTAAGACATTTTTCCTTGACGAAGGGACCAGCTCTTGAAAAACGTACCCCGCCATTCTTAGCAGTACATCGGAACTCATCACGACTTGTTAAGACAACTCATACTTCCGCTAACAAGAATCTAGTCCCTCATACCCATCCAAAATATACAATATAGGACTGATTCTACTTGTACTAATAATATGTAATACATATGAATTCAGGCCATAAACACAATAAGCAAATTAATATATTTTCTGGCCCTAAAATTAAGTACAAACGCAAGCGTACTATTCTTGCGCTGGATCGATATCCAGACCGATTACTCCTATAATCAAAAGTGTGAATCAAACATGGATTATCTCGCTTTTACAATAAACAGCATTTTCATACACAGATGGATGCATGACTATATTTTTCCCATATTAAATAACCATATCGATTTTTTTGTAATATGTGCGTCAAAAATATGCACGCAACAATAGGTTTTAAAGTTATGTATGGTCCCGCCCGAGTATAGGAGATGGTGATAGTACGTGAGAAGTAAAAGTGTAAGAAATAGAGTTTCACGAGTGAATAGTTTAAGGAGAAGATCTGCCTCTGGACTGAGTAGTTTCTCTAGTCCAGCCTATCTATACGACTATAATTTAGTATAAGACAATCTTGCACCCCCCTTATATTGAGAAATATAAGTTACCTAAACACTCACACACACACACAGCTATGTGACAACAAGAGACACAAACGTGAAAAACTATGGTAAATTTGGGTATGGGTCTGACCAACACACACAAAGTTAGTTCTTTTGTTCTTTATTATCACTAAACTTTACAACATCTAAAAGAGAAAGATCAAATACATCAGAATTACATGTATAGAAAAATAACAGAATACCTATGCCCTCCCCCCATTGAGAAGAGAAGAAAACCCAGCAAGTTAATAACCCCAAAGGTTAAAGGTTAGCAATAGGTTAAAGTATAGACAGTAAAGAAAGAACACAGTTCCCACTAAACGTTATCCAATAAAATTAAACAATAGTCAAACAGAGTGCATGTGATACAATGTTTCCTGTACTAAAGAAAATATTTCACACTCTCTCTCTGTCATACGTGGCCACACAATCTCGCTTCTTACCCTATTCTTGGTGAAACAATCCGTTGGATGTATAATCCATGAATATGTATTTAAGGTCTGGAGTATTTATCGTCCGAATTGGGCCCCAGTCTCTCCTTTCACTAATTAAATTGTATAAGGGGAACGCCTAATTTGGTGGTTGGTTTTCCTGGATAGACCCTGTCACCTTAGATAGTTAATGCCGAGACTCTCTAAGATCTGGTGTTCACCGTAAACAGTAGGAAAACATCTGATTGCTAAAAAACTGTTAATTATTGTTACTTAATGATAATAATAAATCCTATCGGCTGGCTCTGGTGAGTGCCGATTCTGAATTAGCTTAACTCTTCTGGATACAAATCCACTTGGATACGACTATCAGAAGTCGGGAGAACAGTTATTGTTATTACTCCCTAATGGGCTGATAAAAATTGTAAGTCCAGTTAAAATTTACTATTAAAATGTTCGTTAGTCTCTGTGGCCGGTCCTGTTCACAACTAATTTTGGAGGCGCGTAAGCCAACAGAAGACTACTTTAATCCAATCAGTAAAATGGAGACAAGGCCCAAGATAAAGCCAAATAAAAAACCGCTGGTCGCCGTTGATCAGGTCATGCCCTAAGGATATAACAACATTATGAAAAATAAGGCTACTAATATATATATATATATATATATATATATATATATATATATATATATATATATATATATATGTATATACACGGAAGGGGACGAGACAATCTCTCATCCTCTCCGTCAGTCCTGATTAAAGTTAAAAGGCGCACGTTGTGTCTATCCTATCGCGCGTCGCTTAGCGGGTGCAAGTTTCATTGAGGCATGCAGCCTTTTCCCCCTCCTGCTCCGGTCAACGATCAGTGCATAATGTCAATTATGATTTAATTATCCCTACGCGCACTCAACAAATATCGCCTGTCATTAATAACTATTAGATTGTCGGCGTCTGTTTGTTTAATCGCATGACAGTCAAACACAGTCACTTACTAAGTTACACACAATGATGAAATAAAATTGAATTTTATTCCGTCAATTATGAGTCGCCTAGTGTATTAATTAGTCAACTAAACCGTCTCTTTCTATGTGATAGCGGGTGATTAAATTAACATTACAACTGAAACATCTGGAATAAAAATAGCTACGCGTTATTTAATTCGCTAGTTTTAACGCTAGAAAGTCACCGTGAATTATAATGGTAAACTTTAATACATTAAATCGCTTAAGCACAAATTTATATTACCGGAAATCCAGAAAGAAAACACCACGAACTATTAACACATCTATTCTCAATGGTTCTAGGAAACGTGTTTAGACTCTCCGAAAAATTCTGAGCTACACTGATAACTGATATGGGAAAGACGCAGTTTATATACGATCATGTTTTTATGATCTCTAGAAGATGTGAATTTTCACGCTCCGTTTCCCAGCAGAAAAATCTGAAACTACGTTTCCCAGATAAAAGGTTAACGGTCGCTTCTGTCGGCCGCTGCTAACCGACAACAGAAGCTTAGCCCGTGTAGCGGGCTTACTTCCGAGATTTCCCTGTTTCTCGATATCACAGAGTTATCTTTTCCCTGTATGTACGAACATCAAAGGATTAGCTCACCTTATAGAGAATCTTCAAAGACCGTTACTCTTCTACGTGTTTTCCGCTTGCGATCTGCCCGTTATCGTAATATTGACAGATCAGCTTGCGTGAGAAACTCAGGTAAACAAACGTGGTTCGCCCCCTGCTATGAATGACAGGTTGCGAAAGTTGATAAACAAGCTCGTTTGTTATGGTCAAGTAGAAAGAGGCGTGGCTTAATAGGTGAGTCAGACAGGCAGAGAAATGCGTGACTTAGTTAGCGAATCTTAGAACTACGCCGAGGTCACGAAAGGCTGTATGATACAAGAGGCTATGTTTCCATTATACGGCACAATGACCAATTTCCTTCCTCGCTGCCTTTGCCTTCCCTAACTCAAGAGCAGAGTCAGATACCCATTTACAACTTGGTAGACTGGAGCTTGTCACAACCAGGTTTATGTCGGCTCCACGAATCCGACTCCGACTTCACAGCCCTGATTACAACAATCATCCCATATTTCATCTGAGATTATAATAGTAATATACGTTGTCCGTGAGGCTGTTGTTAACTATTACCGATAAAAGTAGACTTTAAGTATTAACCCCCCCCCCCCCCCCCAATCTCTCTCTCTCTCTCTCTCTCTCTCTCTCTCTCACACACACACACACACACACACACACACTGCGTGACGTCATATGTGAAGACCCGTAAATTCTAAGCTTTCAGTCCTGTGTTCTTCAGTGCTTCTTGCCAGTTATCTTTACATGCTGTTTTTTTTTTCACTTCCAATTAATATTTCAGCCTTAGGTTTGGTATTTGTAAATTCACTTTTATTACCAGAGAGTTATGTTCTGATTTAATAGTTGCTCCTGGGTATGATTTTATTACCAGACAGTTATGTTCTAATTTAATAGTTGCTCCTGGGTATGAATTTGTCGTGTGAAGAGATTTCTGAACTTATTTTCAATCACTGCTGAATCTGCGTCAGATCTTGATCAAGTTATTCTGTGTCCTCGTTATAATCTTCTGGGCTTGTCCACATATTTAATTTCCCCATGCCACGGACAACAATAAATGTGCTGCACATAATCAGTGCTTATATTTATTTATTTATTTATTTCCCACTTGTCCGGAGCAGAGTCAGGCACCCATTTACAGAATAGAGAATGACGACACCGTGTTTCGAACCTAGCACTGTTGCCGCGATAGGCCAGCGCTCTACCCACTCTACATAGTTTTTTTTTTTTTTTAAAGGTGGGGCAGGGGTTCCTTGTTTTTTCGTGTGTTAAAAAAGTAAGCCAAGCACGAAATGAATGACCTAATTATGTAACAACCAGTATCTGTGAAGTTTTCTTTTGGTTCTATTTCAGACTGCACACAACAAAACATTATTTGGCCAGGGCGAGAGAGCACAAACATCACGCCGACAACCTGGTATGTTACTGTTGACTGTACGTCGTCATTTGTCTTGTCTGTATTGTAGTCTTGTACAGTTTTTGTAGTATTTGCGCGCTGATTTTGTCTGTGTTGGGGGGAGATGGATGAACAATTATCATCTAGAGGAGGCACGACCTTTATGCCCTCGGTCTGAAAATTCAGCTGCAGAAAAAGGTATGGGCAAGAAATTATTTTTGTTTATTTGTCTGTATTTACGACAAGGTCACCAAAACCAATTGATGACAAGAATCAGACAAGTACCAGTGGAACAAAAGAAGACGCAGTCAATGAAGTAGATAGACATTGTGGAAACCTGTTGATAGCATTATAAGGTAGCCATTGTTCTGGGATCCCCAGGCTAAGGGAAGTAGAGGTTGCCCCGAAAAAACGCGGAGAAGAGAATTGGAGACAGAAGTGAAAATGATGAGGAATACATGGAACGACCTTGATGGCACGCGACAGATGGACTTGGCATGTGTTTGTTGAAGGGCTAGGCTCCTGGGGGAGTTGAAGGGTATTGATACCATTAGAAGAAAAAGATGATCAAATCAATCAGAAAGCCACCAACACAAGATGACTACCAAGCTATGAACAGATCCGAACAAATTGTCATTCTGTGCCTCAGAACAGGACACAACCGACTCCGCAGCCACATGTATACAAAATTCAAGATTGGCAATTCAGCCATGTGTACATGTGGACAGGCACCCCAGACTGCGGAGCACGTACTTCAAGATTGCCCCAAATATGACATATTGAGGCAAACCCACTGGCCCAAAGAAACAACACTGGAAGCAAAACTATATGGACCTCTGTATGAACTACAAACGTCAGTGAAGTTTATACAAGAAACAACATTGCAGATATAGACCATATATTTCAAGCGAATGGAAGAAGAAGAAGAAGAAGGGTATTTATTTATTGACATATATTGAAGATGTTTCTACATTGTCATCGTAAAATAAATCGTACACTTGTGTGTGGTTGTCAGTTATTGTAAAGGTATAGGTAGTCTCATAGCAGATGCTGCTGAAGGGGAGTGAAGTGTTTTGCTTCACTATACTAGGTTTCAGCTTTTTTTTTTTGGGGGGGGGGGGGGGGGGGGGGGTGTGTTGGATGTCACCAACTTCCTTTCTCGCTGCCTATACCTTTCATAATGCAATGTCAGAGTCAGGTACCCATTTACATATGTAGATTGGAGCGTGATGACAATACCAGGTTTTGAACCCGGTAACCTTGCTTCAAGAAGAAAGTGCCGCAGTCACTCTGCCAATCAACGGTTCCAGTTAATGTAAAGGAAACTTTAAAAAGTAGTGGATAAACTATTACTATTTATCCAAGATGTAATCGGGAGCCGCGCTGGTGTAATGGCTTCGGCGTTGTACTGGCGACCAGGTGTTCATCGTTCAAACCCGGGCGTGGGCGTTTGAAGAAATGTTTACGGCCGGAAATTTGACTGAATAGCCTGAACGGCTCCTGTGATAAACCCTCTGTGGATGGGAAGGAGCGAAGCTCCTGACCGGGTTGGAAGGAAAGTCCTCATGTTCCCCAGCCTCGCAATGACATGTCATTGGGCCGAAGGGCTGAAAGCCCGGGTGCCGCTGGTTAAGAAAAAAAAAAAAAAAAAAAAAAAATCCAAGATGTAAACCAGGGTTCTGGAAACGGCCAAAAAATCTGCGACTTCTAAAATTTTAGAAGTCCGACTTACGACTCCAACTAGTTATTTGCCATATAACATCAAATTTGGAGTCTGAGACTGAAACACATTTTTTTAACTGACTCCGACTCCAGTAAAAAACGACCGACTCCACGACTCCTACTCCACAGCACTTATTCAGTCAGAAAAATGTAACAAAAATGTCTTTGGCAGTATTGGTGGGGATGATATGAATCTGGGCATTTTTAATGATTTGAATTGGATGCATGCTTTGAGTTAATATATATATAATTGCCACAAAGCTTGTATGGTCGGACAAGATGATCATTGTAATAATTTTTGAAGTACATTCTCGTATCACTTACTTTGTCATTCATTGCACCTACTGTGGCGTGTCATCTAAAGATAAATAGTAGAGTAGCTTCTAGCCGCTTGTTATGGTGTATAGTTACTGGCTTGTTCCGAGTTTCCTTTTAGGAACTTGTATGAATGTTTATTTGACATCCCTGATGGAAATTTCAACAAAAGAGTGGATAAGTAGATAGGTAGACTGTGTCCAGACTAAAATATAGTGCTGACCATAATGTTGATTGTATTATTTCAGAAAGACAAGCTAGCCAAATACGAGCCATATTTACGGTCAGGTCTGAGCTTCTTCCTAGCTGGCTACACAATGGAGCTGGGCAAGCGAGAGTTGAATACAAGTTACAGCATGTACAATGACACTTCCAACTTGTTACAGTAAGTCATGTCGCGTTGTATGTCTTGTTTGTTCTTGTGTCCCTCTTGTTTGGCCTTTAGTCTGTCTTATGTGATCTTTAGTCTGTTTTGTTTGGTCTTTAATGTGTTGTTGTGAACTTTTTACATCCTACATAGAGTCTTGTATTTGAAGCTATGTGGTGCGCACAAAGGCGTGGATTTGAATGTTTCTACATGTTGTTGCGAGGATGACGTGAATTTGTTTGGAGTAGCAACTAGATGATCCTATTTATTGCGCACTGTTGGACCGAATGTGTTTTTTAGCAGTGTGTGATTAGTGGAACAAGAGTTGAGAAGAAGGCGATGGATATGACACACATTGAGGAGACCTGTTGATAGCATTACAAGGCAGTCCTTGTTCTGGAATCCACAGGGAAAGAGGCGGAGGTAGACCAAAAACACATGGAGAAGAGCACTGGATACAGAGGTGAAAACGATGAGGAAAACGTGGAAAGAATTTGAGCGGATTGCACAGGACAGGAAGACTTGGCATGTGTTTCTTGAAGGCCTATGCTCCTTGGGGAGCTAAAGGGTATTCATTAATTGATGATTAGTGTATGGAGCATCCCAGAGTGTCATAGATTCAATGGAATGTGGTATGGAGACAGTTATAACGGAATATGAATAATCGGAAAATAAGAACCGTTGTGTTTCAAATATCAATTATTATAATTTGAAGGATATTAACTATCGGCTGCCAGTGGACAAGTTTGCATGCAGTGGACAGTAATCTCAGTAGGGAGACTCAGTATTCCAATGAATGATGGACAATCATGTGTTTATATATTGATCCCTGTTTGTACAAAGAATTAACGTGGATTAAATGTTGAAGTCGGATTGGAGGTCTTTAAAACTTGACCAGTGTTTGAACAGTTTGAATTATTAGTTATAATTTGTATTGAATTATTAATTGTCTCAATCTCTACCGCACACAAATTAGGTCTTGTTTGATCATAAGTCTGACTATTGGTCTTTAGCCCGTCTTGTTCAGTCTGTATTCTGACGTTTGTGGGCTTTAATCTGTCCTGTTTTGACTTGTATCTGCTTGTTTGGACTTTGAAATTGTCTTGCATGGTCTTGTCTGTATGATTTGTCTAATATGTCTCCTGTGTGATGTCCAGTGCCCATACTGCCCCCAATGGCACATTCGACACCAGTTCTGTATAATCATTGCTTTCGTTTATGTAAATAAGTGATCTTGTAGAAATAAATCGGTCATAAATGTGTGTATGTTTTTCTTATGTGTATACACATACGACCTGCATGTTGCTTCTGGTCTAGCTGCTAGGTGGGTCAAGTGTTTTAATGACGTATATACATGAACCATGGTAGTGGTGGGAGGGGTGTGTATTCTCGTTTCAGTGTTTGGATCCAACTGTCGCTGGTAAGTATGGAGAAGGGGGTGACTTGAAGAAAGGAAGGAAATAAATGTCATGGTGTTTGTGTGAGAGCTTAGATCTTGATAGTTGGCCGAAAGTTCATGGCCATTTCCTAGCCTGGTGATTATTATAGGCTGGCGATTACCGACATAAATATAGGCATAGCCACTGTTGGCTTAATTAGTCTTCCTGACAGGTATCCATGTTTATATCGTCTGACCGAGCTCATTAACAGCCACGATAATTATTAGACACGCTAGGTCTTTTTTCCACCGCTAGGTCGCTAGGTCTTTTTTCCACCGCCACCGCTAGGTCTTTTTTCCACCGCTAGATTTTTTTTCCACCGTCATCATTATTATCCTTATAATCTTTTAAATTACTTTTTAATTTTTTTACTACTACTTCTTCAAGTACCATGGCTGGGGGCGTATGTGAACATGTCTTTCCACAGCTGTCATTACCAGTAATCTTGATCAATTCTGTTGTTGAATTCTTTTCTTGCCAGGGTGTCAGACTGTCCAGCATCTTCTGTTTATCATCCTGTATCTCTTCTGTCAATTTTCCCTGTTGTCGCAACATAATCCTGTTGTTTTTTTTCTCATAATATGCCCTAAGAAAGATGGATTACAGTATCATTGTAATGTGAGTGGTAAGCTTTCTTTGTAATGTGGCATCTTTCAGGACATCTTCATTACTTGTTTTTGTTTTTCTTTTTTTTAGCTGTCCATGGTATTCTTAAAATTCTTGTGTGTAAAGCCGTTTCTCTATGGCCGCCAGGATTTCTGTTACTGACTGCTGTAGTAATATGGCCATGCGCAGATGTGGTTGTAATTAACAGTAGTACTAGTGGTAGTAGTAGTAGTAATAGTAGAAGTAGCAGTATCCGCCGCCCATGGTTCAATCCCCAGTTGAGGTGGGATTTTCGAAACCGCAAACGGCTCAGGGGTCGACGCAGCCTCATGAATTGTGTACCAGAGTAACTCTGGGAAGGTTAAGGCGGACGGCGTGATGCTGACCACATCACCCCTAGTGTGCCAATGGTCAAGAAAATATGGGCCTAACACCATATTCCCAATATGCTTCAATGGGCATGTAGCGGATTCCCTAGTAGTAGCAGTAGCAGCAGTGGTGGTGGTGTAGTTGCTGCTGCTGTAACGGGATAGCAATTATATAAGTTTCGGGCGTAACCAGCGGTGCTTTGTTTCTTACTGAAGGTCATCGCTCGAGACATCCGTGATGTCATAAACATACTGTTAAGACTTCAAGGACCTTTCATTTCCTAATCGCCGGAAAGGTCAGAGAATGCCTTGTTCGACTCACACGTGGACAGGTCATCAACAGTTGGTTTAATGTGTTGTACGCTGATCTGTACTTCCTGTTGTACAAGACTCCAGATCTATACCAGCCACAAGTTCCATAAAATTATAGATAATGTTCTTGTTTATGTTTCCGCTTGTTTGTTTTCTTGTGTATTACGGCTTGTTTGTATTCTTGTGTATTCCGGCTTGTTTGTATTCTTGTGTATTCCAGCTTGTTTGTATTCTTGAGTATTCCGGCTTGTTTGTATTCTTGTGTATTCCCGCTTGTTTGTATTCTTGAGTATTCCCGCTTGTTTGTTTTCTTGTTGTATGTTCCCGCTCGTATGTATTATTGTTGTATGTTCCCGCTCGTATATATTATTGTTGTATGTTCCCGCTCGTATGTATTATCGTTGTATGTTCCCGCTCGTATGTATTATTGTTGTATGTTCCCGCTCGTATGTATTATCGTTGTATGTTCCCGCTCGTATGTATTATCGTTGTATGTTCCCGCTCGTATGTATTATCGTTGTATGTTCCCGCTCGTATGTATTATCGTTGTATGTTCCCGCTCGTATGTATTATCGTTGTATGTTCCCTCTCGTATGTATTATTGTTGTATGTTCCCGCTCGTATGTATTATTGTTGTATGTTCCCTCTCGTATGTATTATCGTTGTATGTTCCCGCTCGTATGTATTATCGTTGTATGTTCCCGCTCGTATGTATTATTGTTGTATGTTCCCGCTCGAATGTATTATTGTTGTATGTTCCCGCTCGTATGTATTATTGTTGTATGTTCCCGCTCGTATGTATTATCGTTGTATGTTCCCTCTCGTATGTATTATCGTTGTATGTTCCCGCTCGTATGTATTATTGTTGTATGTTCCCGCTCGTATGTATTATTGTTGTATGTTCCCGCTCGTATGTATTATTGTTGTATGTTCCCGCTCGTATGTATTATCGTTGTATGTTCCCTCTCGTATGTATTATTGTTGTATGTTCCCGCTCGTATGTATTATTGTTGTATGTTCCCGCTCGTATGTATTATTGTTGTATGTTCCCGCTCGTATGTATTATCGTTGTATGTTCCCGCTCGTATGTATTATCGTTGTATGTTCCCTCTCGTATGTATTATTGTTGTATGTTCCCGCTCGTATGTATTATTGTTGTATGTTCCCGCTCGTATGTATTATCGTTGTATGTTCCCGCTCGTATGTATTATTGTTGTATGTTCCCGCTCGTATGTATTATCGTTGTATGTTCCCGCTCGTATGTATTATTGTTGTATGTTCCCGCTCGTATGTATTATCGTTGTATGTTCCCGCTCGTATGTATTATCGTTGTATGTTCCCGCTCGTATGTATTATTGTTGTATGTTCCCGCTCGTATGTATTATCGTTGTATGTTCCCTCTCGTATGTATTATTGTTGTATGTTCCCGCTCGTATGTATTATCGTTGTATGTTCCCTCTCGTATGTATTATCGTTGTATGTTCCCTCTCGTATGTATTATCGTTGTATGTTCCCGCTCGTATGTATTATTGTTGTATGTTCCCGCTCGTATGTATTATTGTTGTATGTTCCCGCTCGTATGTATTATTGTTGTATGTTCCCTCTCGTATGTATTATTGTTGTATGTTCCCGCTCGTATGTATTATTGTTGTATGTTCCCGCTCGTATGTATTATCGTTGTATGTTCCCTCTCGTATGTATTATTGTTGTATGTTTCCTCATGTTTGTATTCTCTTTGTATATTCCCGCATATTTGTATTCTTGTTGTATGTTATCGCTGACAGTTTCTCATCAACGTTGGCGTGGTCATATAAATCGGGACCGACGCCTCGCGCCGTTATAGTTGCTATTACTTTTTTTTTTTAAATTGTTAATCGCCTTGGGGAGAAGCAGCTCTCATTCCCATGCCAGATATATTGCTTTAGCCAGCGCCAGTACCGTTCCTCTCTCCCTCCTCCCAATAAATTTATTTCATACTGTTAGTCCACTTGTCTCTCGGCGCCGTGTAGTACCTGAGGGTCTCTGTAGAGACAAAGTAAGAAAAAGACTAGTGCGCCCTAAGGCATGTCGTACTAGGCAACTAGTTAGAAGTTATGCATGGGGGGGGGGAGGGGGGGGGGTCTGGCATCCTCATAATGTAAGAGAAATTACTACAGGAACCACTGCAACAAGAGGATGTGACTGCTTGCTGCAGGCTTCGTGCAAAGGGGATTAACTACAGTGGTGGCTACATGACCCAGTAAGAAGCTCTGAGGAAAATTATGCTGACTCCTCTCTTGGCCCTTTGCCTGTAGACGAAACTTCTGCTGTATGTTAGAAACTTCTGCTGTATGTTAGAAACTTCTGCTGTATGTTAGAAACTTCTGCTGTATGTTAGAAACTTAGCAGCAGTCTGATGTCTTCATACTGTTTTATTATCTGTCATTGTAGTTGGTGTGAGGTGTCCCAACATGGATGTTAAGTGGGCTTAGAGTTTCTTTTTTTTTTTTTAAATTTTAGGTGTATTATTCTTAGGTATGTCACACATATTGTTTTAAGTATGCCTGTGTGTTCTTGGAATCTTTTATTTATTTTTTTTAAAACTACTCTATATTATTGGTTGTCTGCCAGCACTAAATCGTTGATGGTATCTGGTTGTCGATTTACTTGTGAAGTTAGTGTTCTCATTCATTGGCTAACCTCAACAATTTAATTTAACCAACTACCCTTTTGTTGTGGCTTTATCTTGACTTGTAGGACAAAGCTTACGTGTTGTCCGTAAGTTGTACTTGTATACATCCTCATTACCATTTGTCTGTTTGGCTCTCAGTAGAACATGTAGCCGCCACTGCAATTGGCGCCCCTGCAAGAAACCTGCACCAAAGCATTCGTGAGCTCTTGCTGCAGTGGTTTCGTTAGCAGTTTTAAGTTATGAGTTTGCCAGCCCTATACACGGCTTCATATTAATTGAAGCTGAAAAACTGTAAAAGTAGCTAAAATGAAACACTGTATTTGGTAGACCGCAACCTTAATGCAACAAGTAGAAGTAGATTTTGGCATGCTAAAGTGTGCCCCTGCCTGCATTAATGCACGGATAAAAAGAAAGAATACATATACATGGGAGAGGCTACCACCCAGAGTTAATTAACTGATAATGTTAAACTTTTGGGTCAAACACAACCGACTGTTTATAATACAGATTTAGTTGATATCAGGCAGGCATCCACCTTGACCTTGATCGCGGACATTTATTAAATGTCACCTCATCTTCATCTTCTCCCCCTCCCCGGTTCTCCCAATGGGTCAAGGACAAGAGGATGACTGTGTCAGAAATGTTGTGAAGATATAACTTGCATGTGTCACATTCATCATTATGGCGTGTACAGCGTTAAACCTTCTCAGACTTGTCTTTGCCGAGTTTTCCTAAATTTTTTTTTCCATTTTCGAATGGCAAAAATGTCTTCATAAGTGAAACACCTGGTGATTGACAGCTCGCCTGTGTCTGTTCCGTCATAGTTTGGTTTTTATTGTGACACATTGTACACGTGGTGTTATCTTTCATGTACAGAGAGTGTGATCGAAAAGTCATTGTTCACCTACCAATACTTAATCAAGTACATTAAATGAAATAATGGTAGTGCCCGAAACAAGTTGGTAAGGGGAAGATGCTAGAAGTCAAAAATTAGCTGGAGGCCTTTGCCAAGCGCTGAGACACAGAAGGCTAATAATAGGTACAAAGGAACGTTTAAATCATTAAACGCGTATATTAGATTCGGTGTTAAAAAACTTGTTTCTCAGTGCTTTACCTGCTGAAGTTTTAAGTGCGTCTGTGTGAAGTTACTGTAGCATTTCTGCGTTGCCAATGACGCTTTTTATTTCTTCGTTTTGCTTAGCATCATAAAGATTCCTTCATTATAGTTAATTCCTAGGTTGTTTGGGATTTATACCAGGTATACATTTATGTCATTTTACAGCCAGTTTGGAGCTGTGTGGTTTGTTTGAACAGGACAACTTCGTCAGAAATCGACAGAACGTAGAACATAATGACCTCTGTAATGAGGAAGTATGATTTTATGAATTTTATGAATTTGTTGTTGCACAGCCCACAGGATCAGGTTACATACAGTAAAGCGAATAAAGAACAAAGTGTAAGAGAATAAATAACACACTCTAACGGAAATAAAAAAAATGTAAGGAAAATAAAGAACATACTGGAAATGCAACGAAGAACATACTGGAAATGCAACGAAGAACATACTGGAAATGCAACGAAGAACATACTGGAAAGGCAATGAAGAACATACTGGAAAGGCAACGAAGAACATACTGGAAATGCAACGAAGAACATACTGGAAAGGCAACGAAGAACATACTGGAAAGGCAATGAAGAACATACTGGAAAGGCAACGAAGAACATACTGGAAATGCAACGAAGAACATACTGGAAAGGCAATGAAGAACATACTGGAAAGGCAACGAAGAACATACTGGAAATGCAACGAAGAACATACTGGAAAGGCAATGAAGAACATACTGGAAAGGCAACGAAGAATGTACTGGAAAGGCAATGAAGAACATACTGGAAAGGCAACGCAGAACATACTGGAAAGGCAATGAAGAACATACTGGAAAGGCAACGAAGAACATACTGGAAAGGCAACGCAGAACATACTGGAAAGGCAATGAAGAACATACTGGAAAGGCAACGAAGAACATACTGGAAAGGCAACGAAGAACATACTGGAAAGGCAACGCAGAACATACTGGAAAGGCAATGAAGAACATACTGGAAAGGCAACGAAGAACATACTGGAAAGGCAACGCAGAACATACTGGAAAGGCAACGAAGAACATACTGGAAAGGCAATGAAGAACATACTGCAAATAGAATATAGAACACTCTGAAATGACAATAAATAACAGATTACAGGGAGAATCAAGAAAACACTACTGGGAGAATAAAGAGCATACTGCAAGGAGACTAATGAAAAAAAAAATCGACATCTGTGCACCCCGGGCAAACCCATTGGGCAGTGATTTTCAACTCACGGCACACTGAACATATTGCTAAAATTGTCAAGGCACGCCATCAGTTTTTTTAAGGAGATATTTAATCATTAAGAAACAAACGAGAATCAAGATTGTGTTTGAAAGTTAAAAGCTAAAATACTAATCATTTTATTTTTAAAATAGTATTAATCTGGATTTTAAAAGATTATAGATGATCATAAAAATCATATTATGAGAGCAACAAACATACCCGTAAAATCTCGCGTATAATACGCACTCGTGTATAATACGCATGCTTGATTTAGCCCAAAATTTTCTGATAAAATGGAAATTCGTGTATAATACGCACCATAATTTTTCAAGATTTTATTTTATTAAACATTTGTTAAAAATCTGAAAGTAGATGTAAAATGCTGCGCGATAGTAGTTCTTCGACGAACTGAAAGACCATGTCGCTTCATAAAACGAACTGCCCATCCATATGACGCTTTAAATGTTGTTGTGCCTGTACGAGGTTTTTTAAGTTCCAGAGCTTTAAGTCGGATTTCAATGCATGAAACACCAATGCCTTGTTGCCTTCTATCCACTACCCACTCCAATAATGTTTTTTTCTAGGTCTGGAAGATCTTGTGGTGACCCACGATTCGCCTTTTTCTTACTAGGCAACACTTGCAGCGCCTCTTTATTTGTTCGCCATAATCGAATGTTGCACTCGTTAATGGAAAAATGTCGACTTGCTGCCCGATTGCCGTTAGATTCTGCATATTTTACCACTAAGAGCTTTTCTGCTGCTGTACAACATTTTCTCGAATTCATTTTTAGGGCTCAAAATAATCAAATGACAAACTTCACAACCAAGCTTAATATCAAAACAGATTGAAGACTAAGAGTGCGAAATGCGTTTTGCAACAATGTTTGACACATAAGAAAACACATGGCACATTCAATTTTGCGCCATTTTCACTGTCAAATTGTGACAAAAACTTGACAGACTTTCCAATGTAGGTTACTTTCGATATCGAAAATTACGTATTTTTTAGTACTCGCGTATAATACGCACCCGAGTTTTAGCGGGCAAAAATGAGTAAAAATTGTGCGTATTATACGCGAGATTTTACGGTATATTATTAGGAAAAAAAATACTATATTAAAATGGAAAAAAATGTATGATACTATTAAAAAAGATTTTTTTAAATTATATTATAAGGAACAATACTATATTATGAGAAGAAAAAACACGTGTATTTTAAAAAGCAAAAACTGCTTTATTATGAGATAAACAAAACTATATTATAAGAAAGAAAAAAGTACTATGTTATAGTAAAGAAAAAAGGTCTATGTTATGAGAAAGAAAAAAAGCCCTGTATTATGAGAAACAAATACTTTTATAAGAAACACGAGAACATTATAATTAAGAGAAATTCAAGAATAACATATTTTGTTACGAGACACGAGACACGCAACAATAATATACATCATTGTTGTAAGAAATGTGAAGTCATTATTTGTTATGAGAAACAGAAAGTCATTATTTGTTTTGAGAAACAGAAAGTCATTATTTGTTATAAGAAACAGGAAGTCATTATTTTTTAGGAGAAACAGGAAGTCATTATTTGTTAGGAGAAACAGGAAGTCATTATTTGTTAAGAGAAACAGGAAGTCATTATTTGTTATAAAAACAGGAAGTCATTATTTGTTATGAGAAACAGGAAGTCATTATTTGTTATAAAAGACAGGAAGTCATTATTTGTTATAAAAAAACAGGACGTCATTGTTTATAGTGAGAAACAGGAAGTCATTATTTATAATGAGAAGTTGGAACCATGATTTGTAATAAAAAGCAAGAAGTCATTATTTGTTATGAGAAACAGGAAGTCATTATCTACTTTGAGAAACAGGAAGTCATTATTATCAGAAACAGCTTATATTTTGTTATTTAAAAAAAGCGAAAGAATTATACGTTGTTAAGGGAAACCAGAGTTGGGTGCTAGGTTCATCAGATCCTCGGGAGGTGTTAAAATCGAATGTGTGTAAATTGAGCACTGAGGTCCAGGACATGAAGATTAGCATGTCACGGGTGCCAGGACATGGTGATACGGCCGCAGCGCCTGGTAGCTCCGAGTTTTACCCTGATAGTCGGAGCTTCTGGACATATATGTAGAAATTCCTGGTATTCCCTGACTCCTGCCTTGTCACTTGAGAGTTTATAATATAAAATACGAAGTCATTTTATGACAGTTAAATAATACACAAGAGGTGCTGTGATGTTATTTGTGAAAATGTTCGAAGCGTGAGGCTTATAAATTTCTGCTCAATTTTGTCATGGGTTTTCGGAGTTAATATTACAGATGGGTCATTCTACATCGTGTGCTGCGTTATTATGTGACATGTAAAACGGGAATTGTTTAGCATAATTTGAAATTGTGAACGCGGGTACAACTAAGCAGAATAATCAGTGTTGGTGCGAGTGGCGGGTTTTTTAATGCTTGATCGGAGTTAAACAGGACCGGAGGGGGAATAATCTTCCCGACTGGTAGGGTATAAGAAGTTGCTATTACAACGATTGTTTGCCGTTGCTATGGAAACAGAACTCGGAGAGAGAGAGAGAGAGAGATGACAGGATAGATAAAAAGGTAGGGAAAGTGAGCAATTTTCCCCCCTCATTAGTAACGATTTCAGCTTTAGAGGAGTTTCCGCATTGACGTTTTTGTCGTTATTGTGAGTGGCAGAAGCTAATATAATGATTAGTTAGATAAATGAATGGTAGCAGCGGCGCCAGTATCAGTGATAGTAATAAAAACAGCAGTAGCATTAGAAGCAGGAGTTTTTGTTGTTGTAGTCATTATTTGGTATAGAACAAATAAATAGCAGTTATTATATTAGCAGCAGTGCTCGTCTTTCCGTTTTTGAGGTCAGTTTTGTTTTCTAAACACGTTGAAGTTAATTAATATTTTGTTTTCTATACACGACAAAGTTAAGAGTTTGTTGTCTAAACACGTTGAAGTTAAGATTTTGTTTTCTATACACGACGAAGTTAAGAGTTTGTTGTCTAAACACGAAACCGATAAAGTGAAAAGTTTGTTTTCTAAACACAATAATGTTAATTATATGTATTCTAATATTGATAAAGTTAAGAGTTTGTTTTCTAACTACGATGTTATATTTTGTTTTCTAAACACAATATAGTTAATAGTATAGTTTTCTAATATTGATAAAGTTAATAGATTGTTTTCTAAACATGAAAACATTAATAGTATGTTTTCTAATATTGATAAAGTTAAGAGTTTGTTTTCTAAACACTATGTTATATTTTTTTTTCTAAACACAATAAAGTTCATAGTGTGTTTTCGAATATTGATAAAGTTAAGAGTTTGTTTTTCTTAACACGATGCCCTGTCAGTTAACCCAGTTCTTCGATGTAGGGGCCAAGGACGTTTGATAAAGCGTGTGGGAGGGGAGGCAAAATTATTGCAGCAGAATAACTTGCCTGTGTCAAATGTTTCATCTTGGGATTCCTAGTATTTAACATGATCAAACATTCTTTCTCTTTGTCGCTTTTATTCTGTCAATCACTCACTTTTCTCTTTCTTGATATGATAAGCGATGAACATGGGATGAAGAGACTTTCTCTATCGAACTATCCACGGACACTTCACCTGAGACGTGACATACACAGATCTCTGAACGTAATCAATATACATAGAGCTGCATAGCTCTCTCTCTCTCTCTCTCTCTCTCTCTCTCTATATATATATATATATTATATATATATATATATATAATACAACGTCATATCTTTCTCTCTGTGGTATTATATTATTATTCAGCGTTATTTTTCTTATTTAATTTTCTGATTGTTTTAATCTTTGCTACATTCCTCAGGTCCACACTCCCCTCCCCCAGTTTTATGTGGGTGACCCCCACTTCACAAATATCTCTGAATTCTTTCCCAGATGCCCTCTAATCTTATTAAGTTCTATTAAGTCATTTCCACCATCACGTCAAACTTGCTTCCTTTCATTATCCTTCTCGTCTGTTTCTACATTCATTTTCTTCCCATCTTAAAAAAAAAATTATATTTTTTAAATATTTCTCTGATTATCAAATGGTTTCTCTGTTTACTAATTCATTTCCTCCCCATGTTAACAATCTACCTTTTTATTCGATCCGTGATTGTATTACTCTGCCTCACTGTTTTGTTAATTCATCTTCCTTTGCCCTGGCTCCTTGCCCTCATAAAAGGGAGCCAGAATAAATACGTTTAAAAAAATGCTGACAGCAGACGACAGAAATATCAGACATCAGCCTAGTTTTTCATTTCCTTTCTATCTGGCTTTGCATTGTAATTTCGCATTTTAGTTTGAAGCCAAACAAATAAATAAATAGAACACACAGAGAGGGAGAGAGAGAGAGTACATTATATTATAAAATAAAATATTCTAATTAGATCCCCACCCACAGATTGTTTTATTTATTTCATGTCTGGTTTCTGTCTTGTCTGTTGTTGTCTCCTGTCTTATGTTCTTACCTCTCTTGTGTCTTGTATTGTCTGGTCTCTGTAATGTACTTTCTGTCTCTCTATCATGTACTGTTTATTTTCCATGTCTATATGTATGTACTTTCAGGTGTCTCTCCACCAATTTTTATTTCTGGTTTCCTACCTGTAAGTTCTGCTGTCTATCTCTCTTGCTCTCCGTCTCTCAGATTTTCTTTTTAGATTTAAGACTAACCTCTTCAGCTGTGTAACAGGATCCTGTCCACTTTGGCTTCCTTTTTCTTATTTTATAGGGCAGAAATCTAGAAAAGGTAATAATGGTTGGTTCTTTACTCTGATGAAATAGATTTTTATTCTCTGTCTTGCTTGTAATTTCTGTCCCATAATCCCTCTTGTCCTCAATCTCTTCTGGTTTACTTTATGTTGTCTGACTTGTCTTTTGTATGGTCTGTCTTTTTTTTAGGTTTTTTTTTTTTTTTTATGTATTGGCTTTGTGACCACTGTCTTCCTATGTTTTACATTTGTTATCCCCCTCTCTATCTCTCCCTCCCTCTCTCTCTTCCCTTCCCTCTCTCTCTTCCCTTCCCTCCCTCCTACTGTATATCTCTCTGTCTCCCTCCCTTTCTCTTCCCTCCCTCCTCCTACTGTATCTATGTCTGTCTGTCTCTCTCTGTCACTCTATCTGTCTGTGCCTCTGTCTTTCTATCTCACTCTCTGTCTGTCTGTCTGTCACTGACTCTCTCTCTGTCTCTCTCATTGTCTCTCTCTCTCTTTCTGATTGTAGCTTGCTTGTCTGATAGGATAGATATATTATGACATGTTTTCTCATACTGACAGAACTGTTATATCAGTCTGTCAAGGACAGATTGCAGCATGCTTGTCTATTATGACAAATACTTGTCTATGACTAAAGACATCTTTAAAGAGAGTATAAGTGTTTTTACGCACACCTTTGTCTTTCCCAGGTATGTGATCAGAATGCGAGCCAATAGCAGTTCTAATCCAGAGTCTAGTGACAGGGAAAGAAAACTTGTAGTATTAATGTAAGTATAATTTTTACCACTTGATACCATATCTCTTGTCTTTTTTTTTTTTTTGTGTTTATGTAAAGCCATGTTATTTGCTTTATTAAAAATTTGAATGAAGAGTTTCTTTTGATTCTTTAAGTGCCCTACTAGCTGGCATAAACAATCTTGTGGCTGCCCATAACCAGCACCGTACATCAGTTTGTTGACTTTTATCCCATCCCATTTTGTTAACCTGCCCTGTTATCTTCTCTGTTGTCATCCTGTATCTTCAGTTTGTGCTGGTTGTCCCAGTGTTATAACTTGTCTCACAAGTCTCACCCGAGTTAGAGTGCCCCAACTGGAGTGCTCCTATTTGAGTGCAACTTTCTGTTTGGCACAGCCTTTCTTTCAAGACATATCCTCATCTGTATCTTTAGTTGTACATGTTTGAAGATGATGTTAGCTCTGAACATTTCTAATTGAGCATGAGTGCTTATTGGGCAAGGTCTGTTTTTGTTTTTCTGAGCTTCTAGTCTGGTTTTGTTTTGTTTTGTTTGAGAGCTTTAGCTGCATTGGAATAGCTGTACAGTTTTAATTTTATTTTAAAAGTCAGAACTATGGAGTCGTCCCTGATGTTTAAGATTTATCTTACCTAAGAAGTGATTTAGAAGTAGAGTAGAAGAAATACAATGAAAGACAGTCAGCAAAGTTAGTACACAGAAGATATACAACACAGTGTGGACAACAGAAAAACAGTAACACATGCGAGAGATCCCAACACAGGTTTATACCATCAGCTTAGCCAGAGAAGGGATGTGTGCTAGGCAGCTTGACCACCTACCCTACAAGGATTCTTTCATTAGCCATGTTTCTGGTGGTGCACTGTTTTAATTGTGCACATATATTTATCTTCAGCAGTGTCCCTGATTGAACAGAATTCAAGTGCACTATTTTTAACTTTAGCAGTGTCCCAGGTTGAACAGATCCACACCTTGCAGTTTGAGCAGTGTCCTTGACTGAACAGAATTCATGTCCACAACTTTCAATTTTAGCAATGTCCCTCACTGAACAGAATTCTTGTCCACATCTTTCAGCTTCAGCAGTGTTTCTTACTGAACATATTTCACATCCACAACATTAATCCCTGGTTGAACAGAATTCACACCCATAACTTTAATCCCTGGTTGAGCAGAATTATTGTCCACATCTTTCAACTTCAGCAATGTTTCTTATTGAACAGAATTCACACCCACAGTAGGAGCCGCGCTAGCGTAGTGGTTACCACACCGCTCTGGCGACCGGGTGATCCAGGATCAAACCCGGGCGACGGCATTTGAGGATTTTTCGTCGACCGGGATTTGGACTGGATTAACTCGAGACCTGGCGAGAACATTTGAAGGAGTGTCGTCGACCAGGGATTGGCGGCTCCTGAGCCGACCCAGCTCTAATGGGTACCTCCGAAATCGGCGAGTATCTGCCTGAATGGCGAGGGACACCTGTCTCTGTACAAGAAAAAAAGGGATACTCACGTAAAATCAATGTCAGGTTAGACATTAATAATAACCTGAGATTTCGCCTCGAGTATTAGCGGGCGTACGAAAAAAAAAAAAAACACCCACAGTTTTAATCCCTGATTGAACAGAATTTGACATCCACAACTTTAATTGAACAGAATCCATAAACTTTCAACTTCAGCAATTTCCTTGATTGTCCTTGAGTTCATGCCCACAGCTTTCAGCATCTTCAGCAATGTCCTTTATTGAACAGAATTCACATCCACGGCTTTCAGCTTTAGTATTGCTTCTAGCTCAGCAGAATTTGTACAGATGATTGTATCTAGAGACACAGCTTTCAGTACGAGTTAATTTGTGTTCTGGTTTACAGCAGGTTGCTTAGCACATGTTGCTGGACACTTGAATTCTAGGACATTGGATACCCAGGACATAGATGTTATTTCATAATTAAATCAAAATTGTGTGGCACAACATGGAATTACTTACTATCTCATTTGAAGCTGTCAGAACTTTGTTTGTTTGCTTATTTCATGTAAGGTGAAATATTAAAAAAAAGGAGTTAAAGGACCCTGTTAATAGCCCTTAGAGGCATATTGGGAAAATGGTGTTAGGCCTATATTATCTTGACCATACGGCACACTAGAGTGATGTGGTCAGCATCACGCCAGCCGCCTTTAACCTTCCCAGAGTTGCTTTGGTACCCAATTCATGAGACTAGGTCAACCCTGAGCCATTTGCAGTCTAAAAAATCCAACCTCAACGGATGATTGAAAAGGTAAAAAATATACGAGTTTAATATACAGAAAAATATTAAGTATTTATAAATTTAATTCATTTTCAGAGTTATATTGAATGTAAAGTAGAGACAGTTTGTTGCTGCCCAACAAGACACCACCAAGTGTGATGGTCACTGATTGCTTTGTCTATCCGTGGACAGGGACCAAAGTGGATGTGGAGACAGTTTGTTGCTACCCTACAAGACACCACCAGGTGTGATAGTCACTGATTGCTTTGTCAGTCACTGGACAGGGACCAAAGAAAGAAGATAGAAAAGATTGAATGTTTAGTGGATTGTACAAATTGCATGACCTGCAGGTTATAAATCAATTCTTTAGGATTTAATCATAGGTCTTGATGTGGATTACATGGCAGGTCACAACCTTTGCATAGTCTAATGAGGAGGGTCGACATTAACTGTCTGATTGATCCCTGAACTGCTTCTGTTAATCTTTTCAGAATACGCCTTCAGTCCTACCTGAACCACAGGCTGTATCGACTAAAACGAGCTGAAGTCAGCAAGCTCAAGAAGGTCATAGAATCAGAACAGACCAAAGTAGGTCTTATTGTCTTTTCTGTATTGTAAAGAGAGGAATGATTCCCTGCTTCAGAAAAAGCTTAGAACAGTTGGAATGTTGTGTATGTTTTTAAGAACTAGGTCAGCAAGTTCAAGAAAATTATATAATCTGGGTGGGCCTAGATATGGTCTGTTGTGTTTCATTTATTCTTCATCTTGTGCCAGGGAAGAGCTTGACACAAGAGATGTAAATATGTTGAATAATGTCAATCAGTAAATTCCCATGGCTCCATATATGCAAAAGTCCATTGATTTACATTCTTCCACTTGGCAGATCTGTCTGTCATATCCTTCTCTCTCTCTCTCTCTCTCTCTCTCTCTCTCTCTCTCTCTCTCTCTCTCTCTCTCTCTCTCTCTCTCTCTCTCTCTCTCTCTCTCTCTCTCTCTCTCTCTCTCTCTCTCTCTCTCTCTCTCTCTCTCTCTCTCTCTCTCTCTCTCTCTCTCTCTCTCTCTCTCTCTCTCTCTCTCTCTCTCTCTCTCTCTCCTCCCCCCCATCTGTCAACATTTTCTCCCCTCTCCATTATACCCATAATAGTTGTCATATCATTGTGTTCCATGGCATTCCCATTTGTCTTCTTTTCCAGAGCAGTCATATTTTAGTACAGCTGAGTTATGCTGAGGGCTATTTTGCTCATTGGTTTAACTTTACATTTTCGTATCCGTGGCTGATCAGACTTTAGTTTGCTACAATATATGCCCATACTTTTCTCTAACCATCTCACTCATTCAGTAACCATCTCACTCTCTCTGGTGGCATATCTTCAGATTTTCTTCTGTGAACATGTTTGGAAGGTAGAATGTGCTCCTGTTGTGTCCTCACATAACTTAAGTCAGATATGAGCACATAAGTCTTGGTTTTAATGGCATTATAAGGGACATAATTGGTTAGTTTCCAGGGATCTCTCATGACACAAAGATTAGGACTACAGCTTTCACAGGCTGGTCATTCAAGATGACTAAAATGAGGTCGTGCATGAGACTGGTTACCCCATGAGACTGGTTACCCCATCATGTTTTCTACAGAGACCACCACTGCAACAGCTTGTGAATTTTTTATGCAGGATTCCTGTAAGGGTGGCAGTGGTGGCTCTATGTAAGAGTGGCAGTGGTGGCTCTATGTAAGGGTGGCAGTGGTGGCTCTATGTAAGGGTGGCAGTGGTGACTATGTAAGGGTAGCAGTGGTGGCTCTATATAAGGGTAGCAGTGGTGGCTCTATGTAAGGGTGGCAGTGGTGACTATGTAAGGGTAGCAGTGGTGACTATGTAAGGGTGGCAGTGGTGGCTCTATGTAAGGGTGGCAGTGGTGACTAAGTAAGGGTGGCAGTGGTGACTCTATGTAAGGGTGGCAGTGGTGACTCTATGTAAGGGTGGCAGTGGAGGCTCTATGTAGGGTGTGGCAGTGGTGACTATGTAAGGGTGGCAGTGGAGGCTCTATGTAAGGGTGGCAGTGGAGGCTCTATGTAAGGGTGGCAGTGGTGGCTGTATGTAAGGGTGGCAGTGGAGGCTCTATGTAAGGGTGGCAGTGGTAACTCTATGTAAGGGTGGCAGTGGTGGCTCTATGTAGGGGTGGCAGTGGTGGCTCTATGTAAGAGTGGCAGTGGTGACTATGTAAGGGTGGCAGTGGTAATTCTATGTAGGGGTGGCAGTGGAGGCTCTATGTAAGGGTAGCAGTGGTGGCTCTATGTAAGGGTGGCAGTGGTGACTCTATGTAAGGGTGGCAGTGGTGGCTCTAAGTAAGGGTGGCAGTTGTGACTATGTAAGGGTGGCAGTGGTCACTCTTTGTAAGGGTGGCAGTGGTGACTATATGTAAGGGTGGCAGTGGTGACTATGTAAGGGTGGCAGTGGTGGCTCTATGTAAGGGTGGCAGTGGTGACTCTATGTAAGGGTGGCAGTGGTGGCTCTATGTAAGGGTGGCAGTGGTGGCTCTATGTAAGGGTGGTCGTGGTGGCTCTATGTAAGGGTAGCCGTGGCAGTGGTGGCTCTTTGAGTGAAAAGCAAAATGATGATGATGAAGGGGCAGCATATAAAAATGACCCCCCAAAAGAATAGTGGATCATTTCTGCTCTGACACTTTGGGAGGATGGGGACCTGGTATTCTGCTGTATTCATTCATTAAATTAGTTTTCTTACTCTTCAGCTGACAGATGAGCTTAAGTTTTTAGTTGATTCATGCCTGGCCTTCCAGTGCTGTTCCATGAACGTTGTCTATGCTGCTTTTATTGCATTGGGAAATACACAGAACTATAAAGAAATCTAATCCAGTCCAACGAATAAGAGGTAGAGGAAGATTAAGGAATGCATGGAGAAGAGAACTGGAGACAGATATGAAGCGCACAACAAAGACATAGAAAGATGTTGAACTGATGGTACAGGACAGGAAGAGTGGACCTAAGATTGTTGAAAGCCTATGCTCCTTAATGGAACAGAAGGGTGATGAATAATGTAAGATTGTTCTGGTCTGTAATGTTTACAAGTTGTTTTCTTCCCCTCCCCCAAAACGTTATTGTTAAAAATCTGTCCTAATCGTTCATCATAATGTTGTATATACTTTATTTCATAGCACCATTCCTCATCCACCACAACGGTGACCACATCTTCCTCCAGTAATGTCAACGCTGCTGCAGCCACATCAAGACCTCATGCCCCGTCCCCACACCAGACGAACTGGAATAAAAACAGCACGGGTACCCCTTCCCCTATGTCACCCACCCCTTCTCCAGCTGGCAGTGTTAGTTCTCAGGTGACTTTTGCTTACTTTTCCATTACAGTCTGTTTTTTTAATAGTTAATTCCTTGCTTACTTATCCATTAGTCTTGTTGTTTTAGTTAATTCTTTGTTTACTTTTCCATTAGTCTTGTTTTTTTTAGTTAATTCTTTGCTTACTTTTCCATTATGGTTTGTTTTTTTAATAGTTAATTCCTTGCTTACTTATCCATTAGTCTTGTTGTTTTAGTTAATTCTTTGTTTACTTTTCCATTAGTCTTGTTTTTTTTTAGTTAATTCTTTGCTTACTTTTCCATTATGGTTTGTTTTTTTAGTTTTTTTTTTTTTGCCTGTTTGTATGGTCAGTATTTACAGAAATAACCAAGAAGTTAGACTTTTTATAAATGGGTGCTTGCGTAGAACAGAAGGATTGAAATTGTACGACAAGATCACTAATGTGAAACTGATGACTTAAGAGTAGTGCTCCACAAACTATATCAACGCTTCAAAAGGGTTGTGATACAATGTATCCCTCCCATCTCATTGTAGCATCTTTGGCAATGAAGAGGCTGAAAGACTGGCAAAGGAAGGTGGAAAGCTACCTCAACATGATACAAGCACAACTTTCGAAGAGACAAAGAGTTTTATCAGAACCAAATATGTGAAACACTCAAGACACGCACAAAATGATGCATATTACCAGTTCAGCAGAAGAGAACAAATTATAATCTTCAGACACCGCATGGGCCACAACAGATTGGGATATCGTTTATTAAACAAGCTAAAGATAGGAACTACTGATGAGTGTAAATGTGGCACTGATAAAATGACTACTGAACATCGGCTTTAAAGATACCCAACTTTTGAGCAACAGAGAAAGAACATATAGCCGTTACCAGTAACATTCCTGAAAAAAAAAAACTCTATGGAGATACAAATAGCCTCTAGCTCACCAGTGCTTTCTTTGAACATATTCAAGTAGATGTCTGATGAGTGTACGAAGATGAAACTGATGACAAGAATCAGATAGGTGCTAGCGAAGCAAGAGATGAGAAGATGCTGGCGATGGATCATACACGTATTGAGGTCAACCAACTGATAGAATTACAAGGTAGTTCTTGCTTTGGAATCCTCAGGAAGTGAGGCAGAGGCAGACCAAACAACTCACGGAGAAAAGAACCCAAGACAACAATGAAAAGGATAAGGAAGACTTGGGAAGATTAACACTGATGGCACATGTTTAACATGAGTTTGTTGAAGGTCTATCACATAATAAGAATATTTAACATGAATTTGTTGAAGGTCTGTCACATAATAAGAATGTTTAACATGAGTTTGTTGAAGGTCTGTCACATAATAAGAATGTTTAACATGAGTTTGTTGAAGGTCTATCACATAATAAGAATATTTAACATGAATTTGTTGAAGGTCTGTCACATAACAAGAATGTTTAACATGAGTTTGTTGAAGGTCTATCACATAATAAGAATATTTAACATGAATTTGTTGAAGGTCTGTCACATAATAAGAATGTTTAACATGAGTTTGTTGAAGGTCTGTCACATAATAAGAATGTTTAACATGAGTTTGTTGAAGGTCTGTCACATAACAAGAATGTTTAACATGAGTTTGTTGAAGGTCTGTCACATAATAAGAATGTTTAACATGAGTTTGTTGAAGGTCTGTCACATAACAAGAATGTTTAACATGAGTTTGTTGAAGGTCTGTCACATAAAAAGAATGTTTAACATGAGTTTGTTGAAGGTCCATCACATAACAAGAATGTTTAACATGAGTTTGTTGAAGGTCTGTCACATAACAAGAATGTTTAACATGAGTTTGTTGAAGGTCTGTCACATAACAAGAATGTTTAACATGAGTTTGTTGAAGGTCTGTCACATAACAAGAATGTTTAACATGAGTTTGTTGAAGGTCTGTCACATAACAAGAATGTTTAACATGAGTTTGTTGAAGGTCTGTCACATAACAAGAATGTTTAACATGAGTTTGTTGAAGGTCTGTCACATAACAAGAATGTTTAACATGAGTTTGTTGAAGGTCTGTCACATAACAAGAATGTTTAACATGAGTTTGTTGAAGGTCTGTCACATAACAAGAATGTTTAACATGAGTTTGTTGAAGGTCTGTCACATAACAAGAATGTTTAACATGAGTTTGTTGAAGGTCTGTGTTAAACTCTGTGTAGTTGTTAACTCATACTGGCTACTAGTTGTTTAATCACGCTTTATTTGTTAAATGACGTGAATGTCCACCAGTTGATAAATGTAGATGTTGGGACTGGTGTAGTAAAGTGTAACGATTGTCAACTCATTAAACCCAGCACAGTTTTGGTCATACAGGTCATCTTGTCCTGGAACGTGATGAGGCTCCGACAAGAATGTGAGTGTAGACAATGAGTGTGTATCTGAATGTCAGTACGCGAATGGTAGAATGATTCGATAGAGTTGACAGGTTGGTAGTACATCACTCATACTCATACTGTTCGAATTCAAGAAGTACTGGAACTACGGTGGTCTTTTTATAACATTTAATGAGACGCACACTTGGACAGTACGTGTATGGTTACAGGAACAAATGTCGACATAGACAGCATAATGTTGATCACAGGAATATCATCTTAAGTTAGCATTCATGCTTGGCAAATATCATAATGGAGCATTCGTAAATAAGCATTCAGAGTTCCATCATGTAAATCATCTGGCTTTACTGACTGGGCACGTCAGACCATAACCAATATATAGGAAGGCTCCTAGACCTAACCTCGTCTAGCGAATATCCCTTCACGTAAAGTTCAATATATATATTTTCCATAAAGATATAGGAATCCCAGACATGGGTTCTCACATGTAGCAGTGATCTCTTGGTTCATCGAGCGATAGTACAGGCATCCCTTTTTCTCACTCGATAAATACAAAGTATATGAATTTCAACATGGCTGTGCTTCTCTCGTGAGCTTCACTCACTATTGGATACAGACCAAAATTGGTCATTCGTTAAATGTCCTCATTTCTTCATAGCTTCTCTCATAGAGGTAATTGAATAATATCATACAATCTAGTGTTGATACATAGGAATGTCATCTTCCTTTGAATAAATATTCTTTTCAAAAGTACCACTGTGCATCTGCTTATCGACAACGATGGCGAAGCCCAAGTTCATAATAAATTGTGGTTTTACCTTTCTATGCGAAATATAACTTTGCCATTCCTTGGCAAAAGAGAATAAACACTGGGGTAAAGTACATACAACATGTCTAAATGACTATCACTTTTCCCCATTTACTTATAGATCACTTTTCCGGCAAAAAGCCTGCTACAACAAAATTCGACATCTCGACAGGATGGCAGCCATGAATCACACCCCCTGCTAGCGATACTTCCGCTGCATAGCCTTTGACCTTTTCTAGCGACAACCAACATAGTTCGACTTAGAAATGTAAAGATATCCATATATAAGACAGACTCGTCCTACTCATACAAACACTACGTATAAATTCAGGCCATAGATATACTGAAGCAAGAACAATCTATTCCTACCCAGCCAAAGAATAAATCGCAGTAGGCCTAGACTCGTCCGCGGAGTCCGATCGAAGATGACGGAACTCTTTTCAAGGGAAGTAACTCAAAAATGACTTCTCCTTAAGCACTTAAAAAAGGAAATACTTTGTTTACAAAATATTTGCGAACATAATAAGTATATAAATGTGTTATATTGCAAGATAGTAAAGATTGCACTTTACAGTCTTACCACACCTCCCGGGAAAAAAAAATAAAATTTTTTTTAAAAATACATCTAGGAGCACCGTAGAATAGGCTCACAATGCAAGAATACTGCGCAGATGAAAATATCAGGAATAACTATAATTCCTAATATGACCAGTGAGAATATATCTCAAAATCTGAGAGAAATTGTTTCTCTACGAATAAATGTTTCCAGGAAGGTGTGATCTACGTATAATACAATTCTGGTAATTATACAATGCATACCAAAAATTCACACTATAATCTTAAATTTATGATTTATGAAGAAACAATCATCAAAGAACAGCGGTGAATAAACATCAATAAACCGCTAAGTAGCGATACCATCATTCTATTATTAAATTACAAATGTGTATCTTAGTAAAGAAACAAAAAATAACTGTTGTAAAGTTATACATATTAAAAAGATCCAATATTTAACAGTTAAGTGGCATCATGTGGGCATCTGGACAGAATGTCCGCCATCACATTTTCTGAACCACGGATAGCTCGTACAGAGAAATGAAAAGGTTGAAGAGCGATTGCGTATCGAGTTGATCTCGAGCTCTTCAAGTTCTTACTTTGGATAGCCGTAAGAGCTTTTTGGTCAGTTTCCACCACGAAATGCGCGCCCAGAAGGAATCTTTGGAGTTTGAGAATTGACCAAACCATTGCCAATAATTCACGGTCTAAAACCGAGTAATTCCTTTCTGCAGCATTAAGTTTTCTGGATATATACATTACAGGATGCAGAGTTCCAGAGTACTCTTGCATTAGTGCCGCTCCAATCCCAGTGGATGAAGCGTCACTACGAAGAATAAATGTCTTATCTGTTGTAGGTAACACTAAAATAGGTGGTGATGAAAACATAGTTTTGATCTTCTCTAGTGAAGATTGGCATTCATGAGACCAGTGAACCATGTTAGGCGACCCTTTCTTTAATAGTGTAGAGAGAGGTGCCATGATAGAGGACAGATTCGGAATGAAACGTCCATAAAATTGTATGAGACCTAAAAGACTTCGCACTTGCTTTTTAGTCCTAGGGATAGAGATGTTAAGTATCTTAGTGATATTATGGTCTTCTGTCTTCAAGAAACCGTGACCTACTCGATGGCCTAAGAAAGCAATTTCGCTAAAGCCAATACAAGCTTTAGATGGTTTTGCTGTCAGGTTATACTCACGCAGAGTTGATAATAATTCAACTAACCCTGAATAGTGATCTTCCCAAGTATCGCTGAAAAGACAGATGTCGTCTAGATAAGCAATGACATCTGACCGATACGATAGGATTCGACGCATCATGCGTACAAATGTAGCTGGTGCGTTCATAAGGCCGAAAGGCATAAAATTCCATTGGAAAAGGCCTCTGGGAGTAGAGAAAGCGGTAAGAGGTTTGGCACGTTCGGATAATGGAACTTGCCAATATCCTTTAGACAAATCAAGTTTAGTGAAAAAATGCGATTTAGAAAGACGAGTAAGTAGCTCTTCTAGTAAAGGCATAGGTTCAGCATCGAACTTCGTAACTTGATTCAATTTGCGATAGTCAACGCAAAGACGTATGTTATTGTCTTTTTTTCGAACAATAACCATCGGCGAAGAATATGCAGAAGTGGATGGTTCGATTATTTGTAAATCTATCATTTCATCTAACTCCTTTTCAACCTGTGTTTGGAAATGTATAGGGATAGGATAAGGTCTAACCCTAATTGGAGTATGTTCAGTTAGAACAATGTCATGCTCAATGACATGAGTTTGCCCAGGGATGTCAGTGAGGACATCCTGAAATGTTTGTAACATAGACGAAACTTGTCGCCGTTCTCCTAGAGACAAATCAGGAGAAACAGTAACGTCTTTCCATGATTCACTAGAATGAAGTGGGATCATTGGAAGCGGAAGCTTAACATCCGAAAAACTTGTTTCCTCATCCTGTATTACAGACAGTGATGAGTAATGACCATGTTTGACATGAGAATCGTCCGTTGCCTGGAAAATAGGCTGTAGATAGTCAGGACGTTCATGGAACTCCGTAAGCATATTGATGTGGAAGGTTTTATGCTTCCCGTTGATATCGACGATGTAGTCAACATCTGAAATTTTCGATATTATATCGTACGGACCTTTCCAACTAATAAGGAGTCTATTTTCACGACAAGGTAGCAAAACAAATGCTTTGTCACCAGGACAAAGTTGTCGTAAAGTTCTCTTCTTATTAGCAAATTGTCTTGCCTTCTGCTTAGCAAATTCAGAAGAGGACGTTGCCAATTTGCATGCTTCGATAATCTTCTGCCTCAGCGCGATGACATACTCGTAAGAAGATTTTGTGTCATCGTCAATATTGTCAGCTGTTATAAGATCATGCAGCAAAGACATTGGGCCGCGCGGTCGCGCGCCAAAGACAAGTTCAAAGGGAGAAAACCCTGTATGTTCATTGGGGACCTCTCTGTACGCGAAGAGGGCCGCGGGTAAAACCCTATCCCAATCTTGAGGATGATCCTCAGTTATCTTCCCTAATAAGTTCTTAAGTGTTCTATTTAGTCGCTCGACCATCCCATTGGACATAGGATGATAGATGCTACTCAAAGATCTCTCTATCTGTAGAGTAGACATTACTTGAGACATGGTATCCGATATCAGTTGGGTGCCATGATCTGATAATATTTCTCCGGGGAATCCCAGCCGAGAAAATATAAGCCAAAGAGCATCTGCAATGTCAGTGGTAGTAATGCTCTTTAGAGGGATAGCCTCTGGCCAACGTGTGCACATGTCTACACACGTTAAGATAAACTGATGTCCTCTAGCAGATTTGATCTTGAATGGACCAATGATGTCTATCGCCATTTTCTGGAATGGACGAATAGGAATATCTGCAGCCTGAATAGGCGCAGCATGACGAGGACCTTTGGATTTGACTTCTTGACATACTTTACAGGATCGACAATAGATCCGTATGTCCTTGTTCACAAAAGGCCAAAAGAAAGCCGCAAGAACTCTTGACTTTGTACGGGAAAAACCCATGTGACCAGCACACTGAGAGTCGTGTGCATGTTGTAAGATCTTAACTCTCAAATTCTTGGGTACAAGAATTTGAGAATGACTTGACTTAGTGGAGTCTTGCACCATACGTACAAGTACGCCATTCTTCATTGTAATCCAAGATTTACAATTTGAATCTTTATTCGGATCACCTTTCGTTACAAGAGTGAAGAATTTCTTAAGAGTCGGATCTTCTTCTTGTTGTTTTATAAACGAGTCACGAGAAATTACCAAGGGATCATCTTGGTTATGCACTTCATTATCTTCAACAGATGAAGTTTCAGGCATATTGAGAGCTTGAGCTCTAGTGACTACCGCATTAGCAGATTGCATATTTTGATTTTCCCAAACGGAAATTTGCTCCGGAGTGCATTCTTTGACTCCAGGAATGCGACCGATGATAAGATCAGCGATCGGATCCGGCAAAAGACATGCGTGTACATCTCCTGTGAAGAAAGGAGTAGCAATCCTAATGATAGCGGTAGAGTATTTCTCTATGGTGCCGCCAAATGTTACGCATTTGACTACTTTGCCTGTAGAATGAGAAGGATCTATGAGTGACTGCCTAACCCCAATAGTTGTGCATCCAGAATCAAAAAGTACTGAGACTGGATTGTCATTTACTAAACCTTTGTGTAAGACAAGAGAACCTCTCCCATCATGCGCGATTGACGCAGGAAGAGCGGGAAGAGGATGGCCACAGCTTAAAGTAGACACTGTGGTTGGCTCAAATAATGTTTTGCATTGGGGGCACTGAGATGCTCTCCCAAAATCAAAAGCGGCACATGCCATATTATTAGAGTCATCATTATCTTTATTTTGTTTATAGGCTTCGTGGGACTCTTGCTGTGCAGAGTTCGCCTGGTAATGAGCTTTATGTTTTTTGAATTGTGCTCTACCTCTGTTATTATTGCCTCTGTACTTATCATTGTTTCCACTATTATAACCCCTACTCGGGTTTGAATCATAGCTCCTTTGGTTACTATCATCATATTCATTATAATGAGTATCTCTGTAATTATGATCTTGTTGTCTCCATGAAGGAAAACTTGGATAGTTTCTAGAATGACTTCCTTTGCGAAAGTTCCTGTAATTATGACCACCCCTGAATCGAGGGCTGTCAGCTCTTCTCCAGGTATTCGAAGAAGAACCCTGAAATGATTGGTTACCTTGGTTCTGATAACTGTAATAGTTACCTTTTTTATTAAACCTATTTTGAGGTCCTTGGAATTTGTGAGAGTGATTAGGGTTGTATGGTGTTGCAGAAGCAACTGGCATACCTTCTTTAACCTTACTGTTGCTAACAGCTACGTCCGGATGTGCAGTGACGTATTGGGTACAATACTGTTCCATTTCTTTTAGAGACTTAGGTTTACGCTCATGTAAGAATTCGAGGAAAGGTTTATTTATACTTGACATAATCTTGTCTCTGAGTATCAAGTCCATAAGGGCTTCATAAGTTTTTTTCTGTTTTGGATAGCTCAATCCAACGATCAAATGTAAGACGTGTCCTTGCAATGAATTCTGAGAATTCTACACCTGCCTCAGGCACCATTGTCTTAAACAACTTCCGATAACCCTCTTCAGACAACTGATACTTCTTTAATAAGGCTGCCCTAATAACATCATAGTTATCTTTGTCAGCCTCTTCAACCAAACTTAAACTAGTCAGAGAATCACCTTTCAGATTTTCTGATAACTGGTTAGCATATTGTGATTTGTCCACATTATGGGCTCGACACGAGCGTTCAAATCTATTTAGCCAGAATGTTATGTCATCACTGGAAGGGTTGAACGCTGGTACCTTGACCTTGTAAGTAAAGGGTTTACCATTACCACCAGATGCTTGATTACCATCACTTATGTTTGTTAACTTTAACTTTTCTAACTCAAATGCTAAAAGTTCTTTTTGGTGTTCATGTTCTCTTATTGCTTTTTTCTCTTGAGCTTCAGCTTGTAATTTTCTCTCTTCTGCAGCAGCTTCATCCTTTCTTTTCTCTCTTTCCATTTCCATCTGGAATCTTTTTTCATCAGTCTGTATCTGCAATTTCTTTTGTTCATCCTCTCTTTGTAATTTTTTTTTTCCTCAGCTTCTAATCTTTTCTCCTCAATCAATGCTTTTCTTTCTTCAGCAGCAGCAGCAAGTTTTCTCTCTTCTGCAGCTAATGCTTTGTCATATTGAGCAACTGCCCATTCTTCTAATTGCTGACCAGTCTTATCAAGAGCCCTGCCTTGTGTGATAAAATAATCTAATGTAGACATCTTGTCTAATAAGATCAGTAATTTGCAAAAGTAAATAAATTCACTTTCTTAGTCTTAATCAAAGACCTTGTATGATAACTTTTTAACCTGTGGAAAATAGTACTTAACTATCCCAATCACTGTGGGAAACAAGCCTTACAAAGGTCTTGTATAAATCCTTATATAATAACAGCTATAAGTTGCTGGTTCACTCTATAATATAAGTGCAGTGCACCAGAAATAGTGTTTTATATCATCAACTGTGTACCTTTAGTAATAGCAATTAACTATCAGTTGATTCTTGTACATCAATTTATATGATCAACTATATTTAAAATAGTGTATGTCGATCAGGCACAAAACAAAACAGTTATACAGAAGAACATGAAAACATTTGCGGAAATGAAATAAATCAAATGGGAAAAACAATAAAAGATAAACCGCAAGAGGATAACAAATACAAATAACGCCACAGTATATAAATATAAATTGAGAATAGAACTGAAAGATAGAATAGGGTAGACCAACAAATTACAAACAAATCAAAACAAACTAAAGAACAGAGGAATATTACAAAAACAACAATGAGTACAGTCTTCACAGCTAACACTAATAGCAACAGCTGTCGCAGCAAATTTTCAATCAAGAAAATTGCACCTATAGAAACGCACACATCAGACCCTCTATTACGTGGGATACTCTGTTGTGTGACACCGCCCAACCAAAACAACAACCCGCTGGATACAAACAAATATCACATATAAATATTTAAACATAAATACATAAATGCATAAATAGTATGGCAATATGATGTAAATAGAGTGTTGCAGAAAGAATGTGTTGTAAAGAAGGCTCAGTTACACTGCCTAATAGTACAGTACTGTGGTACTTTATTAAACAAATACTTCTGGTCTAATTATTTTAAATTCAACACAGAAATAGAAGCTCCATCGTTGATGTGAATGATAACAATCGATGTAGGACTTCTCAGTTCAATAACATTTCCTTTCGCAAACACTGTCAAATATTCTCCAGTCCTGATGTGTAATGTTCTATGTTTCAACCAAGCTTGCTGTGTAACACTGTCAGTTGTATGGCAAATGTCCAACGAACCAAAATGTCAACAAACGCTGACCTAGTTACTGCATACTGTCGACAGGACAGGTCACGCTGACATCACTGTAGAGTTGTACTGTTGATGTATTTGTGTGTGTCGTAACAGACCCCAAGGAACGTCTGGTCTCAGTAGTTTACTTCTCAATATGGTCACTGTGCAGGTTGACCCAGGAAGCTGGCCACCAGTTGTTAAACTCTGTGTAGTTGTTAACTCATACTGGCTACTAGTTGTTTAATCACGCTTTATTTGTTAAATGACGTGAATGTCCACCAGTTGATAAATGTAGATGTTGGGACTGGTGTAGTAAAGTGTAACGATTGTCAACTCATTAAACCCAGCACAGTTTTGGTCATACAGGTCATCTTGTCCTGGAACGTGATGAGGCTCCGACAAGAATGTGAGTGTAGACAATGAGTGTGTATCTGAATGTCAGTACGCGAATGGTAGAATGATTCGATAGAGTTGACAGGTTGGTAGTACATCACTCATACTCATACTGTTCGAATTCAAGAAGTACTGGAACTACGGTGGTCTTTTTATAACATTTAATGAGACGCAGGGAGCCGCGCTAGCGTAGTGGTTACAACACCGCTCTGGCGACCGGGTGATACAGGATCAAACCCGGGCGACGGCATTTGAGGATTTTTCGTCGACCGGGATTTGGACTGGATTAACTCGAGACCTGGCAATGACATTTGAAGGAGTGTCGTCGACCAGGGACTGGCGGCTCCTGAGCCGACCCAGCTGCAATGGGTACCTCCGAAATCGGCGAGTATTTGCCTGAATGGCGAGGGACACCTGTCTCTGTACAAGAAATAAAGGGATACTCACGTAAATCAATGTCAGGTTAGACATAAATAATAACCTGAGATTTCGCCTCGAGTATTAGCGGGCGTACGAAAAAAAAAAAAAAAAAAAAAAATGAGACGCACACTTGGACAGTACGTGTATGGTTACAGGAACAAATGTCGACATAGACAGCATAATGTTGATCACAGGAATATCATCTTAAGTTAGCATTCATGCTTGGCAAATATCATAATGGAGCATTCGTAAATAAGCATTCAGAGTTCCATCATGTAAATCATCTGGCTTTACTGACTGGGCACGTCAGACCATAACCAATATATAGGAAGGCTCCTAGACCTAACCTCGTCTAGCGAATATCCCTTCACGTAAAGTTCAATATATATATTTTTTCATAAAGATATAGGAATCCCAGACATGGGTTCTCACATGTAGCAGTGATCTCTTGGTTCATCGAGCGATAGTACAGGCATCCCTTTTTCTCACTCGATAAATACAAAGTATATGAATTTCAACATGGCTGTGCTTCTCTCGTGAGCTTCACTCACTATTGGATACAGACCAAAATTGGTCATTCGTTAAATGTCCTCATTTCTTCATAGCTTCTCTCATAGAGGTAATTGAATAATATCATACAATCTAGTGTTGATACATAGGAATGTCATCTTCCTTTGAATAAAAATATTCTTTTCAAAAGTACCACTGTGCATCTGCTTATCGACAACGATGGCGAAGCCCAAGTTCATAATAAATTGTGGTTTTACCTTTCTATGCGAAATATAACTTTGCCATTCCTTGGCAAAAGAGAATAAACACTGGGGTAAAGTACATACAACATGTCTAAATGACTATCACTTTTCCCCATTTACTTATAGATCACTTTTTCGGCAAAAAGCCTGCTACAACAAAATTCGACATCTCGACAGGATGGCAGCCATGAATCACACCCCCTGCTAGCGATACTTCCGCTGCATAGCCTTTGACCTTTTCTAGCGACAACCAACATAGTTCGACTTAGAAATGTAAAGATATCCATATATAAGACAGACTCGTCCTACTCATACAAACACTACGTATAAATTCAGGCCATAGATATACTGAAGCAAGAACAATCTATTCCTACCCAGCCAAAGAATAAATCGCAGTAGGCCTAGACTCGTCCGCGGAGTCCGATCGAAGATGACGGAACTCTTTTCAAGGGAAGTAACTCAAAAATGACTTCTCCTTAAGCACTTAAAAAAGGAAATACTTTGTTTACAAAATATTTGCGAACATAATAAGTATATAAATGTGTTATATTGCAAGATAGTAAAGATTGCACTTTACAGTCTGTCACATAACAAGAATGTTTAACATGAGTTTGTTGAAGGTCTATCACATAACAAGAATGTTTAACATGAGTTTGTTGAAGGTCTATCACATAACAAGAATGTTTAACATGAGTTTCTTGAAGGTCTATCACATAACAAGAATGTTTAACATTAGTTTGTTGAAGGTCTGTCACATAACAAGAATGTTTAACATGAGTTTGTTGAAGGTCTGTCACATAACAAGAATGTTTAACATGAGTTTGTTGAAGGTCTGTCACATAACAAGAATGTTTGACATGAGTTTGTTGAAGGTCTGTCACATAACAAGAATGTTTGACATGAGTTTGTTGAAGGTCTGTCACATAACAAGAATGTTTAACATGAGTTTGTTGAAGGTCTGTCACATAACAAGAATGTTTAACATGAGTTTGTTGAAGGTCTGTCACATAACAAGAATGTTTAACATGAGTTTGTTGAAGGTCTGTCACATAACAAGAATGTTTAACATGAGTTAGTTGAAGGTCTGTCACATAACAAGAATGTTTAACATGAGTTTCTTGAAGGTCTGTCACATAACAAGAATGTTTAACGTGAGTTTCTTGAAGGTCTGTCATATAACAAGAATGTTTAACGTGAGTTTGTTCAAGGTCCGTCACATAACAAGAATGTTTAACATGAGTTTGTTCAAGGTCTGTCATATAACAAGAATGTTTAACATGAGTTTGTTCAAGGTCCGTCACATAACAAGAATGTTTAACATGAGTTTGTTCAAGGTCCGTCATATAACAAGAATGTTTAACATGAGTTTTATTGAAGGTCTATCACATAACAAGAATGTTTAACATGAGTTTATTGAAGGTCTATCACATAACAAGAATGTTTAACATGAGTTTATTGAAGGTCTATCACATAACAAGAATGTTTAACATGAGTTTGTTGAAGGTCTATCACATAACAAGAATGTTTAACATGAGTTTGTTGAAGGCCTATGTTCCTTGGGGAGCTAAAGGATAAAGAATAAATTGAAGGTCATCTACCAGTACAGATACCTTTACACTGACTTTATAACAGTCTCTCTCTCTCTCTCTCTCTCCCTCCGTTCCCCCCAATTTTGTTCGGTCATAGATAACCATATTTAACGTCATTATTATCTTGTTCTTCATTCTGTCCATTGTGCTCCTTATGGAACCACCCACCACTGCAGCTGGTCCCCTTTGAGGAATCCTGCACCAACCATTCGTGTGCACTTCCAGTTGTGGTTTCTGTAGTAATATATTGTTCATGATGAGGTTGTCATCTCCATACACAGCCTCATATTAGTATTAACATTCTTGAAGGAGCAGAAGGCTTATTTCTTTGACTCCCCAGAACTGCATGGGGCACTATCATCATCATTATTCTGTTTACTCGTAGCCACCACTGGGGTTGGCCCCCATAGAAAGCCTGCACCCAAAGCACTTCATGTGCTGTGGCAGTGGTAGTTTATGTGGCAACATGTTTTATTTACATCATGAAGATGCCAAGACCCATGCACCATGATAAAAAAATATCTCCCCCCCCCCCCCCCCGTGCTATGCATTTCCACAGAGCATTTAAAATAACATTTATGCATTTCTACAGAGCATTTAAAATAATATTTCCAGATCATACTGACAGTTTGAATTTGTTTCCTGCTTAACCCCAAAACTAGTTTTCAGAACCCCGTAATACCATAGAGCACACTTTGAGAAACACTGCTGTCAAGAATAGTCTTTTGTGATTTATTCTTCTTCTTCTTTTATCCTTAGCCGCCCACCGTCAAAGCAGTCAGTGGCCATTACGCCTGGTGCCGTCTTGTAGGGCAGCAACAAATTGATTCCACTTTGCTCGGTCGGTGGCCATCCTTTGTACAGTGCCCCAACTCTGGTTCATTCTTTGCATTTCAGCCTCCACAGTCCTCTGCCAAGTTGTTTTTGGTCGGCCTCTCTTTCGTTTTCCTTCAGGGCATAGCTGTTCTTTTGATGGCATCGGGGTCTCTTATGAGGACATGGCCAACCCAACTCCAGCGTCTGCCAGTTATGATGGTGTGCATGTCCTCTTGCTTGCTCCAAGTAAGCAGTTCTTGGTTGGTGATGGTATTCGGCCAAAAGATTCGGACAATTTTTCTTAGGCAGGTTGGGTGGAAAGAGGACAATTTCGACATTTCCTTCTCTGTTACTCTTCAGCATTCAGCACCATAGAGAAGCACAGAAAGTACACAGCTTTCATATAGTCTAAATTTTGTGTTCGTGCTGCACTGAGAGGACTTCCAGATGTTGTTTAGACTAAAAAAAGGCTGTTCTTGCTTTGTTCATTCTGTTGTTGATGTCTTTGCTTGCTCCGCCGTTTGGTGTTACTATGCATCCTAGGTATGTGAAGGTGTCTGTCTGTTCCAGTTGCTGATTCCTTACTGTTATGGGCTCAGGGTTGCTCACATTGAGCGTCATGACCTCTGTCTTCTTTAGATTGATGTTCAGGTCAACCTGCTGGCTATACTTATTAAGTCTATCCGTTTTTTCCTGGATGTGTTGATGTGAATGTGATAGTAGTGCAATGTCATGTGCATATTCCAGATCTTCCAATGTAGAAAATGTTCTTTCTAAATCCTGCTTGTTCTTTCCTCAGTTTATGGTCAACTGCTTTTGAAATTCTCTGTATAATTATCCTGCCTAGTATTTTGCTGGGAACTGAGAGAAGAGTTATTCCTCTCCAATTATTGCAGTCTGCAGGATCTCCCTTCTTGGGCAATTTGACAATTATTCCTTTGTTCCACTCCGTTGGTGTTGTCCCTGTTTTCCAGACTTATGCAAATAGTGGTTCTAATAGTTCTGCTGCTAGCTCAGGGTCTGTCTTAAATAGCTCTGCATTTAAGTTATCATGGTCAGGAGCTTTTCCATTCTTTAACCCTTTGATTGCTGTGATGATTTCTTCTTTTCGTTGAATGTCTGTATTAACATCTAGATCGTTTTCATCCTAAAGAACATTCAACTGTGTCTCTAGTGTTTCCTTGTTCAGAGTTTCTCTGAAATGCTCTGCCCATCTTGTTTCCTGTTCCTCTGCTGTTGTGATGAGATTTCCTTGCTTATCTCTTACTAATGTAATATTGTTTGCACCTCGTTTTCCGCTGATGATTTTAGTTATTTTGTATATTGTGCTTTGTTCATTTCTCATTGCTGCCTCTTCTGCCTGTTTTGCAAGATCATCTAGGAAATGCCGGAATTGGCGTTTAACTTCCTTGTCAGCTGACTGTACTGTTCGCTATATAGTTGCTTTAACCAGGGGGACTTCGCTTCTGTTTTCTTTCTTTTCATTTCCTTTCTTATCGTTATGGTGTTTATTGTTTCTGGTGTTATCCAGTCTTGATTCTTCCTTTCCTGGAATCCCAAGCATGACTTGCTGCTTTCCTTATATATTGTTGAAATAGTGTTGAATTTCTGGTCTTAATCATCAATAATGTCTTTGTGATTTATAGGTCTGCTGATTTCCCAGATTGTTCATTTCTTTGGTTTTAAACTGTATTCACCATGTTAATCACAGTTCATTAGCACTTTTTCATTTTATGTTGTGTTCAGTCTTATTCCCAGATTATAGTACATGTCTTACATTTTGAAAAGTATTCAGTGTCTGTCATCCCCAAGCTGTTTATCCTGACAATGCATAATTTAACAAATTCTAATCAAATGTATCTTCAGGGAAGTTGCGAGCTTGTGACTGCCAAGATCTCAAATGGCACCGCTAGTTCTTCTTCCACACCACTGACCTCACCATCACCAGGCATGGTTAGTGTTCAACCCCGGTTACATGCTGTCACCCAGAAGTACTTTGTTCTGACTAGTCACATGGTCAAAGCCCTAGAATTGTGGGACCAGGCAGATGCTGAGAGTAGAGGGTTTGAAGGTAAGTGTGGGCGTGATCTTTTTCAGTCAGTTTAAATATATGTGTGTTTGCTACATTGTACAAAAATTTATTTTGCTGGTTAAAATTTAAGTCAGAAAATTGTAATCAGAAACAGCGAATCTCATTCATTTATAACTGAATATTTGAAAAATGGGGCACGTCTCATGGAAAGGGAAAAAAACAAATCAAGAGATCCTAGAAAAGATAGGATTGAAAAGAGAATTAATGAAGAAGATCAAAATTAGACAATTTTAGCTATGTAAAAAGACAACACCTTATTGAGGATCATAAGAGAAGGCAGAGTCAAAGAGGAAGACAGCAATATAAGTGGGAAGATTGACAGGGAAGAGTCTATCAGAGTGCACCATCAACAGAAGAGAACAGACGTTGAAGATCCATTGCAGCCGACCTTCATTGTGGAGATGGCACTTGATGATGATGAATATTTTAAATCATTTTTAACTGAAACACAAATTCATTTTTAAGTATATTTTTAAAATATGAAAACACTGAAGGTGATATTAAAATATAGATGCTTTTATGTGACAACAGATTATCTTCTTCATCTCTGAATCCCGTGGACATAAAAGATGTCTGTGAATTTGAAAATGCTTAAAAACCTGTCAAATATAAAAGATAATAATTGATCAATATCGTTTAGCCTCCCAATAGGCCTTCAATATGCACATGCCAAGTCCTCAAATCACACGCCATCAGCACAAGTTCTTTCCACATCCTCCTCATTATTTTTACACTTCTGTCTCCAGTTCTAGTTGTCCCTTGTTCATTTAGAGCGTGAACATTGCAGATGCAAATCCTGGAGATTTTCCTAGATGAAAAAATGTTTTTCAGCAACCCAGACTCCTTTCAGCTTTCTCTGGGTTGCTTCATGAGCCTGCTTTCCAGAGGACCTTCTTTTTTCTTGGACGACTGAATTTACTTATATTGCATACTTGATTTTTCCATATTGTTTGTTGAAGTTCTGGTGGCACAACATTTTTTTTTTCAAGATGGGGTAACCAGCCCCATGCCGAACCCTCCTTAGTCACTTTTTTTAATGACATGCCCTGTAGGGTACAGTGTTACTATTCTTTGCTCCCCTTTCAGGCCCCGGAACACATAGATTAAAAAATAATAGTGACAGTAATTCTTACAATGTCACCAATGACATCTCTGTCATTGGTCTTTTTTTTTCTCCCCAGATTTCTTCACAATCTTGGACAATGCATGTGGACCTCTCTCCTTCCACTCGGATCCTCCAGTTGTTGTGAGATATATGAAGCATGCCCTTCGTCTGCTTAACTTGTGATATTGGCCATGACCAGTGCCTATTGACCTTTGACATACAAACACTGCTATGATCAGATAACAGTATCTTGGCGTCTTCACGTGTCATGAGACATAGGTGTGACACTAAGGGCCACAACCAAGTACAGAGTTAATTCAAATTGATCTTGACATCTTGCGTGGAGACCCGGAGATATTTGTGAACTAGGCCCAGCAGCCTAAAGATGCATCACATCACATGATAACATTTGTAGAGGAAATTTCAATTGTACACAAAAAAATAAAGAAAACAACATGGTGACACATTTTGGATCAGATTGTTGGAGCAATGGTTTAAAATGTTGAGTTTAAAAATACATCATTTTTTAAAAGACAAATTCTGTTTTATGTAATTAATGGAAGTCTCCAGAGTAGACCACACAAAAAAAAAGTACAAACATGAATAATTGAAAAAACATCATAGTTGAGGTAAGAATGCCTTTAATCTAAATTGAAGTATGTGATAGGCGTGCATTTAAAAAAATCAAAGATGTCACACATTGTTTTTAATATGTGCTCATACCAGTGTTTTTAATTGGCATGTATTATTATACAGAATGATTGTATGTGTGTGTGTGCAGAAGGATTGTATATATGTGGTTTAGATTTTTGCCAAAGAGTGAATGTAGTGTTTATTACTTTCTTACCCACACCCTTAGATGTTATTTCATATCTTAATTTAAGTACCAACTGAAAAAAAAAATTTATGCCAAATTTGTTATTTCCAACAACTGTTTTATTTCTCATTTTAAGAAACCAGCCAAACAGAAAACCAAATAATAAACACGACTAAAGTTCTGTTGACAGAAGTCCATAAATCCTGGCCACCCTGATATAGTAACACAATATTAGAAGCCATGTTATGCATTTTTTTCAGTTTGATGATGATGATCAAATAGACAATGGTTTCCATGTTAGAGGAGTTATGAGTAAAAGCTTGAAAGAAATCATTACAATCAAATCCTCGTGTAAATTCAGAAAAACTCTGTATAAAAGTCTCATAGAAACCCTTGGTGAGATGCACGTAGGATCTTTGTGAAGTACTTATAGAGTGAAAGCCAGAAAGGAACTCTTGAGCGAAGGCCTTATAGAAACCCTTACTAATCTCGCTGAAAGCACATAGAATCTATATGTGTAGGCCTCATAGAAGTACTTTAGGGATGCCAGATAGAATGACTGTGTGAAAGCATCATAGCCCTTTACGGAAGCCACATACAGTTACTATGTGAAGGCCTTATAGAATCCCTTTGGGGAAGCCTCATAGAATTACTATGTGAAGGCTCCATAGAAACCCTTTGGGGTAGTCACATAGAATCACTATGTGAAGGCCTCACTGTAGCCCTTTGGGGAAGTCATATAGGATCACTATTTGATGGCCTCATGGAAGCCCTTTGGGGAAACCACATAGAATAACTGTGAAGGCTTCATAGACGCCCTTTGGGGAAGCCACATAATCACTGCATGAAGGCCTCATAGAAGCCCTTTGGGGAAGTCACATATAATCACTATGTGACTATAGCCCTTTGAGGAAGCCAGATAGGAGCCTTGGTGAAAGCATCAAGTCATAGGGATTGTGGTAGTAACTCTGTGTGAAATGTATATGACATGAAAACTTGACTCTGTGCATGCACGAGTGTATGTGTTTTTTTTTTTTTTTAAACAGGTACTATCACAGACACAATTTCTGGCTTCTATAGTAGCTTTAAATTTTGATAACGCAGGGTTGTTAAGAAAACAAACAAAGCAGGGTGTGTTTAAAAAGGTAACATTGAATTACTCATGTTTCATAAACTGTGGTAAAAGGACAAAGTATCTTTAGGTGTTTGCTGCAGTGTTTTAATGGTAGATTACACATACATGAGGGAAAAAGAGCTCATTTCATTTCTGCAGGAACATATAACAACCTTGACCAAATGATTCACCATATACAATTTTTTTTAAAATACTGCAACTTACATTATTTTGTTGTCTGTAAGAGTGGCAGATTTCAATTAACATCAATTTGTTTGTGTAAGAGTGACAGATTTCAACAAGCATCAAATTGTTGTGTGTAAGGGTGGCAGATTTCAACTAGCATCAAATTGTTGTGTGTAAGAGTGACATATTTCAACCAGCATCAAGTTGTTTGTGTAAGAGTGACAGATTTCAACCAGCATCAAATTGTTGTGTGTAAGAGTGACATATTTCAACCAGCATCAAGTTGTTTGTGTAAGAGTGACAGATTTCAACAAGCATCAAATTATTGTGTGTAATCATGGCAGATTTCAACCAGCATCAAATTGTTGTGTGTAATCATGGCAGATTTCAACCAGCATCAAATTGTTGTGTGTAATCATGGCAGAATTCAACCAGCATCAAATTGTTGTGTGTAATCATGGCAGATTTCAACCAGCATCAAATTGTTGTGTGTAAGAGTGACAGATTTCAACCAGCATCAAGTTGTTTTGTGTAAGAGTGACAGATTTCAACCAGCATCAAATTTTTGTGTGTAAGCACAAATGATAGCACCTTATGTCACACTAACTGGTGTCCAGGGTTCATGATCTGCCTGATCTAGGTTATTTGGATAAATGATGGGTAGAACCTGTTGGGAGAAAACTTGTTTCTTTACTTTCTACACAAGATGCCATCTTATTTGAACTTAGGCAAAGAGTGTGTTGGTTTGAAGGTTTTAATGATACCATTGTGTTTTTAGTAGAGAAAAGGATTACTAGTGATAATGAAACAAGATTGTGGTCGTGGTTTTGTGTATCTGATGAAAGAAGAATTGATAGCCCTCAGGAAATTCAGCTGTTTGTGTTTGTTAGACATGAAACCTGCACATATTCACTCAGTGTGGTAGTGAATGCAAGGAACCTGCAGGCGCAGTGAATTTTGTTTTCTGGCTTCACTGAAAGAGATATTCATTGATTCAGTCTGGCCTGGTTAGAAAAACTATTAACTATATTGTCTCTGTAAAACTGTATTCTGTATAATTTGTATATTTCAGAATTACTTAAATGAAAGTTCAGGTTTAAATATCATGTCATAAATAGAATGATGACAATAAACCATTTAATGACATTTTACACTCCATGTGTTTCTCATTGTCAGGTTAAAATCAAATTACAATGTTCTGCATCCACTTCCTTGACTTGAGAGATAATGTAATTTCCTTTTAAAGTTCCAGCACTCTTGTGCTCATCTCTTTTTTTAAAACAAGAGTGAGCTCCTTTTACCTGACAGATTTTTACTGTCACCAAAGAAGGACATTTATGTGATGGCCTCAATAATTCATGAAGCTAGTGGCTATTTTACAGCTCAGTACATCAAAATAACTGCTTTCAAAACTATGCAGCAGTCTGAAAACCATTTGCCTTTTGACTGCTGCTGGCGGCATTAAATTCACACTTTTTTGTGATACAAAGATGTTTATATGTGTAAATGCATGCAAGCTGACGATTGGAACTACAATCAAAGGAAGTGTTCACATTTTTTTTTCCTCAAGTGTGCTGAAAATGTACCAGAAAAGAGCCAAGAGGAATTTACACTGAGACATGTAAATTGTTACGTAGATATGACACACATATTGATAAAAGATGTTCATTTGTGATTTCATAAGAACTGACAGATCCTGTTGTTATGTCAGTTAGATGGAAAGATGCAGTTGTTATCGCAAGCAGGATTACAGATCCAGTTGTCATTTCATACACAATGAGAAATCTGTAATCACATGAAAGTTGATAGCTTGTATTGTGCATTATTATTTAATGTCAGTAAATTTGCGTGGTTGACAGTTTTAAATTCATTGTTACGTAGCTGCTTCATAAGAGAACTGTTAGTGTAATTTGTCCGCAACCATGGTTTGATTGTGTTAGTCCAGATAAAGTGCTGTCATTCGCTGAGAGAACGTGATGTGAGTCTGACTGTTTCTAAACTACAGTGGATGACAACACTGTTTCATTCCTGCACAACTAATTCTCCATGTGTGACATATTTTATGAAGAAAACCTCAGTCCGTTTTCTCTTATTTCATTTTTTGAATATATCTATATATATAACAGCACAAAATTGTGTGCTTGACTTCTGTTTTTCAGGGAAGAGATGTAGCCATATATTGTGCTTGAAGTAGGTATATGGCCATGTATAGTGCAAAGAAAAGGTATATAACTATGTAATGTGCTAAAAGAAGGTATGCAGCCATGCTTTGTGCTACAAGAAGGTATACAGCCATATAGTATGCTACAAGAAGGTATACAGCCAGATATTGTGCTAGAAGAAGGTATATGGATGCGTAATGTGCTAAAAAAAAGGTATATGGTCACGTAATGTGCTAGAAGAAAGTAATGGTCTCGTAATGTGCTACAAGAACGTATAAAGCCAGACATTGCGCTAGAAGAAGGTATATGGTCACGTAATGTGCTACAAGAAGGTATACAGCCATATATTGTGCTACAAGAAAGTATACAGCCAGATATTGTGCTAGAAGAAGGTATATGGTCGCGTAATGTGCTAAAAGAAGGTATATGGTCACGTAATGTGCTACAAGAAGGTATATGGTCACATAATGTGCTAGAAGAAAGTATATGGTCACGTAATGTGCTAGAAGAAGGTATATGGTCACGTAATGTGCTACAAGAAGGTATATGGGCACATAATGTTCTACAAGAAGGTATATGGTCACATAATGTGCTAGAAGAAAGTATATGGTCACGTAATGTGCTAGAAGAAGGTTAACAGCCAGACTTTGTGCTAGAAGAAGGTATATAGTCACGTAATATGCTAGAAGAAGGTATACAGCCATATATTGTGCTAGAAGAAGGTATATGGTCACGAAGTATGCTATAAGAAGGTATACAGAAATGTGTATTACTTGTCTCAGATGCCAAAGGTCACTACTAGTTTCTTTCTGAGAACAAACGTGAGTGTTCAGACAAGAGAAGGATATATCGACCCAAAATAAGCTACCTTTTTACACGGCATACAAATATCTAATCACTGACATCATGTATTGCACTATAAACTGTGTGGCCATCCAGCCACAGTCAGTGAGTAAACGTTTGCTGGAAGCTAGTGCTCATCTCTAGGACTGCTGCTCTAAATAACTTAACATTAAAGAGCCTTTGAATTTTCAAATGTCTTTGTTTTTGTGTGGCTACTTTGTAAATTAAGTAGCTCTTGTCTGGCTACAATTACGTTGTACTGGAGTGATTTTTTTAATGATTTTAAACATATTTGTGTGTCAAGCTATAATATGTTACAGTTCACATCTCCATTCACTTTTATAATATTGTTTGTAATGCTATAATATGTTAATAATTCACATCTCAATTCACTTTTATTAAGTTATTAGTAATGGTTTATAATGTGATACAGCACTAGTTAGTCAGACTAACTATTTTCTGTTGACATTCTCTGATGTTGAAAGTTCAACAGACTTTTGTTTTCTTCTTATATTGTCCGAAATACAAGACATGGTATATTTATGAAATATGACATTCTCTTTTACCTGAAGCTCAACTTTTAAACCCAAGTTATTACCCCTATCATTCTGGTTGTAAAGTTTTAAAACACTGATTTAGTAGGCAGTTGTGTCAGTGCCAGAATTTTTCTGATTTTTGTCACAAGCTTGTGTCATGTATTTGTTTTAAAAAAAAAGTAAAGTAAAGGATCCTGTTACATGCCCATTGAGGCATATTGGGAATATGGTGTTAGGCTCATATTTTCTTGACCATTGGCACACTAGGGGTGGTGTTGTATTTTGTAAAGTAGTGATAATTGTGTCCTTCAAGAAATATTTCTCATAAAAATGAACATTATTAAGTTCTCAATATGTATAGAAATACTTCCCATAAAAATGATGATAGTAATATTAGAAACTCTTACTGGGGCAGCAGTAAATGTGTCCTTAAAGATGTATTTCTCATAGTAATTAGAAGATTTTAATCAGTATAGAAATACTTCCTATAAAAATGATGATAGTAATATTAGAAGTTCGACTGAGGTAGCAGTAACTGTATGCCTCGAGAAATATTTTGCATAAAAATGAGAATATTAAAAGTTCTCGGTAAGTATAGAAATACTTCCCATAAAAAGGATAATATTAGAAGTATTAACTCAGGTAGCAATAACTGTACCCTTCAAGAAATATTTCTTGCTAAAATAACAATATTAGAAGTTTTCAATAGATTTAGAAATACTTCCCATAAAAATGAGAATATTAGAAGTTTTCAATAAAAGGTAAAGGAAAAAGGAAAAAAAAAGGTAAAGGAACCCATTACACGCCCATTGAGGCATATTGGGAATATGGTGTTAGGCACATATTATCTTGACCGTCGGCACACGAGGGGTGATGTGGTCGGCATTACGCCGGCCGCCTTAACCTTCCCAGAGTTGCTCTGGTACCCATTTGGGGGCTGGGTCGACCCAGGAGCCGTTTGTGGCCTAAAAAATTTCTACCTCATCTGGGGATCGAACCATAGACCACTGCGCTAGGAAGCCAGTGCACTAACCACTATGCTACCGCGGCTCCCTAAGTACTTAATGAGGTAGCAATACCTGTGTCATTACAGAAATATTTCCCATAAAGATGGAAATATTTTTGAAGTTTTCACTAAGTGTGGGCACAACAGATTAAATTTTTTTTTATTGAGGAGCCTTTTCCAGAAAATTAGATCCAAGGATTATCTTTATCATCTTGTGTTGAATAGCACAGCCAAAATAACAGAACATGCAGAAATAAACAAAAAATAATAACAATAGGCCACAGACTGAAACAAAAATCTAAGTGCCACAACAAACAGGTATGCAGGATTTGTTGCCCCTAGGTCTACATTTTTTAATAATAATATCCCAGTAGGAAAATGTTCCTGAATTAACAATAGTAACATTATATGTACTCTGTACGTTTTTGGTATTTGTACTATTATAGAAATATTTCCAATAAAAATGTTAAAGTTAGTTGAAATTTCCAGTACAGAAGCAGTAACTGTATACCCCATCAAAATTATAAGACTTGCATGCTTGCAGCAGCAGCTGGATCACTTTATAACTATATCTCTTAAACATTGCAGTATTGGTAGTTAAGGTAAGTTTATGATAACTATCACTATAGAAATATCTCGCTTAAACATCTGAATATTGGTAGTTATAGGTAAGTTTGTGATAACTATCACTATAGAAATATCTCGCTTAAACATATGAATATCGGTAGTTATAGGTATGTTTATGATATCTAATCACTATAGAAATATCTCGCTTAAACATCTGAATATTGGTAGTTATAGGTAAGTTTGTGATAACTAACACTATAGAACTATTTCACTTAAACAATATTGGAAGTTATAGGTAAGCTTATGATAACTATCACTATAGAAATATATCGCTTAAACATCTGAATATCGGTAGTTATAGGTAAGTTTATGATAACTATCACTATAGAAATATATCGCTTAAACATCTGAATATCGGTAGTTATAGGTAAGTTTGTGATAACTATCACTATAGAAATATCTCGCTTAAACATATGAATATCGGTAGTTATAGGTATGTTTATGATAACTAATCACTATAGAAATATCTCGCTTAAACATCTGAATATTGGTAGTTATAGGTAAGTTTGTGATAACTAACACTCGCTTAAACAATATTGGAAGTTATAGGTAAGCTTATGATAACTATCACTACAGAACTATCTCGCTGAAACATCTGAATATCAGTAGTTATAGGTAAGCTTATGATAACTATCACTATAGAAATATTTCGCTTAAACATCTGAATTATTGGAAGTTATAGGTAAGCTTATGATACCTATCACTATAGAAATGTTTCCCATAAACATCTGAATATTGGAAGTGATAGGTAAGCTTATGATAACTGTATTAGGACAGAAATGTTTCTCATAAACATCTGAATATTGGAAGTTAAAGGTAAGCTTATGATAACTATCACTGTAGAAATATTTCACTTAAACATCTGAATATTGGAAGTTATAGGTGCCTCAGGCTAACCACTGCTTTCTTTGAACTTATTCAAGTTGACATCTGAGGGTGAACGAAGAAGAAGAAGACGTTATAGGTAAGCTTATGATAACTTTATTAGGACAGAAATATTTTCCATAAACATCTGAATATTGGAAGTTGTAGGTAAGCTTATGATAACTATTTTAGGACAGAAATATTTCCTTATTTCCCATAAACATCTGAATATTGGAAGTTATAGGTAAGCTTATGATAACTATCACTTTAGAAATATTTTGCTTGAACATCTGCATATTGGAAGTTATAGGTAAGCTTATAACTTTATTAGGACAAAAATATTTTCCATAAACATCTGAATAATGGGAGTTATAGGTAAGTTTATGATAACTATCACTATAGAAATATTTCGCTTAAACATCTGAATATTGGAAGTTATAGGTAAGCTTATGATAACTTTATTAGGACAGAAATATTTCCCATAAACATCTGAATATTGGAAGTTATAGGTAAGCTAACGATAACTTTGTTAGGACAGAAATATTTCCCATAAACATTTGAATATTGGAAGTTATAGGTAAGTTTACGATAACTTTAATAGGACAGAAATATGTCCCATAAACTTGTGAATATTGGAAGTTATAGGTAAGTTTACGATAACTTTATTATGACAGAAATATTTTCCCATAAACATCTGAATATTGGAAGTTATAGGTAGGCTTATGATAACTTTATTACTACAGAATATCTCCCTTACATCTGATAACTTTATCACCACAGAAATATTTCTCTTGTAGATAATAATAATATTACAAGCTAGTTTAACCTCTACACCTCACGGTAGAAGGGGAACGACTAAGTAAGTAACAAGCTAGTTTAAGTTATTCATAATTGTATTACTGTAAATATTTTTGCCTTAAATGGAAAATTGTTTCTCAGTTGGAAGTATGCCAGGGATACAGTGGCCAGGTTGTGTTTTGCTGCAGGTGGGGTAGATTACAGTTGCTGTTGCACGTTACACGACATTTCTTAATAACCATGACCATTTCAAAACATGGCCAAAAATTTCCAGTTAAAATGTGAAACATATATGTTTCTTTTAAAATTGGCCCAAAAATTCAAGGGAAACTGGTATTTTGTACTTGCACATAGTTCTTTTCTTGTTTTTGTTATTTTAATGTCTGCTCTTTATTCTAACAGCTGAAGATCTTGACATGACTAGTGATCTAAAGTAAGACATTGGTCAGTTTATGTTTTCTGCTTTCTGCTGTATTCTCACCATAGAAATCTCATTTTGTTGAGTTGTAAAAGCAAGTTTTGACAACAGGAAGTGTCTTATTGCAGAAATCTCATGATTGCTTTTAATTTGAGGTTACAAATCTGTAGCTCTCTTATGGTTGATGTCATTGCTGATTTATTGGCTGGTTCATTCTGCAAAATAATTTAGATCAAATTCTGTAGGGGGGGGAACAGTCACTCATTGTTTTTTTTTTATGATTTAAAAAAATGAATTTGGGGAGGGGAGTGTAAGGCAAAGAGAGACATTAGTTGTGCTGTGGCTAGACATGATAGATAAAAGCTGTTGTGAAAGCTGAACCTACAGAACAAATGACTAAGACAGATGTAAAACATGTGCTAGGAAAAGCAGGTCATCAGCACTGTCCTGCACGTCTTCCAGGTCCTGATAATCTACTTTGTCTTCGGACATAAATTGTTGCTGCATTGGTCTCATGTGGCGATGTATTTGATGTCAGAAACAAGCGAGTCATGGCTTTGATACCACAAGCCACTAAATGTGGCCATTGGTCATATATCTTTTAGTGGATAAAATATTTGATTGTGCATTAAGTGAAGTCAAACAGCTGCTCAACAGATCTCTCATGTTACAAAGATTCTATACTTGCATTTTATTGAAGCATAGCCCATGCCCACAAATCTTTCATGTGACTAAGATGAATACCACACTAGTTGTTGCATCTTTACTGTGGAAACTTATCTCATTATTTAAGCATGTACCATATGTGTTTTGTGTGGGTGTGTAAATTGTGACCATTTTTGTTTGGTTTCTGTTCTACTCAGAATTGAGGCGTAAGTGGTCTCGTTGTGAATGTTGTCAGCCTGACAAACTGCATTACTTTAGTCTTCCATTTACTCCTCTTTAATTACTGGTTTTCATTACACATCCCTGGGTAATTGATGGGTTTGGTTATACATCTCTGTGTAATTGCTGGGTTTGGTTATACATCCCTGTGCGATTGATGGGTTTGGTTATACATCCCTGTGTAATTGATGGGTTTGGTTATATATCCCTGTGTAATTGATGGGTTTGGTTATACATCCCTGTGTAATTGCTTGGTTTGGTTATACATCCCTGTGTGATTGATGGATTTGGTTATACATCCCTGTGTTATTTTTATCATTGTGTAATAGCCGGATTAAGTGTCTCTGTGTAATTGCAGAATTTAATTTATAGCCATATGTAGTGGCTAGGTTTGATTGTATGCACCACTGTAATTGCTACATTTGATTACATATGCCTGTGCAGTTGCTGGGTTTGATCTTATACCCCTGTGGATTTGATTATATTTAGCATGCCTGTCAACCGTGTGTATTTTTTCCTCTTCCTTTTTATGTTTTAATTGTATTTCTGTGTTTTTATGAAATTTTTGTATATAGACATTTCAAACATAAGTAACATTCCTTGCCCTGTTCATCAAACTATTCATGCTTGAAGCTTACTAGTGTCCAGAAAAAAAAAAAAAAATACTAGGATATGCAAAAGTGAACAGGATTATTTGATAACATGTGGAACTTGAATGTGGAGAATTTACCTTTAGATATACAGAATTTTAAGTTGTGTTATGGTGAAAGTTGTGTGGATAGTCATACTTACTGGTGTTAGTACTTAATTTTGGTATATCGAGTAGGTCTTGCTGGGTCCCATGTTCACTCTGTGTGAGGGTTTGCTGATATACCCTAGTACATCTTACTTACTTAGTCGTTCCCCTTCTACCGTGAGATGTAGAGGTTTGGAAGAGAGAGCGCTAGCCCTAGTACATCGTGAAGCGTAAAGTTTGAGCTGATTATGTCTGCAGATTTGTTACTGCTTGTCAGGTGTGTGTAAAGGCATAGTCTCGAGTTGACTGCAGTCTTAAGTAGTGCATCTCAACTGGACTTAATGAACAGTACTTTAAAGACTATCAGTCTTAAGTATTTATAGCCAAATAATGTTTTTGAAGAAGAGTAAATGTCAGTGTATTATAAAATTAAAGAAACGCGGACAATAGGAATGCTTATCATAGTATTCATAAGGTAAATATCATAGTACGTGCTGCAATTTAGATACTAAATTATTTGCATCTAAGAAAATTGAATATGAAAGTAAGTGCTTGAACACAAGGGTCATATCAAACTTCATTCATGAGATGGCCCGTGGCATTAGGGAGTTACATGCACATCCTTTATTTTTTATTGCTTTACAGTTATTCAGTACCTTGTGCAACCTTTCTCTAGTGAAGGAAGAGCATTAGAAACTATTAGTGGTATCCTGTGAGCAAAAACACAGAAAGTTACATTTGACTTGAACTTTTTTTTTTAACCATTGGCACAGAGTGAGGTCTTGCATGTGGCACCAGTTCTCTTTTCCTCAAATGCTTGGGAAAATCTGAGACTGATATCAAGGAGAATACATACGGAGACAGGAGAATACATACGGAGACAGAATGATACATACGGAGACAGGAGAATACATACGGAGACAGGAGAATACATACGGAGACAGTAATTATGAGTTTCTCTTACAATATAATAGTGACAATATGAAGATAGTGACATTATTAATTGTGGAATTCAAGCTGAATACCCAACTGTGAAGTTCACACATTTTTCACTTTTGCACAGGAAGAAATTAGGCCTAGCAATCAATGTGTTAACTTAGAAAAGATTAAACGCGTGTTTTATAACATGACAAGTTTATGGTAGTTTCAGAGTTTGCCTTTGTTAGTGAGAAAAATTTGGAGGTGCCTTTTAAATTGCTGTTTTTAATTATTGTGATTTCATTGTTGGGTGTTTTATTGGAAATGGGGAAGTCAGGTTGGGATGTTTGATGTGAGAGAAACTTCACGAGGGAAGTGGAGACAGATGTTAATATTGGAAAGAATAGTGGGATGATGGTAATATTGAAGAAGTGCTTTACCCTGCTCTTTTCTGTACATACGGTGCTGTCTTAAATATGCTAATGCTTGCTGTCAACTTTGCAAACCCATTAAGTGCCATAACTGGAGAAGTTTAATAATTTCACAGCTGCTTTCCTGACCTGTTGTGGCCAGCAGAGGTTACAAAATATATTTGCTGTGTCCTTCTTATCAGGCTGGCATGTTGTTGATGCAAGAGTAGGCTATGTGATTGAGTTTTGTTAGCTGTGAACTTGTCTTTCAGGTTGCCTGTATGTAATGGCTGGGTGCTGTTAATACAAAAATGTTAGAAACTTGATCGGAGCTTTACTACCCCAGGACTGAAAAACAAGGACCAGAAGAGGAAAGGATAAAAATTAGCAGACATTATCAGATATGTTGAAGTAGCATTGGTAATAGAACAGATATGGCCACAAAACCTTGGAAGAAGCAACAGAATACATTAGTATAATTAACAGGGAAATAATACAGAGGGTAGGAGATAAAGGGAGACAACAAGTAGAAAATATGTTGTTTACATAGCTCCACTTCTTCAAGTATTTGGGAACCAAATTTAACAATATAAATCAGCTGATAAAAGACATTCATCAGAGATCACTTCAGCATAGAAGATTTCTAGCTGAAAACATGTCAAACAGGAATATTCATGTACATAATATTTACCTTAGAATATTTATGTAGGAAAGGCTTCAGCCTAGAAAGTTCAAGCTGTGAACATTACATGCTAAAAATTCAAGGAGAGAGCATGTCAGTCTAGAAAATTTAATACGTAAACACTTACACGCTAAACATTCTGGCTGTGAACACTTATTCACTAAAAATTCAGAATGGGAACACTTAATCTAGAACACTCAGTTACTGAGATGGAGATATAAATAAATCACATGCCAGCAGAGGAATAGCCATAAAGAATATGGACCTGCAAGTGTGGACAGAGAAGAAATCTCTAACATAAACTTTATTAACCCAGTACTCTGAGGTAGGGATTATTCAGTGATACATTTTTCTCTTTCAGTTGTAAGGAGATTTTAAATATTGCAAAAAGGGAAGGAACCAGACGAATAACAGTGGAGCAAGAGATAAACCTAAGACATTCGAGATGGATAAGACACACACACACACACAGATGAAGTCATTTGCCAGTATTCCTTGTGTGGTTCTTACTGCGTACCAAATACTAGTAACAAATACAGCAACATAACCCTGAGGAAATGCAGAAAGTTCTTAAAACACATGAAGGAGGGAACTGGCGGCAGATATTAAGGCAAAGATGTCATGGAAGAACTGGAGGCTGAAATTAGGTCACAGTCGACATGGAAAAACTGGAGGCAGAAATTAGGGCACAGATGACATGGAAAACTAGAGGCAGAAATTAGGGCACATGGAAGAACTGGAGCAGATGTCCCATACAGGGCTGCCTGGAGAAAGCTAGGTTAAAGGTCTATGTTGAACTAGAGCAGGGGGGGGGGGGGGGGAAATGTTATAACAACATAACCAAAAGGGCAGTAGTATTGTAGAGAGTTTCATTTCCCTTAAACAAACTTCTGTAGGAAAGAAACGAAATGGTGAGTACCTTACCTGATCATGAAGCATTTATGGAACACCCTACCTAGGCAGTCTCTGTGTATGTAAGACATGTGAACAGTTCAGAATCTTCTGCCTTAAGAATGTTCACATTGCATTTCCGTAGTCTGTATTAGTTACTGCGAGACTCGACCATTTTCAAGTGCTATGTGGTTGTTACAGATTTGTGTACATCTTACAGTGATCGCAAATTTACATGCTGCAGTTGTGGGTACACTGGACCTCTTCTGTATGCTGTTGTTATCTGAACTCTTAGACAACTATATAATCTGCATTGGTTTATTTGTATTACTTTGTCATGGGATCTTATAACCCACAAAAACAATTAACCAAACTTAAAACATAAAATTCTTCCTCTTATTTTGTGAATGTGTCAGAAATGAAAGTAAAATGTTAGGGTCAAATACATGACACATTAGGAAACCTCAGGTAAGATGACAGTTGGACAAACTTGATGTGTTCAAATACACAGGTGTTGTCTGGTCATGGTGTCAGCAGCTTTATTTCATCTTTGAGCACTTTCCCCCACTCGCTGTATGGTTGTTTTTTTTAATCCTGTTTCAACTCCGAATTCATTCCACTATCATCTGTGTTTGTTTATTTGTTTCCCTCTCCTGATGGAGATGACATTCCTGCTGGCCCTGTTCTTTGTTCTTGTCTTTCTTCTTGTTCTTCATGGCCAGTGATGTGAATCTCTGTGATGCGGTTTGTTGGCTGTGTTGGTGGAGACATTACTGCATTTATGTGTGTAAGGATTGTGTATACATGTGTGTGTGAATTAGAATCATGCTGTATGAGTGAGTGAGTCAAACTGTGTGTGTATATATGTGTGCATGTGAAAGTTAGAATCAAACTGTGTATATCTGTGTGTGTATCACTATCTATAGGTATACGGGATAGCATTTCTTGTATGTTTATATACAAACCGTGTGTGATCTTATCAGAACAACAACATGATATATTCACAGGGTAGACCAAAAGTCAGGACACTTGATTATTGTTTCATGTTTTCCTTTATTCATTACAATATAAACCAGGAAATGACATATCTGTAAGTTATTTATATAATCCTATATCTTGAAGTGTTGCCAAAATTAAATGACATAAATGCAAGAAAAGGGCATAATTCAAATGTCATAATAAACAAAATCTTAACGTGTCATGATGTTTGGCCAACCTGTAAATGAGAATCATGTTTGTGTAGGACAGTGAAGTTCTGATGGGAAGACTAAGTAAATACTATCAGAAGTTAATCCTTCAACATAACATATTTTCATGATACTAGAATGTCAGACTTTGAAAAATAAATATATTAACAACTTGTCACCATTTCTATCTGTCTCTCTACTATTTATTTTATTTATATTTTTGTAATTTATTTATTTGTCAACTAGGTGACTATATTAATCTCAGACCACAGTTATAATCAGGTTTTTAATGGTGGTCAGTCAGAAATCTGTTGTGTTTATCCTGTGACTGTACAAAACACTTGTGGAAGTTAAATAGGTCATGAAGAGATGACTGTTTTGTTTTCAGGGGCTGAGGATATGTGGCATCATTTATTTCTGCAGGGTAGAGCAAGATTTTTCAGCCTTAATATGTTGCTCATTTTAAACAGTAAGATCAAAAAGTATCCATATATCTATGCACCAAGATAGCCACAAATGTCAAATAAAAGAACTATTGATTTTTGTCATTAGACCTGAGAAATTGGAAAACTTAACTGCTTAAATCAGGGAAGAGACTTTTTATACTATTTTCAGTTCATAGCCCTAGTGTATATCTGATTGGCAAAACAGTTAAAGTGCTGTCCTCTCATGGCAGAGTTATTGAGTTCCGGGATCAAAACCTGGTAGCATCATGTTCCAGTCTATCTGGCTGTAAATGGGTACCTGACTCTGCTCTTGAGTTAAGGAAGGCAAAGGCAGTGAGAAAGGGAACAGGTCACCTCACCTCATAAAGCGGGACCTAGTATAGTGAACACTTCTCTTCCCTACCGCAGTGTCTACTATAGTTTAGTTATTAGACTGATCTGTTTTCTTGGTCAGGAGAGTTTAAGAGGTCTTTAGGGGCCACAGGCCTCCTTAGAGAAAACAACTATTTCAGATGTAATAACCTGACCAGCTGAAAATAGTATTTTTATTTGTGTGTTTTTTGCCAATTAGTATGTGTCACTTTCCCCCACACACACAAAACAGCACTTCATTGCCTTAAAAAAATAAGCCACCTTCAGCAAGCCTTAATATTGAAGTAGTGGGTACCGTGAGTTTGAGTCTACAACTTTGTTGTATAATTTCAAAGATTGACTGGAGTCTGTGTTGTTTATTGATGGTTCTGGTTGACAATGTTTCAGCTTCTTGTTTATTCCTGTTTCTTGTGACATAATTGCTTGCAGCATTTGCATATTTTCTTGAACTGTTTTATCCCTGAGTATCAGCCACTAGTATTAGTTAGTAGTATTCTCCCCCTCCCACCCTTGGGTGTAAATGTATTTTATGTGAATGAAATTCGAGCATGGGGAATTTAACTGTGCTGAAGAGATTATGTTGCTGAATCATAATTCTGGTTGTTTACATGTTTTAAATTTTTTCATCAAGTATCAAACTGTATCACAGAAGATCAACACAACAACATACGTGCTTTCATATTCATTCATATGATGTCTTGACTTGTGAGAACATACTCATTATCTCCATAATCAACTATTTTCTTGCCCATAAATATGATGTTCTTGTTTGATTTTTGTGCTTTCTTGAATGTTCATATGAATGTCTTTTATATTTTATTCATTGTGTGATTTTTGTGTATTTCCAGTTTGATTTGACATTGGCTGAATAACCATTATTCCCCGTACACATCAGCAGGTGTAAATATGTACAGCAATTATTTCATTTGTTTATGTAGTAGTATTATGAAGGTAGCTTTTAAACTTTGATGACAGAAATGCATTTTCTTTTTTTTTTTCAGTTTACTGTATAAAGTAGAAACTTAACCTGTCAACACAGTGTTAATCTGAAACTTGCTTCATACTTTTTCTTAGTTTACAATTTACTTACTTTAAAAGAACAAATGAAATTTATTTTTATAATTTTTTTTGTTGTTGCAATTAATAGAACTTCCAAAATTTCCTATTTTTACCATTTGTTTTTTTTTTAACCAGAAGTAGAACTTATTATTTTGTTTGTATTATTTATTTGCTATAAATAGAACATGTTAAATATATATATTGTTTGTTTGGTTTATTTCTTTGAGATATAACTTTATTATTTTTAAAATGTTTTTCACAGGAATATACCATCTTATTATGTTTGTAATGTTATTTCAATAGCTGCTTTTTAAATTCCCATTATTTATTTATATATCATTTTTTTAAACCCCTGCATCATAGGTCAACAGTTTAATTACATGTTTAGGTATTTCAGAAAAAATTGTCTTTGAGTAGTGCATCAGAAAAATTGTTTCTTTGAGGAGTGCATCATTGGCAGTGTAATACAATACATTGAGCACAACTTTCTCAGGTGTAGCTGTCCTTACTGTTATAATGTTGACATTATGAAAGTGTACTTTGGTAGAAATAGTTAAAGCAGAACTAAGACATTTCAGAAATTGTGGTGAGCATGCAAGTGAGATGGAATAACTAGAGTGATTTCCCTTCCCTGTATAAGTTCCGGGTAGTTTAAGGTCAGCGTGAGATTAACAAGAGTGGTTTCCCTTTAGTGTAAATTAAGGTCACTGGGAGCTAGTGTTATTTGTGTTATTCAGGAGACAAGACGAGGTGTTGTTTGTGCTAACATTGGATTTGAAATCCAGTTGTGGTCCATGTCACGTGACATCCAGGAGTCACCTTGTCAGCCAAGACAATTTTTGATTTTAATCCTTAATTTTTCTTTGTTTTTCACGGTTTTTATTTATTACCTGTCCTCATTCTTCTTCTTTCTCGCTGGTCCTGACAAGGACGTTGGTTGCGTTGTGTCCGTTTACAGCGACGCTGCGATATTTGTGCCTTTCGGCCGACACATCCGACCTCCGCACAGCATTTTTTGGAACCGGGTTTGTCTTCCTTCTTCGATCCCTACTCTCTTGGCCAGACTGCAGTGATGCAGCCTGTTTCCAGGACCACCACTTGGAGGTGGAGTAGGATCTTGGTCAGCTCTGGTTCGCTGACCCTGACGCAAGTAGTCAAGCTATGAGTCCCTGACCGCATTCATCACTTTTGCTGCGTCTTTGGTCCCACCTGTCCTTATAAACATGGATGTAGTGGTAGGTTATTATACTGGCAGATTTTTAGTATAATTTGGTACAAAATGTAGATTAAAAAAAAAAAACAGGTGTCTGTTATAGAATGATTCTTAATTGAAGACATACTTAGAACAACATAATGCTGTTACATTTAGTTTCTACACACAAAATAGATTGTAATTTTATCATGATAAATTTGAAACAGTATCAAGATAATTTAGATTTGTTTGTGCTTTTTTTTTTTTTCTTCAAAAAAAAAAAAAAACAGTTGTTTGTCTGAAAGGGGAACCTGTCCAATTTAGTTAATTTGAGAGTAAGGAGACACATTTGGGGGAAAATATTAAACTGTTCTTTGAGAATTGTGAAGGTGCCTTAAGGGAGGATTTTACAGATTAATTCTCCATACTCACAGAAAACAGAAATTATTATACCTAAAGCAGGTCCACACTAAATATTCACAGCCATTATTAATACCTGGCCACCTTTTCTGTAGATACTTGAAATTAAATATGTCAAGAGTGATTATGGCAGTTAGTGAGTACATACACATATAGTGAGTACATACACATTGTGAGTAATGAATATACTGTAGTCAGTGTGGTCACAAAATGCCTGACCTGTCGGGGAAAGTATGTTTGTATTTTCTGTGTTACATTAGGTTTCTGTGTGAGATTTACCAGGTCTGAACTACAAATATCAAATGGGGCAATAAATGAGTCTGGATTACAGATAGTGGTGACTGTTATATGGTCCCATCTTTGTAATATTGTACTCCTCACACATTTTATCGATTGAGCACCAGTGGACCTTGTACAGGTGTAATGAAGTATGTACAGAGTAAATCTGTACGGTGCGAGTGAGTGATTACTTTATGTCATAGGCTTTCTTTGCTGGAAATTATTTTAGTCCTTTTTAAATTGATCTTCCCAAAATTAGTAGGCGAATGAGAATGATACACATGAAAGATTCTGCTCTTCTCTGGTTAAGTCACGTTTGTTCATATAATTTTTATTTAATGTTTTGATTTGATTTGGCCATTCATAAAATTGTATCTGTTTCATTGAATTAATTTTATTTGTGTGTTTTAGTATTGATTTTGTTCATGTTTGTTGTGTATTTATCATATCACTTATTTTATTTATTTTTGAGAAGTTATGCAGAAATGAATAAGACATACTATTATTATATAAGAAACACAAAGAATGAATCAGCCAATCACAAGTGTTTTCACATATACATCTTTGGCAAGGTGTAAATCATGTGACAATATTATTGCATGTGACGGAGTTTGGGGGGTGTGTGACAAGGATTATGTGATTTAATCATGATGGTATGTGTGGAAAACTGTGTGATTTGGCAAGGCACTTGAAAACGTTTGTGATGATCATTCTGTCGAGGGAAAAACACACAATGCTGTTATCATCCATGTGATTCTTAAGTTCTCAAATATGATAAACTATATATATATTTTTTTGGTTCCTGTGACGTGTTATAAACTTGCATTCAGATGCTTTTTTTTTCCTTGCATTGACTTGACTATATATATATATAAATATATATAAAATACCATGCTGATAATGAATATGATGGATAAAAATCCATGCTGAGTGAGAAATAAAATGAGAAATGTTTTGAACAATTCTTGCTTACTTGCGTTTTGTTTAAGCTGTGATTCTGTATTTGTTCTGCAAGTAAATTTCTTTTACACCAGTTGACACTAGTCAGGTCTTGCAAGGGTACACGCCAATGAGCGAACTGACAGACTAGCTTCGAGAGCACCCATTGGGGATATTGGAAATGAACAAAGGAGAGATACTAAGGACAATTACTGATCACCTGTTAGAGACTAACACTACAATTGATGAACCAACATGGCTAAGATTGTTGGAATTTGTCATCAAACGTAAGACCAGCAGGGATGGGCATATAAGAAGATGCATCCGTCTAGTATACAACCAACGTCCTACAGGAACAGTTAGCATTCATAGCCTTCAATATTTGCTGATGGAGACCAGTCACTTATGGGTTTGCCCAGGGTGCAGTGATGTCGATTTTGATCAATAATACCATCTTTCAATCCTTATCTAGAAAGCTAATTGGTCTAGTCTCCTGATTATGCATACATACACACTGCCTGTATTTTACACGTTTCTGGCATCTTATAAAACTAGTTGCTGCTAAAACCACCACAGCAAAAGCACAAGAAGTGATTTGGTGCAGCCTTCCTGCAGGTGCGTGAGTTACATTGGTTGTTCCACGCTCCTTAAGGAGGTAAAAAAATGAAAGATGGTGACAGTGCCTTTATTATAGATCATTACTTCCGTGTGGCAAGGACCAGTGGAACACGACACTGGTGTTGGATAGGCCACACACTGAGAAAACTTGTTGATATCATTGTCGCAAGAGGGTAGTTTATTATTGAAATTAATAAGTATCCTGGACACAAAGTAGTATCAGGTGATACCAGGATAGTGCCAGATAAGAGACTGGTCTTATAAGAAATACCCCCTTTTCTGAAAAGAATAAGGGTGTATAGACATCAAAGGTAAGATCAAGCTGTATAAGTTTCTAGGGATGATGATATTGTATTTTCCTAGATTCCTATGGGCTCCCTCTCAAGATCCTCCTATGATTATGTTATTAGCTCTGCTAATATATACGTTTAAGCTGTGATTCTGTATTTGTTCTGCAAGTAAATTTCTTTTACACCAGTTGACACTAGTCAGGTTTGGGATGTCAGGTATTGGTAGTACCTCTGGTGAAGGAGCTGTCATGCCCTTTTCAGGGCAGCTCAGCCACCTTTGGTCCAAACCTGGCATCCAGCTCTCACCTGTGGCTCCTCGTAGCTGTCAGCATGCGACAGCGGCCACCCCCGGGAAACGGCTTTGACAGGCCGGCTAAACTAGGTGAGGGTAGCCGACTGGATATAAACCTTCGGTGAGTTAGGGTCTGCCTACCCATGCATGCGAAGACTGGATTCGGTAGACTGCGCGGAAGAAACCACCTGTTGGTTCAACGGGCATGACGGCGATTACCAGCAACGCGCTGTGGAGCGTAAGGAGCATGGCGAAGCACGTAGAAAGCCCTGGTCATCCACTGCATCTGATTTCATCTCCAGTCATCTTGACTTGTCTTGCCACTGGATTAAGATGGACCCAGGCGAGAGAGTGAGGTCGACGAATTGCGCAACTCTTCCTCACTTTAAACCAAATCACTGCGCAAGTCACTCTTTCATCCACTCATCCATCCACTCACAACAAGTCATGCGGCGAAGCGGCAGGCGTGGGTGCGCTGGCAGTCGTAGTCGCAGACCTACACACAGGTGGCTCAGGCCATATGGTCGTCTTCCACTGATCGGAGCAGCAGTGGGATTCGGCAGCCCCCTGAGTGACTGAGCAGCCCTCTTTAGGAAAGCACTGCTCACCTCCATGGCATGAGGAAGGGGCTAGAAAAGGTGCCCTAAACATTGCCTGCTCCACCATTACCTAACCAGCTTACCGCGGTTGGTGAGTAACCTACTTCGGCGGGCGACACATAAGAAAAGACAGATTTTTCCCCCTCATTCTAAGCGCATGGAATGTGCGCACTCTCCTTGACAAAGACTTTAACGCAAACAGACCCGAGATTGGGAGAGAACTGGCCAGATACAACATTGACATAGCAGCACTGAGTGAAACTCGACTTGCAGGCGAGGGCCAACTTTGCGAAAAGGGTGCAGGTTATACATTCTATTGGAGCGGAAGAGGAACTGAAGAAAGACGAGAAGCAGGGGTTGGATTTGCAATCAAAACAGCAATTGTCTGCAAGTTAGCGGGGCCCCCAAAGGGAATAAATGACTGACTCATGACAGTCAAGATCCCCCTGCTTAATGGAAGGAAACATGCCACCATCATTAGCGCATATGCACCAACTATGACAAACCACGATGACGTCAAGGATAAGTTTTACGAAAAACTACATGCAGTCATTGCATCAGTTCCTAAAGCAGATAAGCTTATCATTCTTGGTGACTTTAATGCAAGAGTAGGCTCAGATAACATCTTCTGGAATGGCACTATCGGAAAGTACGGCGTGGGTCGCTGTAACAGCAATGGACTTCTTCTCCTCCAGACTTGCGCAGAACATGACCTCCTTGTCACCAACACCATTTTTCGACTTCCTATCCGCAACAGGACCTCCTGGATGCATCCTCGCTCAAAGCATTGGCACCTAATTGACTGTAATTGTTAGGAAGAAGGACAGGCAAGATGTCCGGGTGACCAAGTCCATTTGTGGTGCCGAATGCTGGACTGATCATCGCCTCATTGTGTCTAAACTTAAAATTCATATCCAACCAGCCAGGCGCCCTCAGGGGAAGAAAACTCAAAAAACACTGGATGTCACCAAACTAAAGAAGACAAAAATCAGTCATTTACTGACACCCTAGAAGACCGTCTCAAATCTATCTCGTTAAACGGCCAAAATGTGGAAACAAATTGGGCAGCCCTAAGCGAGCAGATCTACAACACTGCTACAGAGGTCCTGGGTCCCACCATCAAGAAACAAAATGACCGGTTTGATGAGAACTCAGATGATATAAAGATGTTGGATGAGAAACACCATCTCCATAAAGCATATTTAAATGATCTAAAATCTACATCCAAGAAAGACGCTTTCAACAACATGCGTAGAATCGTCCAACATAAACTACGCCAGATGCGGGATTCATGGCTGAGTAATAAAGCAGATGAGCTCCAAGGCTTTGCTGACAGCCATGACTTGAAAAATTTTTACCATGCACTCAAAGCGGTCTATGGTCCAACATCATCAGGATCATTTCCCCTCCTTAATGCAGATGGAAAAACACTAATTACAGACAAGGAAAAAATTATCCAACGCTGAGTTGAACATTTTAATAATATTCTGAACCAGCCATCATCTATTAACGACGAAGCCATCAACCGACTGCCCCAAATTCTTATAAATGGAGCACTAGATGATATACCGACTCTGGAGGAAACTCAAAAAGCGATTCGTCAACTTTCTAGTGGAAAGGCCCCCGGCTCCGATTCAATTCCTTTTGAGGTCTATAAAGATGGCGGTACAGTTCTGATAGAAAAACTTCACATGATCTTCCAACAAATGTGGCAGAATGAAACCATCCCACACAATCTCAAAGATGCGTCAATTATACATCTTTATAAACGTAAAGGTAATCACCAAGACTGTAACAATCATCGAGGCATCTCCCTATTATCAATCGCTGTGAAGATATTCGCCAGCTCATCTTGACGAAGGTCTTCTACCTGACAGTCAGTGTGGATTCCGAAAAGAACGTGGAACCACCGATATGGTGTTCTCTGCAAGACAGCTACAAGAAAAATGCCAAGAACAGCACTGTGACCTGTACACAGCTTTCATCGACTTGACAAAGGCGTTCGACACGGTCAGTAGAGAGGGTCTATGGAAGATCATGGCAAAATACGGCTGCCCAAAGAATTTTATCTCAATAGTGCAGCAACTGCATGATGGAATGCAGGCTAGAGTTCAGGAAAACGGTGAGCTATCGGAGCCTTTCCCCGTCTAAAATGGAGTTAAACAAGGGTGTGTACTTGCACCGACTCTGTTCAGTATAATGTTTTCTGCTATGCTGACTGATGCTTTCAGAGACGGGGACACAGGAATCAACATCAGATATCGTATTGATGGAAAATTGTTTAACCTTAGGAGGCTTCAAGCAAAAACCAAGGTCAAATCACACACTATCAGGGATCTTCTGTTTGCTGACGATTGTGCCCTCAGTGCTGGCTCAGAGGCTGGATCTGCAGCATAGCGTGGATAGATTCTCCGAAGCCTGTTCCTACTTTGGGCTTACCATCAACACAGAGAAAACAGAAATCATGTACCAACCAGCTCCTGGCACAATTTATACTGAGCCAATCATCAAAGTAAATGGTGAGAAACTGAATGTTGTGAACAGATTCACATACCTTGGTAGCACAATATCCCAGAACATCGTCATTGATGATGAAGTGAACACCAGGATCTCCAAAGCCAGCAGCACATTTGGCAGACTATACACCAACGTTTGGCATCGAAGTGGCATTAGTCTACAGACAAAGCTGAAGGTGTACAGAGCTGCGGTGCTTCCATTGCTGCTTTATGCATGTGAAACATGGACTGTATACAGGCGCCACATAAAGAAGCTAAACCACTTGCATACAGTCTGTCTCAGGAAGGTAATGAACATCAAATGACAAGACAAGATCCCGCCGTTCTTGACAGAGCTGGTATTCCTAGCATCGATACTATTCTGATGCAGTCACAGATTCGCTGGGCAGATCATGTAGTCCGCATGCCAGACCATCGACTGCCAAAGATACTCTTTTATGGTGAGATGCAGAAGGGTAAACGCTCCCATCGTGGCCAAAAGAAGCGCTTCAAAGACACGCTTAAGACTTCATTAAAAACCTTTGACATAAGCCCTGACACATGGGAAGCTGCTGCGCAAGACCAAACTGCCTGGCGCACATCTCTTCGTAAAGGTGCAACGGCATGCGAATCATCCAGAAGAGCATCAGCAGAACAGCGGAGACAAGCTAGAAAAGACCGTGTAATAAAACCTTCACATGAAGCAAACATTTCCTGCCCACACTGTCCGAGATCTTTCCAGGCCCGCATCGGGCTCATCAGTCACCTTCGTACTCATAGACTATCCTAACATATTCCTAATAATTGGATGAACAGAGTGGTCTTCATCACCCGTGATGGACGAACAACAGAACAGAACAGCTCTGCTAGGGGTATTAACTAAATTGTCCACCAACAAGAACTTGAACTTAACTTAAATAATTTAAGTAAGTCTGCTGGTAAATATTTACAATTTATTTTTACAGTATTTCTTTTCTGTTTGAAAAGCTTTCAAGTAAATCAAATTCAATTACAACAGTAAATAAATAAAACATTAGAAAATAGTTCAAAGGTATCAAAAGTCATTAAAGTTGTTGAAAGTTCTCTCTTATCTATATCTTACTAACACTTTTATTTCACTGTCATTGAATGTTAGAATATCACTGGCTATATCTATGCCCAAACACTGTTCATCATTAACTAGTATTGTCTATTATTGTGGTGTGATTCGGATACTCTACAGTTGCCTTGTTTTGCAACTCATCTGTTAGAATGAAGCTGGTTCCACTCTTGTCCTGGAAGGAAAAATTAGTTGAACTTCCTCCAGGCAGTAAGTACTTGATGACTGGCCCTCTGAACTCAAAAGGCACTTAGTGGCTGACTCTTTTATGAGTAGTTGGGTTGACAGGATATAACCTGAAACATATTAGATGTAACCCCTATATTGTCCATCACTATCCCACTATCACAAAGGTTGGGGATGATAGACAGTTTCAGACAGTGTGCTAGCAGATGCACAGGACATATTATAACAGTAACAACCAAATCCAGTTCACTGTGACTACCATTTTCCTCTAAATCCTTAGTTAGCCATTTGTCCATGATCCGCCTCCATACAATGATTAGGTCTTGTATAAAATACTAAGTAATAGCTTAAACAATCCAGTAAAACAATCGCTTTCATCCTTCCTTACGTTCCTGGTGCGTGTGCTATTCCATCAAGAAATAATTCTTTAAATGCTTTTCTAAAACCATCGACACACTCTTGCTACCATTCTCAATTTATTTGAATATATGTTGGCTTGTCTTTTGCCTCCAGAAATTTACACAGTAGTTCAAACACGTCTACACACTTCTTAACGCACACTGTAATTAATCAATAGAAATACATATATATATATATATATATATATATATATATATATATATATATATATATATATATATATATATTCTTTCTTACCCTCAGGCACATACAGTCGAGCTGTTAATGGGTATCTATTAGTCTGCTCTTCAGATACAAACGGCAAAGGCAATCTGCATTAACACACTGATGCTCACTGTATTTTTGAATTCTTATAGCCTGCTTTTCTATTTAGGGCACATTCGATATATATCCCAAAGCCGGACACCAGAGGGAGCTTACTACCCAAAGTGTGTTTTGCGTTCCGAAAATGTATGTAAAATCTGCCTATGTGTACAAATCAGGAAAACTAAGATTTCATTTATCTACGTTATTCCTGGAGCGATTTTATTCATCTAAGGCTTAAACTACGCTCTGAATTATCCTTTAACTTCCTATCTAATTGTCTTTTACTTTCCTAAGTGCATTTTATTATATGCGTTCTCTAAGCAGCAAAATTATGGACTAACCTGAGGTCTCGATGCATTCAACCAGAGATGTCTCCCTTCCTATAGTACTATTCGTGGAAGTCTCTGCACAGACGTGTAGAGCAACATTCCCAGTATTGCATTAGTGACCTCTTCCAGGTGGTACTTCTTTCATAATGCTGTAATTAAATGTCCTCTTCCACTTGGTTGCACAGATTTGGACTGGCCATTTTGACGGCCTAATGCTTTAGTAAACACTGCATAAAGGTACATTCTGATTGGTCCGTGTATCATGCAGTCTCACACAGTATGGCGCGCGGTTTGAGTCAGAGTTACTCAGAATGGCGTGTTGTGAAACAGACCACTTCACGACAGTCATTACAATGCAGTCTTTATTCTGGAATACCCAAGGTAAGAGTTGGACCAAAAACACACACACAAGAGAACTGGAGATGGATGTGACAGGGATAAAGAAGACAGATGGTGCAGGACAGAAAGACTTGGCATCAATTTGTTGAAGGTCTGTGCTTGTCATCCAGCTGAAGGGTTGTGAATGAATACGCATTCAGGCTACCAAACAAATGATGTGTAATACCTGGTTAGCAGAAGTGAACAAGTGGTAATCTTCAGACTTCACACAGGCCACAACGGATTGTGATATTATCTATTAAACCTGAAGATAGGTACTGCTGATGAGTGTAACTGTGGCACCAATAAAATTACTGCTGAATATCTATTTCAGAAGTGCACAACTGTCGTGGAATATTCTAATCCACATATATAAATTATTAGGAAAATATGAAGCCTAACAAATAAAATTAATAAAGAAAAGAGCAATGGTAAAATAACAGTGCTGTCACAAAGAAGGTACTCGAAATCCCCCTTGTTTTCTGCTTCGTCTGCAAATTGTAACGCTTTCACGTTGATAGTAAAAGCTTACTGTATTATACCCGCTTTCTTCAATGAAACGTGTGCTGTATTTCTTGGAAAAACATTGAGAGGCAGACTGCGTAATGACCTAAATTAATCCTAACATTAATTATACTGCGTTACCAAAACGAACGAACAGATGGACTCAAATAGAAAGAGAGAGGGGCGAATAAAATCAGGAACGCATGCAAAATTAAACACGCGTCTCGCTATTAATGCCACCCCCAACAAGCGTAACGCGATACACAATTACTACTATCACGCGTGTTAGGCTACATGCACTAACTTTTTCGGACGAACAGTGATAAAATACACTACCCTTCCCAGAGTTAGGTTTTAAAATCATAAAAAAAACGCTTATTAGGAAAGATAACAATAGATGGGTTTACGTTTGAAAACATTACAGTACCCAGACAGCACATCTTCGAAACAGGAGGATAAAGAAATTGCATATTTTGAACGCAGCCACGTAGCTCTTTTAAATTTGGATATTTGGGTTCCTTAGGGCTTGCTGACAAAGAATATGTAAAACGTTACGCAAATAGTCCAGGAATTAATAAATTATAACCAAAATAAAATAGTGGGGATGCCTGACAACATGGAATCATTTCTGCTCATAAAATTTTTTTTTATAACGTGTTTGAAAAAAACCTTACGTTACAGAAATAGCCTACCATGTAAACTCCAAATTGATTGGAGCGCAACAAATGAAAGACTAACCACGATTGGTCGGGCTATAAATACTATCTTGGTTGTTAGGGAGACGTAGGAAGGTAACATTTTTTCAAACACTTGTCGAAACGTGGCTCGATTGGCCAGACTCGCTGATATAATCACTTAGGAGCGTTAGTTCGAGACCACTTGTTTAAATAAGCTTGATAAAGCAACAGTGCGTTGAAGCCAGCTCATATTTTTGCTAAATAAAAGCCTGGAACATAAGCAGATGGGAATTTGTGCCAGTAAATGTGCCAGAATTCATTGCTAATCAACGTATCTGTGTTTATTCTATGAATTGTGGGACCGTGGTCTTGATGGTACTGAGCAGCACCTGGTCAGAGCTTTGCTGAATCCAGAGTCGGACAGCATACTCCTTGGTCTTTTTAGCTATCAGTGAGGTGTCTCCAGAGCCCAGGGGAGAATTCGAGCAGAGGAGTCCTTTCCTGCCGCCATCACGCAAGATAAGCTGATTTGGCCAGCTGAGCTCAACATTATGTCCCCTCATCTTGAAATGACTTTGTAAAAATAACATTCAGAGGGGAATTTAATTGTCTTAATATCAGGAACTGAGAACATCTCCAATACTAGTCCCAAAAGACAAACTATTGAAGTCATGATGACAAATACCAACAGAGCTTGAACAAAACAAAACCAGTATTACCTCATATTACTACTACACAACTGACACACATAGGATATTTTTAATAACATATGTCACTACAATATTCATATTGATAAAGTCTGTACATATACTTGTAATTAAAATTGATTGTGATTCCTGGTTCCTTTGTATTTGAATCAGGACACATATACCTTTATGACAACAATGAATACATATTGTTATTTGAAAAGTTATCAGTGACTCCTTAAGATATTCTCATAGAGTGTTATATGTATGTGAGTGTCACAGTGTTGTCAAGAGTAGTGGATTAAATTAAATTGTTTATCTGTCTGTTGTTGTGACTTACACTTCATCATACACATACCCTAGACACATACGTAGTCATCACACTATTCCAGAATAATTCTGACTGAGATATATAGATATGTGGTAGCAAGTAAGGTTATCTATAATACACTACTCTTAATAGATATAGATACCTTCACAGCTGATCTCAGTCAGTACACTAAGTCCCTATAAATATTTATAACATCCCACTTCACCACATATATTGGGGTCTCGCTCTTGGGATTTTGAATCTTTCCCCATTAAAAATATTGGGGGTAATTCACTTCAGGGAATATAAGAATTAAAAGGTATCCTTGGGTGGAATTAAATAAGGTTGAGCTTACGGTGCCTGTGTTGTCCATTAGATATATTTAGAGATTAAATTGTTGGTTAGACATTGTAGAAATTTACCTGATAGACAATGGCGGACCTGGCCAAGTTTCGATCTGCTGCTGTACAGACTGCAAAAGAGTTAGGATTAGATGGGCAAGTTATGGTTGCCTATGTCACTACGGAATGTGACAAATTTATTGAACGCGAAGAAAGAAGATTAGAAAAAGAGGCCGAAAGAAAGTTAGAGGCTGAGACTAAGAGGTTGCAAGCTGAGGCTGAGACTAAGAGGTTGCAAGCTGAGGCTGAGACTAAGAGGTTGCAAGCTGAGGCTGAGACTAAGAGGTTGCAGATTGAGGCTGACAAAGAGGCTAAGAAATTGGAAGCCGAGGAAAGAAGACAGGCTGCAGAAAGGGAAGAGAAGAGATTAGCTGCAGAAAGGGAAGCAGAAAAGGAGGAGAAGAGATTACAAAGGGAACATGAGTTACGAATAAGGGAGTTTGAGTTTCAGGGCCATGCTCCTGAAAATGGTGCCAGTCCCTTTGCCTCTGATGCCACTGCTAGCCAAGGAGCCTCAACCTCAGCTATGAATTTCCATTTAGATCATTTTGTTGAGAAAGACGATGATATAGAGAGCTACCTAAATAGGTATGAACTATTAGCTACCACGTATGGGTTAGAGAGAGAAAGGTGGAGCTTAAAGTTATCTCAGGGACTTCGTGGGGCAGCTTATGAAGTTTTTGCAAAAATGAGCAGAGGTGATCAGGAAAATTATGACATGCTAAAGCAGGCTCTTTTGTTAAGGTATGAAAAGAATGCAGAATTTTATAGGAAAAAATTTAGGAATGCTAAACTACTGTCAGGTGAAACCTATCACCAGTTCTCTGCACGAATAGAGACATACTTGGAGAAATGGACTTCTCTGGGGAAAACCCAAGATCTTAAGGAAATGGTCCTTATAGAGCAATTAAGAGAGTCCATGGCTCCAGACCTGAGAAAGTTTCTCATGGAACAAGGTGCAGAGAGGCTGGGTGAGTTGCTAAATGTTGCTGAAAGGTATCAAGCAGCTCAAGCAGAGGTAACAGGTAATAAAAAGAAACAAGTGGATAACTTTAGGGCACCACAGAACTTTAATAAATTTGATCCTAAGGATCAACACAAAGGTAAGCACCAGTCTGATAGGCCACGGTATGAAAATAAAAATAAATTCCTACAATTCGATGAAAGGAAATATGATGAAAGAAAATCTTTCAACCAAGGAAAAAGGTGGTGTAAGAATTGTCAGATGGACAATCATGACACTGACCGTTGCAGAAGGAAACCTGTGTATATGGCAACCCTTCAGGTCAGGTCGACCTCAAGACAGGAGGAGGATATTATGTTGGATACCACTCCAGAAGAGATGAGGAAGGCACAGGCTGGGGATAAAACACTCAAGCCTTGTTTCAGAAAATTGTCAACTTGTCATACAACTCCAGGCAAGGGAGATTTTTACATGAAAAACAAGTTGATGTATAGGAAGACTGGAGCTAGATCCAAAGGTCAAGGACAGCTGGTACTTCCTAAAAGATATAGGGCAGACTTAATAAGGAGCCTACATGTGAAACCAGATGGGGACCATGAGAAGATAGGTACCATCATTGTGGTGAAGTGGGATGTTATAAATATTTATAGGGGACTTAGTGTACTGACTGAGATCAGCTGTGAAGGTATCTATATCTATTAAGAGTAGTGTATTATAGATAACCTTACTTGCTACCACATATCTATATATCTCAGTCAGAATTATTCTGCAATAGTGTGATGACTACGTTATGTGTCTAGGGTATGTGTAGGATGAAGTGTAAGTCAAAACAACAACAGACAGATAAACAATTTAATTTATTCCACTATACTTGACAACACTGGGACACTCACATACATATAACACTCTAAAGGATATCTTAAGGAGTCACTGATAACTTTTCAAATAACAATATGTATTCATTGCTGATATGAATGAATATGTGTCCTGATTCAATTACAAAGGAACCAGGAATCACAATCAATTTTCATTACAAGTTATGTACAGAATGGATTAATATGAATATTGTAGTGACATATATTATTAAAAATATCCTATGTGTGTCAGTTGTGTAGTAGTAAAATGAGGTAATACTGGTTTTGTTTTGTTCAAGCTCTGTTGGTATTTGTCATCATGACTTCAATAGTTTGTCTTAAGGAAACTAGTATTGGAGATGTTCTCAGTTCCTGATATTAAGACAATTAAATTCCCCTCTTAAGGTGATTTTTACAAAGTCATTTCAAGATGTGGGGACATAATGTTGAGCTCAGCTGGTCAAATCAGCTTATCTTGAGTGATGGCGGCAGGAAAGGACTCCTCTGCTCGAATTCTCCTCTGGGCTCTGGAGACACCTCACTGATAGCTAAATGGACCAAGGAGTATGCTGTCCGACTCTGGATTCAGCAAAGCTCTGACCAGGTGCAGCTCAATACCATCAAGACCACGGTCCCTGTAAACAAGAAGGATGTACCTTCTACTTCATAACTAATTGATACTCTAGTTCTACACGGAACACAATACAACACAAACATTGAGTTCAGAGCGTTAGGCCAACTGTCAGCTTCATCTGAAATACTTTATACCAGTATTTACCTCCTTAATGGTTACCACGCCTCTGCACTTCCAGCATTATTTCTGTCTAATCAATCATCCAGGTGTCAGTGTACTATTTGGCCATTCCATGCCGTTTTACTTCCCTCCGACACCCTCTGTTCAGGCTGGAGCATTATAGGCTTTATCTCCTGTTTGCCACTGAACTACACATATATATATACAGGCATAAATTAACAATTTACATTCAATTTTCATTAAAAGATACTGAATGGTTCAAGCTTACCACAATTTCATGGAAATAAACACAGATACGTTGATTAGCAATGAATTCTGGCACCATTACTGGCACAAATTCCCATCTGCTTATGTTCCAGGCTTTTATTTAACACAACCATGAGCTGGCTTCAACGCACTGTTGCTTTATCAAGATTATTTGCACTAGTGGTCTCGAACTAACGCTCCTAAGTGAGTATATCAGCGAGTCTAGCCAATGAGGCCACGTTTCGACAAGTGTTTGAAAAAAAATGTTACCTTTCTACGTCTCCCTAACAACCAAGATAGTATTTATAGTCCGACCAATCGTGGTTCGTCTTTCATTTGTTGCGCTCCAATCAATTTGGAGTTTACATGGTAGGCTATTTATGTAACGTAAGGTTTTTTTTCAAACACGTTATAAAAAAAATTTTATGAGCAGAAATGATTCCATGCTGTCAGGCATCCCCACTATTTTATTTTGGTTATAATTTATTAATTCCTGGACTATTTGCATAACGTTGTACATATTCTTTGTCAGCAAACTCTAAGGAACCCAAATATCCAAATTTAAAAGAGCTACGTGGCTGCGTTCAAAATATGTATTTTCTACCTCCTGTTTCGAAGATGTGCTGTCTGGGTACTGTTATGTTTTCAACCGTAAGCCCATCTATTGTTATCTTTCCTAATAAGCGTTTTTTATGATTTTAAAACCTAACTCTGGGAAGGGTAGTGAATTTATCACTGTCCGTCCGAAAAAAGTTAGTGCTTGTAGTCTTACACGCGTGATGGCAGCATTTGTGTATCGCGCGAAGCGTGTTTAGTGTTCGGCTTTCTGCCTCTCCCTTCCCGCTATCCTTTTGTCCATCTGTCTCGTTCGTTTTGGTAACGCAGTGTAGAAAAAGACATGAATGGAATTTAAAATTTAGGTCAACTTGCATATTTCAAGGTTTTTCTTAGAAAGGCAGCACATTTTATTGTGTGTTTGGGAAACGCGTGTATGTTGCAGAAGGCCTTTAATATCAACGTGAAACGTTACAATTTGCTTACGCAGTAGAAAACAAGGGGATTTCGAGTACAGTCTTTGTGACAGCACTGTTATTTACCATTGCTCTTTTCTTTATTAATTTTATTTGTTAGGCTTAATATTTAACTAATAATTTATATATGTGGATTAGAATATTCCACGACACCTCCCCTCTTAAAACAGACATTATATGTCAGTCCTTTATTCTATATTCACATAGAGAAATTTATTATTATTTCTGGGGTTTACGGTGATTCTCATCACACGGATGGCGGCTTAAAAAATCCGCTCCCAATTGGTTTTTCCAGATATATACTCAATGCTAAAATTATATGGAGCCAAAAGTAAAGACCATCGGAGTAACCTGGAGTTCTCATGCTTAGCCTGTGCTAGAAACGATAAAGGTTTGTGATCTGTTTGCAACTTAAATGCCTTCCCATATAGATAAATATTGAATTTCTTTATCGCCCATATTACTGCAAGACATTCTTTTTCGCTAGTTGAGTAGTTGATTTCAGCTTTATTCAACTTTCTGCTAGCATATGCCACTGGGCTTAATTCCCCATCCAATGCATCTGATTTCTGTAGTAGAGTTGCACCTAACCCAATATTACTTGCATCCGTCCTTACTATGAATTCTTGACTTAAGTCAGGTAATTTCAAAATGGGTTTACTTGTGAGCTTTTCCTTCAATTCTTGGTAAGTCATTTCACATTGTGGTGTCCATGTAATGCGATCTGGATGTCCTTTACGTGTCAATTCAGTTAACGGTGCACATATGGAATTAAAGTTTTTGATATACTTCTGGTAGAAACCACATAAAGAGACAAAGGATCTCACGTCCTTCTTGGTTTGTGGTCTCGGGGCTTTCTGTAGTTTCTCTAAATTCTTTGGGTCAGGGGTCATGTTTCCCTGATAAACTGTGTGTCCCAAAAATTCCAATTCTTTACATCCAACGCAACATTTGGTTGGTCGGGCTGTTAAATTTGCCTCCCTAAGTCGATCAAACAGCATGTTCAGAGAGTCAATGTGTTCCTCAAATGTTTCTGTTGCTATAAGGATATCATCCATAAAATTTGTTATACAGGGATTATTCAGAGGATCCAATAATTTTCTCATCATTCTAGAGAAGACACTAGGCGCATTCTTCAATCCAAATGGCAATCTATTAAACTCATAGTGTCCTTCTGAGGTACTAAAAGCTAGGTATGGTCTAACCTCAGGCTTTACTGGAATCTGATAGTATCCTTTACTCAGATCCACTTTTGAGAAATATTTAGCTTTATTTAGCCTGGCAAACAGCTGATTTGTATCCGGCAATGGATCCACCTGTCCTTCTGTAATAGCATTCAGTCTCCTGTAATCTATAAAAAAAAAAGGTAAAGGAACCCGTTACACGCCCATTGAGGCATATTGGGAATATGGTGTTAGGCCCATATTATCTTGACCGTCGGCACACGAGGGGTGATGTGGTCGGCATCACGCCGGCCGCCTTAACCTTCCCAGAGTAGCTCTGGTACCCATTTGGGGCTGGGTCAACCCAGGAGCCGTTTGTGGCCTAAAAATTTTCCGCCTCATCTGGGGATCGAACCATAGACCACTGAGCTAGGAAGCCAGTGCACTAACCACTATGCTACCGCGGCTCCATCCTGTAATCTATACAGAGTCTATGTTCTCCAGAGGGCTTCCTTAAGAGTACAACACCGGAACTATACGAAGATTCACTGTGTGAAATAATTCCTTCCTTCAATAGATAGTCTATCTCTTCCTTCAAAGCTTTCTCCTTAGCAAACGGAATCGAATATGGTTTCATACAGACAGGTGTGGAGTCTATTAGTTTCATATCATATTCCAATAGGTTTGTATGTCCTGGTCGGTCTGTTAACACCTCTGCATGATTATTTAGAACCTGTTGCACTCTCTCTTTCTGAGTTTTCGTTAAATGTGTACTGATTTTCACCTGTGCTGCTGTCTCACAGGGGTGTAATGGATATTCAAATGATGAAAGTGGTTCCTTTTTCATCTCCATGGCGATGGACAAGGTCAACAAGTGTGTCTCTTCCTGATGTTCTCTTTCCAAATATTTCTTCAGGAGATTCACATGATAGATTTTTTCTTTCCCCTTCTTATCTATCTTATAATTTGTTCTAGACACCTTCTCTAGAACTGTATATGGACCCTGCCATCCAATTTGTAACTTATTCTGACTCCCAGGCAAAAGAAGCAGTACTTTCTCTCCCACAGCCAGATTTCTGTCCTTCGCCTTCCTGTTATAATAGGCAGCATGTTTCTTCCTGGCTTGTTTCAAATTTTCATTGGCAAGTTTCCAGCCAGTTTTTTAACCGAGTGGTCAGCTCATTCACATATTGGTATGAAGATGTAATGTTTTCCTCTGCCTTTTCATCAGTCCACGTTCTTAACATAGCTTCGAGTGGACCTTTTATTGGCCTTCCAAACAATAATGTTGCCGGGGCCATACCGGTTGAACTATGGGGTACCTCCCGATAAGCAAAAAGGGCGGCGTGCAGGTACTGGTCCCATGTATCTGGTTTTTCGTGTGCCAACTTTCTCAGGATCGACATCAATGTGCCGTTAAATCTTTCCACTTGGCCGTTCCCTTGGGGATGATACACACTACAATGGAAGTGTTTGGCCTGGAAGATCCTGAAAACTTCTTCAGTTAGTTTCCCCTTGAACTGAGAGCCATTATCAGTCAAGATTTGATTGGGAAAGCCTAACCTTGTGAAAATTGTGAGCAATGCCTCTGCCACATGTTTTGAATCAATCGATGACAGGGCTACTGCCTCTCCCCACATAGAACAAGTGTCCACCAGAGTCAGAATGTAGCTGTTCCTTCTCTTGGTTCGGGTGAGAGGTCCCACAAGATCCACGGCAACTCTCTCAAAGGGTGTTCCCACTATGGGCATTTCCCCCAGAGTTGCTGGTGCAGTCCAATGTTTAGGTGCTACTCGTTGGCACTCTGGACAGGATTTTACATATCGTTTGATATCTTCAGTTATTCCTGGCCAGAAATAGTGACAAGCTATTCGCTGTCCTGTTGCGCTGATTCCCATATGACCACTGAAGGGAATCGCATGCCCTAGTTCCAACACTTTAGTCCTATATGAAGTGGGAAGGACCAGCTGTCCGTGACCATTGGATTCAGATCCAGCCTTCCTATATATCAGTTTGTTCTTCATATAAAACTCTCCCTTGCCTGGAGGTGTATGAGATTTGGGCAACTTCTTGAAACATGGCTTGAGTGTTTTGTCCTCAGCCTGTGCCTTCCTCATCTCATCTGGATGAGTATTTATTGGATTATCCTCCTCCTTGTTTGACTGTGATCTGGTCTGCACTGTTGCCAATATCACAGGTCTCTTGGGATTCCCCAAGAAGACATATCTACACCCCAATATCAGAGGGTAGATTGGCTCATTTATCACTGCTGCTTTTATGATTCCTTCCACATATCGCGTTTTCACTTTTATTCGGGCGACGGGAAGTGTCATGGTAGCTACATCCTTGGTTGCAGTTTGAATCTCCACTGTTTCTGTGGTGTATTGATCGGCCTGCACCAGGTGAGAACTCACAACGGAATCGTAATCTAAACCGGTATCATATAAACATCTTATAGTGACACCATTACAGATGACATCTTCACACACTGGGGGATGGTATGGTTCCTGTAATTCTTCAGGTTTGCCCTTCTTTTCCTTTTTCCCCGATGTCATAGCAGCAAAATGAGGAGGTTTCCTTCTACAATGGTCAGTGTCATGATTGTTCATCTTACAATTTTTACACCACCTTTTTCCTTGGTTGAAAGATTTTCTTTCATCATATTTCCTTTCATCGAATTGTGGGGTTTTATTTTTATTTTCATACCGTGGCCTATCAAATTGGTGCTTACCTTTGTTTTGATCCCTAGGATCAAATTTATTAAAGTTCTGTGGTGCCCTAAAATTGTCCACCTGTTTCTTTTTATTACCTGTTACCTCTGCTTGAGCTGCTTGATACCTTTCAGCAACATTTAGCAACTCACCCAGCCTCTCTGCACCTTGTTCCATGAGAAACTTTCTCAGGTCTGGAGCCATGGACTCTCTTAGTTGCTCTATAAGGACCATTTCCTTAAGATCTTGGGTTTTCCCCAGAGAAGTCCATTTCTCCAAGTATGTCTCTATTCGTGCAGAGAACTGGTGATAGGTTTCACCTGACAGTAGTTTAGCATTCCTAAATTTTTTCCTATAAAATTCTGCATTCTTTTCATACCTTAACAAAAGAGACTGCTTTAGCATGTCATAATTTTCCTGATCACCTCTGCTCATTTTTGCAAAAACTTCATAAGCTGCCCCACGAAGTCCCTGAGATAACTTTAAGCTCCACCTTTCTCTCTCTAACCCATACGTGGTAGCTAATAGTTCGTACCTATTTAGGTAGCTCTCTATATCATCGTCTTTCTCAACAAAATGATCTAAATGAAAATTCATAGCTGAGGTTGAGGCTCCCTGAGTAACCGTAGCATCAGAGGCAAAGGGACTGGCACCATTTTCAGGAGCATGGCCTTGAAACTCAAACTCCCTTAGTCGTAACTCATGTTCCCTTTGTAATCTTTTATCTTCGGCTTCCCTTTCTGCAGCTAATTTCCTCTCTTCCCTTTCTGCAGCCAATCTTCTGTCTTCTCTTTCTGCCTCCAATTTCTTAGCCTCAGCCTCAATCTGCAACCTCTTAGTCTCAGCCTCAGCTTGCAACCTCTTAGTCTCAGCCTCAGATTGCAACCTCTTAGTCTCAGCCTCTAACTTTCTTTCGGCCTCTTTTTCTAATCTTCTTTCTTCGCGTTCAATAAATTTGTCACATTCCGTAGTGACATAGGCAACCATAACTTGCCCATCTAATCCTAACTCTTTTGCAGTCTGTACAGCAGCAGATCGAAACTTGGCCAGGTCCGCCATTGTCTATCAGGTAAATTTCTACAATGTCTAACCAACAATTCAAATTCTAAATATATATAATGGACAACACAGGCACCGTGAGCTCAACCTTATTTAATTCCACCCAAGGATACCTTTTAATTCTTATATTCCCTGAAGTGAATTACCCCCAATATTTTTAATAGGGAAAGATTCAAAATCCCAAGAGCGAGACCCCAATATATGTGGTGAAGTGGGATGTTATAAATATTTATAGGGGACTTAGTGTACTGACTGAGATCAGCTGTGAAGGTATCTATATCTATTAAGAGTAGTGTATTATAGATAACCTTACTTGCTACCACATATCTATATATCTCAGTCAGAATTATTCTGCAATAGTGTGATGACTACGTTATGTGTCTAGGGTATGTGTAGGATGAAGTGTAAGTCAAAACAACAACAGACAGATAAACAATTTAATTTATTCCACTATACTTGACAACACTGGGACACTCACATACATATAACACTCTAAAGGATATCTTAAGGAGTCACTGATAACTTTTCAAATAACAATATGTATTCATTGCTGATATGAATGAATATGTGTCCTGATTCAATTACAAAGGAACCAGGAATCACAATCAATTTTCATTACAAGTTATGTACAGAATGGATTAATATGAATATTGTAGTGACATATATTATTAAAAATATCCTATGTGTGTCAGTTGTGTAGTAGTAAAATGAGGTAATACTGGTTTTGTTTTGTTCAAGCTCTGTTGGTATTTGTCATCATGACTTCAATAGTTTGTCTTAAGGAAACTAGTATTGGAGATGTTCTCAGTTCCTGATATTAAGACAATTAAATTCCCCTCTTAAGGTGATTTTTACAAAGTCATTTCAAGATGTGGGGACATAATGTTGAGCTCAGCTGGTCAAATCAGCTTATCTTGAGTGATGGCGGCAGGAAAGGACTCCTCTGCTCGAATTCTCCTCTGGGCTCTGGAGACACCTCACTGATAGCTAAATGGACCAAGGAGTATGCTGTCCGACTCTGGATTCAGCAAAGCTCTGACCAGGTGCAGCTCAATACCATCAAGACCACGGTCCCTGTAAACAAGAAGGATGTACCTTCTGCTTCATAACTAATTGATACTCTAGTTCTACACGGAGCACAATACAACACAAACATTGAGTTCAGAGCGTTAGGCCAACTGTCAGCTTCATCTGAAATACTTTATACCAGTATTTACCTCCTTAATGGTTACCACGCCTCTGCACTTCCAGCATTATTTCTGTCTAATCAATCATCCAGGTGTCAGTGTACTATTTGGCCATTCCATGCCGTTTTACTTCCCTCCGACACCCTCTGTTCAGGCTGGAGCATTATAGGCTTTATCTCCTGTTTGCCACTGAACTACACATATATATATACAGGCATAAATTAACAATTTACATTCAATTTTCATTAAAAGATACTGAATGGTTCAAGCTTACCACAATTTCATGGAAATAAACACAGATACGTTGATTAGCAATGAATTCTGGCACCATTACTGGCACAAATTCCCATCTGCTTATGTTCCAGGCTTTTATTTAACACAACCATGAGCTGGTTTCAACGCACTGTTGCTTTATCAAGATTATTTGCACTAGTGGTCTCGAACTAACGCTCCTAAGTGAGTATATCAGCGAGTCTAGCCAATGAGGCCACGTTTCGACAAGTGTTTGAAAAAAATGTTACCTTTCTACGTCTCCCTAACAACCAAGATAGTATTTATAGTCCGACCAATCGTGGTTCGTCTTTCATTTGTTGCGCTCCAATCAATTTGGAGTTTACATGGTAGGCTATTTATGTAACGTAAGGTTTTTTTCAAACACGTTATAAAAAAAATTTTATGAGCAGAAATGATTCCATGCTGTCAGGCATCCCCACTATTTTATTTTGGTTATAATTTATTAATTCCTGGACTATTTGCATAACGTTGTACATATTCTTTGTCAGCAAACTCTAAGGAACCCAAATATCCAAATTTAAAAGAGCTACGTGGCTGCGTTCAAAATATGTATTTTCTACCTCCTGTTTCGAAGATGTGCTGTCTGGGTACTGTTATGTTTTCAACCGTAAGCCCATCTATTGTTATCTTTCCTAATAAGCGTTTTTTATGATTTTAAAACCTAACTCTGGGAAGGGTAGTGAATTTATCACTGTCCGTCCGAAAAAGTTAGTGCTTGTAGTCTTACACGCGTGATGGCAGCATTTGTGTATCGCGCGAAGCGTGTTTAGTGTTCGGCTTTCTGCCTCTCCCTTCCCGCTATCCTTTTGTCCATCTGTCTCGTTCGTTTTGGTAACGCAGTGTAGAAAAAGACATGAATGGAATTTAAAATTTAGGTCAACTTGCATATTTCAAGGTTTTTCTTAGAAAGGCAGCACATTTTATTGTGTGTTTGGGAAACTCGTGTATGTTGCAGAAGGCCTTTAATATCAACGTGAAACGTTACAATTTGCTTACGCAGTAGAAAACAAGGGGATTTCGAGTACAGTCTTTGTGACAGCACTGTTATTTACCATTGCTCTTTTCTTTATTAATTTTATTTGTTAGGCTTAATATTTAACTAATAATTTATATATGTGGATTAGAATATTCCACGACAATCATTCAAAAGGTGGCTCACAATTATTATTGGCCCAAAACAAGATGGGACATTGAGAATTTTGTAGAAAGGTGTAGCATAGCACATGAGGGAACACCCACAAGTGGGAACATGGATCAGGACCTGGACACGCCACGGGGCAAAATTAGGCCTGATAATAAAAAGAAAAATAGATTTGATAAAGTGGACCAAATGGAATGGGAAGCCCCTTTTCACGGACAAGCTTCACTTAACTGTTTTACAATGGCCACTATGCGGAGAGTGCAAACAGATGTCTTACCCCAGGATAAGCCGAAAATCCCTCAATCGGACTTAAACAAACTGGAGGAAGAGGATGTAGAGAGGAAATCTCTCATCAAGAATTTTAAGTGGGGAGAAAGCCCCAAAAGAAAAATTGGTAGCGGTCGTTTTGTGAATGATAATTCTGGGAGGAAAAAATCATCACTATAAAGCTTCGAGTGGAAGAGACCATACCGGTGCATGGACAAATAGGTCCACACAATTAAAGGTCCATATGTAGCTATGTTAAGAACGTGGACTGATGAAAAGGCAGAGGAAAACATTATATCTTCATACCAATATGTGAATGAGCTGACCACTCGGTTAAAAACTGGCTGGAAACTTGCCAATGAAAATTTGAAACAAGCCAGGAAGAAACATACTGCCTATTATAACAGAAAGGCGAAAGACAGAGATTTGGCTGTGGGAGAGAAGGTACTGCTTCTTTTGCCCGGGAGTCAGAATAAGTTACAAATTGGATGGCAGGGTCCATATACAGTTTTAGAGAAGGTATCTAGAACAAATTATAAGATAGATAAGAAGGGGAAAGAAAAAATCTATCATGTGAATCTCCTGAAGAAATATTTGGAAAGAGAACATCAGGAAGAGACACACTTGTTGACCTTGTCCATCGCCATGGAGATGAAAAAGGAACCACTTTCATCATTTGAATATCCATTACACCCCTGTGAGACAGCAGCACAGGTGAAAATCAGTACACATTTAACGAAAACTCAGAAAGAGAGAGTGCAACAGGTTCTAAATAATCATGCAGAGGTGTTAACAGACCGACCAGGGCATACAAACCTATTGGAATATGATATGAAACTAATAGACTCCACACCTGTCTGTATGAAACCATATTCGATTCCGTTTGCTAAGGAGAAAGCTTTGAAGGAAGAGATAGACTATCTATTGAAGGAAGGAATTATTTCGCACAGTGAGTCTTCGTATAGTTCCGGTGTTGTACTCTTAAGGAAGCCCTCTGGAGAACATAGACTCTGTATAGATTACAGGAGACTGAATGCTATTACAGAAGGACAGGTGGATCCATTGCCGGATACAAATCAGCTGTTTGCCAGGCTAAATAAAGCTAAATATTTCTCAAAAGTGGATCTGAGTAAAGGATACTATCAGATTCCAGTAAAGCCTGAGGTTAGACCATACCTAGCTTTTAGTACCTCAGAAGGACACTATGAGTTTAATAGATTGCCATTTGGATTGAAGAATGCGCCTAGTGTCTTCTCTAGAATGATGAGAAAATTATTGGATCCTCTGAATAATCCCTGTATAACAAATTTTATGGATGATATCCTTATAGCAACAGAAACATTTGAGGAACACATTGACTCTCTGAACATGCTGTTTGATCGACTTAGGGAGGCAAATTTAACAGCCCGACCAACCAAATGTTGCGTTGGATGTAAAGAATTGGAATTTTTGGGACACACAGTTTATCAGGGAAACATGACCCCTGACCCAAAGAATTTAGAGAAACTACAGAAAGCCCCGAGACCACAAACCAAGAAGGACGTGAGATCCTTTGTCTCATTATGTGGTTTCTACCAGAAGTATATCAAAAACTTTAATTCCATATGTGCACCGTTAACTGAATTGACACGTAAAGGACATCCAGATCGCATTACATGGACACCACAATGTGAAATGACTTACCAAGAATTGAAGGAAAAGCTCACAAGTAAACCCATTTTGAAATTACCTGACTTAAGTCAAGAATTCATAGTAAGGACGGATGCAAGTAATATTGGGTTAGGTGCAACTCTACTACAGAAATCAGATGCATTGGATGGGGAATTAAGCCCAGTGGCATATGCTAGCAGAAAGTTGAATAAAGCTGAAATCAACTACTCAACTAGCGAAAAAAGAATGTCTTGCAGTAATATGGGCGATAAAGAAATTCAATATTTATCTATATGGGAAGGCATTTAAGTTGCAAACAGACCACAAACCTTTATCGTTTCTAGCACAGGCTAGGCATGAGAACTCCAGGTTACTCCGATGGTCTTTACTTTTGGCTCCATATAATTTTAGCATTGAGTATATATCTGGAAAAACCAATTTGGGAGCGGATTTTTTAAGCCGCCATCCGTGTGATGAGAATCACCGTAAACCCCAGAAATAATAATAAATTTCTCTATGTGTATATAGAATAAAGGACTGACATATAATGTCTGTTTTAAGAGGGGAGGTGTCGTGGAATATTCTAATCCATATATATAAATTATTAGGAAAATATGAAGCCTAACAAATAAAATTAATAAAGAAAAGAGCAATGGTAAAATAACAGTGCTGTCACAAAGAAGGTACTCGAAATCCCCCTTGTTTTCTGCTTCGTCTGCAAATTGTAACGCTTTCACGTTGATAGTAAAAGCTTACTGTATTATACCCGCTTTCTTCAATGAAACGTGTGCTGTATTTCTTGGAAAAACATTGAGAGAGGCAGACTGCGTAATGACCTAAATTAATCCTAACATTAATTATACTGCGTTACCAAAACGAACGAACAGATGGACTCAAATAGAAAGAGAGAGGGGCGAATAAAATCAGGAACGCATGCAAAATTAAACACGCGTCTCGCTATTAATGCCACCCCCAACAAGCGTAACGCGATACATAATTACTACTATCACGCGTGTTAGGCTACATGCACTAACTTTTTCGGACGAACAGTGATAAAATACACTACCCTTCCCAGAGTTAGGTTTTAAAATCATAAAAAACGCTTATTAGGAAAGATAACAATAGATGGGTTTACGTTTGAAAACATTACAGTACCCAGACAGCACATCTTCGAAACAGGAGGATAAAGAAATTGCATATTTTGAACGCAGCCACGTAGCTCTTTTAAATTTGGATATTTGGGTTCCTTAGGGCTTGCTGACAAAGAATATGTAAAACGTTACGCAAATAGTCCAGGAATTAATAAATTATAACCAAAATAAAATAGTGGGGATGCCTGACAACATGGAATCATTTCTGCTCATAAAATTTTTTTTATAACGTGTTTGAAAAAACCTTACGTTACAGAAATAGCCTACCATGTAAACTCCAAATTGATTGGAGCGCAACAAATGAAAGACTAACCACGATTGGTCAGGCTATAAATACTATCTTGGTTGTTAGGGAGACGTAGGAAGGTAACATTTTTTCAAACACTTGTCGAAACGTGGCTCGATTGGCCAGACTCGCTGATATAATCACTTAGGAGCGTTAGTTCGAGACCACTTGTTTAAATAAGCTTGATAAAGCAACAGTGCGTTGAAGCCAGCTCATATTTTTGCTAAATAAAAGCCTGGAACATAAGCAGATGGGAATTTGTGCCAGTAAATGTGCCAGAATTCATTGCTAATCAACGTATCTGTGTTTATTCTATGAATTGTGGGACCGTGGTCTTGATGGTACTGAGCAGCACCTGGTCAGAGCTTTGCTGAATCCAGAGTCGGACAGCATACTCCTTGGTCTTTTTTAGCTATCAGTGAGGTGTCTCCAGAGCCCAGGGGAGAATTCGAGCAGAGGAGTCCTTTCCTGCCGCCATCACGCAAGATAAGCTGATTTGGCCAGCTGAGCTCAACATTATGTCCCCTCATCTTGAAATGACTTTGTAAAAATAACATTCAGAGGGGAATTTAATTGTCTTAATATCAGGAACTGAGAACATCTCCAATACTAGTCCCAAAAGACAAACTATTGAAGTCATGATGACAAATACCAACAGAGCTTGAACAAAACAAAACCAGTATTACCTCATATTACTACTACACAACTGACACACATAGGATATTTTTAATAACATATGTCACTACAATATTCATATTGATAAAGTCTGTACATATACTTGTAATTAAAATTGATTGTGATTCCTGGTTCCTTTGTATTTGAATCAGGACACATATACCTTTATGACAACAATGAATACATATTGTTATTTGAAAAGTTATCAGTGACTCCTTAAGATATTCTCATAGAGTGTTATATGTATGTGAGTGTCACAGTGTTGTCAAGAGTAGTGGATTAAATTAAATTGTTTATCTGTCTGTTGTTGTGACTTACACTTCATCATACACATACCCTAGACACATACGTAGTCATCACACTATTCCAGAATAATTCTGACTGAGATATATAGATATGTGGTAGCAAGTAAGGTTATCTATAATACACTACTCTTAATAGATATAGATACCTTCACAGCTGATCTCAGTCAGTACACTAAGTCCCTATAAATATTTATAACATCCCACTTCACCACAACAACATATGAGGAACAGAGAATGCACATATGCCTAGTACTATTCCTGGGAAAACTGTACATAGATGCCAACAGCCTCAAGCTGACCACACTCTTTCTTTGAACATATTCAAGTTGACGTCTGAGAGTGGATGAAGAAGATGTTTATGCATTAAAAAGAAATTATTATCAGCATACAAGCCCAATTTTTGGAAGAGCTGTGTGACAACTTCTCCACATTAATTCATCACCCTTCAGCTCCCAAAGAAGCATCCCAATGTCATCATGTTTCAACAAACTTATGTGTTCTGGTGATGATTTCATCAATCATGTTTCAACATTATGTGTTCTGGTGATGATTATCAACATGTTTCAACATTATGTGTTCTGGTGATGATTATCAACATGTTTCAACGTTATGTGTTCTGGTGATGATTATCAACATGTTTCAACGTTATGTGTTCTGGTGATGATTATCAACATGTTTCAACGTTATGTGTTCTGGTGATGATTATCAACATGTTTCAACGTTATGTGTTCTGGTGATGATTATCAACATGTTTCAACGTTATGTGTTCTGGTGATGATTATCAACATGTTTCAACATTATGTGTTCTAGTGATGATTATCAACATGTTTCAACATTATGTGGATTGGTGATGATTATCAACATGTTTCAACGTTATGTGTTCTGGTGATGATTATCAACATGTTTCAACGTTATGTGTTCTGGTGATTATCAACATGTTTCAACGTTATGTGTTCTGGTGTTGATTATCAACATGTTTCAACATTATGTGTTCTGGTGATGATTATCAACATGTTTCAACGTTATGTGTTCTGGTGATGATTATCAACATGTTTCAACGTTATGTGTTCTGATGATGATTATCAACATGTTTCAACGTTACGTGTTCTATGCATCTCAAGCATCTTCTTCTCGTCTCTTGTTCCACTGACACTTGTTTGGGTCTTGTCATCAATTTCACATTACTGGCCTTGTCATACCACTACAATCCTCCACAAGCATCCATTTGTGAAGGTCTGTGGCTTTTTGGTTGTTGATTTTTGTTGTAACTTTTCCACATAATCATCACAATTATTTAAATATGTTTCAAAAAGCCGGACATAGAATGTGTCAAACTTGCAGGATGAAGAGAGGCAGACAATGAAAAAGAGAACGGATTATGAACTGTACAACGAAAAGGAAAAAGAGAGCGTAGCGTCAAATACTGAATTGACCATTGACCACTTTGTCGAAGGCTTATGCTTCTTGTTTGATGGATGAATTAGATAACTAGTTACAAAATATAATATAAATAATTATTAAAATTTTGCAGAATCTATATTGTGCTAGTTTACATGAGATTTCGCTATAGAAGTTTGTTGAGATTTCCAGTGTGTCAGGCTGTGTCATGATACTCCTCAGGGAGATCACAGGTAATAATGAATTTGATGTGTATCAACTTAAATCAGTCTGATCCATCTAAGGATGCTGACTGTCAATGACTGATGTAGTCTCTTATTCTAATTTTTATTTTGTTGGTACTGCATCTGCAGTTTTTTCTTGAGCACTTTCTTCTTTAAAACTGACAGAATTTCGTAAATGGATAGTTACGTAGAAAAGAATGATTGAATTGATACAACAAGATCACCAAATATGGAACTGATGACAAGAACCAGACAGGTAGCAACGGAACAAGAAATGAGAAGAAGACAATAGCAATGGACAAGACATACATATTGAGGAAACCTGTTGACAGCATTACAAGGCTTTATCTGGAATCCCCATGGTAAGAGAGATACAGAGACAAAACACAGTGAGAAGAGAACCGGAGAAAGAAATGAAAGGAGACATCGCAAGACATTGTGCATGGCACAAGACAGTCAAACTTGGTTTGAATTTGCTGAGGGCCCATGGTCCTTAGGAACCTGAAGATTAATTACACTGGCTAACAAAAAAAAATTTTTTTTTTCTTTCTCTAACATTTCTATGTTTTTCTGGTCAATTTTAATGCGCTGTTTTTAAATCTGCAAACCGTTTTTCTCTATCAGGTCGGGATCTCGAGAAATACGCAATTGAAGTTTTTTTAACAACGCATACAGTATTATAACATCATTCGTACAAGAAGTATAACAGTTATGTAGGCTTGAATTTCTTTGCAGTCGACTTTCGTCGGTGAATGGCATGTGGTACATCGCGATGAAACATCCAACAATAATCGGCAAGCATGGTCACACTCCACCGTCCTTGATAACGTGACTCCATTACGGCGATATCTTGATGGAATCGTTCTCCATGTTCATCGCTGACTTCGCCAAGGTTGTCAGGGAAAAAGTCAAGATGCGAATCGAGCAAATGGATTTTGAGGGACATGTTACAGCCCATAATTCTGTATGCATCTATGCACTGCTTAACAATATGCACATAGTCGACAGATTTGTGATTTCCCAGAAAGTTATCGACGACTGATTTGAATGCCATCCATGCGTGAAGTTCACTACCATGTAACAAGTTCTCGAATTGTTTGTCTGCAATAACTTTCCTAATATGAGGTCCTACAAAGATACCTTCCTTTATCTTTGCATCGCTAACTTGCGGAAACTTTTCTCGAAGATAAGTGAAAGCTTTGCTCATTTTATCTAATGCTTTTACGAAATTCTTCATGAGCCCCAACTTTATATGTAACGGTGTTAAAATGATGCTGTCTTTGTTAACTAATGGCTCGTGTATTACATTTTTATGCCCGAGCTGCATACGATCCCTGATAGGCCACATCTTTCTTGCATAATGTTCCTGTCTGTTGCGGCTGTCCCATTCACATAGGAAGCAACAAAATTTAGTATACCCAGTCTGCATGCCCGTGAGAATTGCAATGACCTTTAGGTCTCCACAAATCCGCCATTGGTAGTCATTGTACTTTATTTTTGCCAAAAGTATAGCCATATTGTCATAAGTTTCTTTCATATGAACAGAGTAGGCGACTGGAATTTTGCAATAGCAAATGTCATCATCCATCTCAAAGTATTGAACAAGTTCTCTGTGTCTATGACGAAATTTAGATATCAAAGTATTGGGCGCTAAAAGATTCCATTCTTTGAGTCGCGAACCGAGTAATTCCACTTGTCCTTTGGTAAGAGCGAGATCACGTATTAGATCTGAAAGGTTAATTAAGTGAACACCATCATTCACCGGTATATAATCCGAGTCAGAATTAGTTTCTGAAGCAGGTAAACTATCACTTTCTGATGGTTCATTCACGTCCAACGGATATTGTTCTGGTGGAACTGGGATCGGACACGTGATTGGATCACGAGACACTGGTTTCGAAACCGATTCAATATTTGGATAAACCACAGACTTTCTAGTTTTAAAAGTGAAACCATGGATATTTGTCAAGCAGAAGTAACAATCAGTAGCGTAATTTGTCTTGTTCATGCCATATTACTGGCACTCCAAAAGGCATCGACTTATGCTTCGGCGATTTTCGTAACCAACCTGCCAATGTATTTGCACAAAGTCGAACAAACTGCATTTGGCTTCCAAGATTTATTTGCATCATCAACTTTCGAATCGAAATAAAGTTCATATGCTTTCTTTAGTAATGGTGTAAAGTTTTTCTGGTGAACACGATCGGTAAAATATCCGCACACGTAACAGAACAGATCAGCCGAATTTCTACAACTTCTAGAAGCCATATTTCGCTCAGAATTATTTCAAAATACAGTAACTATTGGAAAAATAGCGTAACATATGTCATGCATCTTTTAGCAGTATAAAAAGTGGAATTATTTTGCATTTTATTAATTTTTAATAAGTTATGTAGTAAAAATGAAACGGAGCACATAACGGTTTCCCAAAAATATATGTATTCACAAATATCTTAAAAACCTGACGTGATAGAGATAAACGGATTTCAAATTTGAAATCAGCGCAAAAAACTGACATAAGAACACTTATTCTTATATAAGAAAGAAAAATGTTGTTTGTCAGTGTTATTAAATAAACTATGTTATTTGAGCTGTAGCTTGTTTTGTTGGTCCCCACCTATCAGGGTCATAATGGTGGATGTTATTACAAACATAAACGCAAGCACTCTGTTTAGAATATACAAGGTGACTAAAATTTAACTCCCATTTTTAAATTGTTATATCTTCACTACTATACAACTATTTTACATAAAACAAATAACACACAAAGGTTGTTTGAGACACTCATGAGAAATAAAGAAGTAGAAGAATAGGCAACAGAAAAACAACAGAAGTGATAGGCTTACCGAGGATCAAGCCCAGAATCTTCCGAACGACACCACCTTGGGAGGTCCTGGGTTCGATTCCCGGTAAGCCTATCACTTCTGTTGTTTTTCTGTTGTCTAGTCTTCTACTTCTTTATTTCTCACGAGTGCCTGAAACAACCTTTATGTGTATTATTTATTTACTGTTTACAGGCCTCGGGTTCCCCTCCTTATCAATTTATATGAAACAAACGTCAAAATAAAGACAATTAACTGTCTTATCTCATTATTTAAAATGCTATTACACACGAACATTACAACTCGGTTGACCACATGATTGTAGTGTCTATGCCATTTTAGACTGTATTTTGTTTCTTGGAATAAACAGTTAAAACTTATTTGTCAAAGGATAGTTATTGCCCCTTGTTTTGACAAAAATTGCGTGTATATGCAATGGATACAGGTACGGATATAGTAATTCAGGTGCCATTTTCACATCGAAGGTTGGCTACAATGGATCTCCAACGTCTTCTGTCTCTTGTCTTGATGGTGCACTCTTTCCTGTCCATCTCTTGATGGTATCTTTCCACTTATAGCACTGTCTTCCTCTTGCATGTTTGCCTACCACTCTGCCTTCTATTATGGTCTGCAAGTAAGGTGGTATGTCTTATATAAAAAGTTAAAAATATTGAGTGACTTCCAATCACCCTATAGCAGTAAAATAACCAAAGCACACAGACATTTAACCTGTTACCTTATGACAGTACCAGTAGTGTGTACCTTTTTTTTTTCTTTAATCGTACACCCGCTATTACACGAGGCGAAATCTCAGGTTAATATGTCTAACATGAGACTGATTTTACGTGAGTATCCCTTTTTTCCCTCTACAATGACAAGTGTCCTCTCGCCATTCAGGCAGATACTCGCCGATTTTGGAGGTACCCATTAGAGCTGGGTCGGCTCAGGAGCCGTTCAGGTTATTCCAGTCCCTGGTCGACGACACTCTTTCAAATGTCTTCGCCAGGGCTCGAACTAGTCCAAGTCCCTTTGACGAAATGGACGACCTCTTCACGATCTGTTTCACTTCGACAGGATCAGAGACATATTTTGTACTGACTTTTATTTGTGTACTTTTAAAAGTACCAATTTCTTCTCATTATCGGCTTAGGAGCAATTAGTTTGTATGTTTAAACATTTGTGACACTCCTTGCAGATAATGTTTATCCCAGCTTGCGAGAAACAACTAGATAAGATGAGCGCCGGCGTATTTAGATTAAACCGCTGACAAGCGACTCGTTTTTTAACAAGCTGGGCAAACACGGAACTTTTGCGTACTCATTCGACAGATAACGAGATTACTGTCTGTGTGACACATGTAGGCAGACAAATGTGACATAAGCGCTTCCGGGTCATCCTTGATACACTAACATTGCTTTTTAATAAAATAATAATTATTACAACTTTCCCATGTTGTCATGTGTGTCTACCGATCTGCCTGTGAGATTGTATGCAAAGCATCTGATGTTCATATATGGTAATACGTGACCTTTGCAGGCACGCACCTTATTTCACGTGAGACTATTTTGAAAATATCACACCCGCCTGGCATGATTTGAAATGATTGAATCTTTCTGATTTGTTTCATAACAACATTGAGGAGGAATATAACCTGACGTTTGTTCAAACCCACTTCACTGTGCAAAAACTGCTGTGAGACACGCTCGCCAGAAGAACCCAGACTTGCCAAGTTAGAATTCAAGAATTCCTTTTATCAGACTGGACCTTTTATAAGAGTATTCTAAAAGAACTTACAAAAAACAGCCCAGGAAATCTCTAGCATTGTAACAAGGAAAACCAGGACTAAGGAAAACTGAAACACACGGAGTCAGAGAGGGAATCTATTGTCAAATTAAAGACACCCCAGACGCGTGTAAGAGAGCGACTCATCTCTTTTATTCATCAGAGCAACAAGTCTGTAGCCAAGATTGGCGTAAGTAGTGCATTTTACTTTTTTATATTTTGTTACTGTGATAGGGCCGGAAAGACACCCGGCTTACCCCTTCACGGGAAGACACCCCAGCTTCCCCCTTCATTGTGAGTGGCACATTTATCGCCCATATTTTCGATGTGCGCGAAGCATGCTGGGATGTAAAAAGTCTTCAAGATTGATGAAAAGGCCATAATAATGCCTAGAAATTAAGTTGTGGTGTAGAATTGTGTTTTTGCTCTAGAAATAGTTGTGTATATTTCTGTTGTCGGCCCTTCTAAAGCAAATATCGCGAATGTTATGTATGCGGCCAAATCAATACGTATAGCGTGCAGTAAATTGAGTGATTTGACCTGGGTTTATAAAAGAGATAGCGGCCGGCAAGCGGGCCTATTTTGCCACAGCCGCCAGAAAGAACAGACGACAGAGCCAAGCTGTAAATGCCTTGAGCACAATTAGCAATCGGGCACATGCTGGGTGTTTTGTTTTGTTATGTTTGCTAGTTTATTTGTTTAATGTTTGCTTAGTCCCTGAATGGGTTGTAAAAATAAATACAGCCCCTGCCTCTAGAATCAAGAGTTTTATTGTTGTTCGGGTCGGTGCGAGTGTAACAAGAGAGTGATCAAACATATCACAATATAATCATCATCATCATCTCGCCCACCCTATCACATTACTAATGTGAACTAACATATATGTGTATATATTACGATGTGAAGTTTAATGTGTGAAACTCGCTATTGGATGTCAAAGTCATTTGAGGCTGGCAACCTCAGCGTATAGAATGATGATTCACGAACCACCACTGCACGGGCTGATGATTGCGTTATTGATAGTTTCGTAAAGAGAACTAAAAGCATAAAGTAGTTTCAGGTTCCCTATGGAGCAGGGAGGGAAAGATGAAAGAAATGATGTACTTTCTAAGTATAATACTTCCATTTTCACAGCAGTGTAAATGTCCCTATAAACATAGACACTTTAAAATTGATGTAAGTTTTCAAGCTTAAACCAGTGTAAATGTCTATGTGAAAATATTCATTTTAAAGTAATTGAAGTTTCAAACTTTTCAATCAGTATTTTCAATCGGCTCCTGAGCCGACCCAGCTCTAATGGGTACCTCCAAAATCGGCGAGTATCTGCCTGAAACATAAATGAAAACATATTCAATTTATATTGTAAACACGTTTCAATCAGTGGAGATTTATATGTAAACAGACCATCTGTATTATTACCCTTTCCATTTAAATGTCATGTAAAGTGAAAGCTATTCTACTTAAATGTAAAGAAAGTTTTATCCCGAGGGATTAAATTTAATTCTCATCGAGGGTAAAGTCTGAGTAATTGGGATGGTGGTATGGGAAGATAGGAACCCATAACTTTGGGGTGGAAAACGCCATACTCAGAAGAGCCCATAGTTATTGGTGGTACCAGCAGAAAGTACTATCTCTGGAACAAGAAGGGAACCGTGGCCTAAGCTTTAAGACGAAGGACCCATGTGGTAGACTCTCCTTGACGTTTCTGGGAAACGAGCTACCCCCGACAACCTTGATCAGAGACGAGCGCGAGCAGAGTGAAAAGAACCAACCCATAAGAAGGAGCAGAGCCGTCATTGACAGCTAAGTTCAAATCTATGCTGCCACTTGAACTTCTTGGAATATCTCACATTCCCTAAAGACTGTGATGATAACTTTTCTTGATCCTTAACTATTCAAATTATTTCCAACTGTTAAAACCTAAAGTGATTATTAAATTTGTTATTTGTAATGTTACAAATTTAACTTCGATTTAATCATTTTAAAGTTACTGCATGTTTGTCTCAGTCAAATTACTAGACACACTCTAAACAGAGCTATACTAAAATAATAGAATTCCACTGAGTAAATTAGGGGTGGGGGCTTAAACGAGCTGAAAGTAATAAGTACTTAAATCCTTCATAAAAGCGTCGGCAGAAATACAGAGTTAACATACTCAGCCAAAGCAGTATTGTTCTCACTTATTCTGAATATCTTGTGAAGACTCCCTTTGTAATAGAAGCGTCATCACCCTTCTATCTACATCTCTGCCAAGAGTAATCTTGTGCGAAGGTTGATACCTTTGAAGCCCATATTAGATACTCTTGAATTTTGCCACTACTGCAAAGCAGGGGAGGCAATATTGTCACAGTCTTGGTCGACGACACTCGTTCAAATGTACTCGCCAGGGCTCGAACCTGGATCACCCGGTCGCCAGCGCAGTGTGGTGACCATTACACCAGCGCGGCTCCCAGTGTGTACTTATTAAGTGTGTACATAATTAGGTAATTACACTAGACAAAAAAGGTACCAGCAGTGTGTACATAATTAGGCGATTACACAAGACAAATAACGGTACCAGCAGTGTGTACATAATTAGGTGATTACACAAGACAAAAAAAGGTACCAGCAGTGTGTACATAATTAGACGATTACACAAGACAAAAAACGGTACCAGCAGTGTGTACATAATTAGGTGATTACACAAGACAAAAAAGGTACCAGCAGTATGTAAATAATTAGGTGATTACACAAGACAAAAAGGTACCAGCAGTGTGTACATAATTAGGTGATTACACAAGACAAAAAAGCTACCAGCAGTGTGTACATAATTAGGTGATTACACAAGACAAAAAAAGGTACCAGCAGTGTGTACATAATTAGGCGATTACACAAGACAAACAGGTAGAATATGAAATATTCAATGCTGTTTTATTGTTGCTTTACACCAAAAGATCACTTTATCAAAGCTCGAATGTTGAGTGTTCACACAGAAGGCCTATTGATGTATATATAGATTGCATTTCAGGTGGTATATGATTGATCGATTTCATTGCTAAGAAATACACATAAAAGTGAAACATTACATTCAATATTTTCTTGCCCTAACATTTTACATTCACTTTTTTCTCTCAGTGTTTGTAACTTTAGCATTTGTTTAATTTTATCTTTTTATTTATAATTAACATGGAAAAGCCAGCATGTTTCGTGTCCCATCCTATATATAAAATCCCAGCTTTGTCTGTCAGTGCATAACGCTAAGGGATGCAACTTTGGTTGAAAGTTAGACATTAATTGTATTGTTTCCCTTATATGTACTCTCCCGAAAATAGTAACACTTACCAAAGAAGAATGCGCAAATTACGGTGTGCACAAAAATATATTTATAGAATGTGTGATCCCGTATACACACATTGGGATCCTCGCTGCTGCTACGTAGTTCGTGTACTGTGATGATGCACAGTGGTTTTAAAAAAAATACTTTTGAATAAGTAAAATTGCCGTTAGGTATTGGTGCTTTTGAATGTAATTCCCGTCTTATGGCGGGCTTTTACACTAGTTATTAAATATAAAGGCAAGACATTTCCTTTGGGGCTAATATAAATAAAAGTATATGACTATTTCTTGTAATATTCATCATCATCATTTCCTGTTTTTGCTCTCTACGGAACATGCAGCCAAGACTGGACTTGGTCTCCAGTAAGCACCTGCTTCAAAGCCTTCATATGCTCATGCCGTAGTGGTTTATCTAGCAACTTGTTTTACATGATGAGTTTGCCAATCCCATACAGAGCCTCATATTAGTCATGCCTGAGAGTGTAGTAGTTCTATTCTTTCTCTGGATCTTCAGAGACTCCCACCCCCCGGGAACTACACAGGGCATAATACACCCAATACCCAGGATGCTTTGTGTAACATTCATCATCATGAAGTGCCATGCCAACTTGTCTGTCTACATCTTTCAGTCTCTAATGTTTTTACTTAGGCTCTTTTGTCGACGGCTCTATGCCATATTTTTTTTTATTTGTTACTTTTATTTTTCCTCCCCCTATAGTTTGCTTGTTTTCGTTCTTAGTGCTTTATAATGTTGCTCCTATAGCCGTGTCCATTTATTAACGTAAAAATCTAGGACATTTTATGTAATATTAAAGCTAGGACATTTTATGTAATATTAAAGCTAGGACATTTCATGGAACAATAAAACAAGAAAAATAATGGCCATACAATTTTGCGAAAAGTAATAAATATAAGTCAGGCTGTTTCCTGTGGCATAATCGTGAAGGCAAAGACATTTGGTGCAACATTTATTGACATAAAGCTGGGACATTTTTTGGTAATATTAAGAAACATAAAAGTCAGGACGTTTTTTGGTAACATAACTAAACATAAAAAAAATCATACCATTTTACGTAATATAAATAAGTCTAAAAGCCAGGAAATTTTGTATAACATAAATAAATATAAAGCTTTGATATTTAATGTAATAACAATCAAAATGCAAAGATATCAATAATATAAAGCTAGGATTTTTCATATATCGATTCAACATGTTGGTTATTTGTGAGAATTTGTGGCACACATTTATCCAAGGTTTGTATATAATTTCACGACAAAGGTATAAAAATAAGCATTTTAAGAATTCAGTGCTATGACAACTACAGTGAACTGTATAATATTGAACAAACTAAAGTAGACAATGTATTGAAGAATACAAAAGGTATGTCCATGATGAGAAAATACGAGGAACAAATAAACAATGGATAAGAATATATGAGGTCAATATGAGAAAATCTCAAGTTTTTTAGTTTTTTTTTTTAAATAATTTACTTTGGAATTCAAAAGGTATACACCTTAATATTACAGTATATAAACTTTACCAGAGATATACACAACACAGGCTGTTTGTGAAATATTTACATACATTTTATAAGCAACTCTTGGGGCTGGCTAATTGAAAAAAAAAAAAAAAAACCTTACTTAGTATTCATTTAACCTTCAGTCGTTAATAAATCTTGTCGTTCTTTTTTTTTTTTCTTTTTTTGGTGTGTCTTTTTGTGTGCTACGAGGTCTATATGAATCTATCTGCATTCATGAATTGTGCGCTTCATCCAAAAAAAAAAATATAAAAATCTTGAAATATAATACTCCATCACATAATTCATAAATTTAAGAGCCTCATCAAAGCCTCGGTGTCTGGGTACACAGGTCTTCATTGTTTTGAAGTCTGTTCCCTTCAACCAAGGTAAGTAAAGCCAGGTGTTTAAAGGATTAGTAAATTCCTTGTTATTTGACGTATATATCCGGAATGTTTTATTAACGTTTCTTTTTTAAACGTCTCTGGTTACTTTTGTTTTCTTGCAGCACCCATTTTTATTGTCTGCCCCAGACGGCATCTATCAGTTATATGGGATTTGTTTCGTTATGTTGTAACAGACTGAAAATTTTGTTCAGCTCATTTCTGAATATCTATCGAATTTCTTCTGTTTAAAAACATCTGGAACAAAATCAAGCAGCAAGACCTATCTATATCAGCTGCAAAACTAATAGATACCGATTAACCCAAGCCAGCAGAGGAACAAAGCCTTGTTTAGCATCTAGTTTTCAGTGGTTGCTTTTTCTTTCTGTTTTTTTTTTAAAACTTTTGCTAAACAGTGTAAGCAGTGGGCGCGAACTGAGCAAAATTCAGGGCAGTCCACAGCTAGGATTTAGACATTTAGAACCAGTAATCAATGTGGAATCAGTAATCTGGGGGCCAATGACTCTTTTTTTGACCAAGGGCCCCGAGCACTGTTAGTCCGTCCCTGAGTGTTAAGATAGTTTATAATCACTACTAGTGTATCACATTAGGTAAATGACTTTTGCTCTACATATCGGCATTATATTTCCGAAAATTGCCGTTTGGTTAGCCTTCACGTCTGGTACATGAAGCCTTAATGTCTGCAAATGTCGGATTTAAAAAAAAAAAACGCTTTTTTTACTGTATTGAGTTAATATAAGGTTGTTTTCTTGTGAATTTTTACTATGGGAATTACCATTATTAGAAAAATGTTTTTAGCTGTCTTTACTGCTGAAGTCAGGGACGATAACTAGACCACGATAACAGGATTCCGCACAACCTTAAAATTCTTCATCGATAACCAGATGACAGAAGCCTTCTAACGCTAATAAATTATATTGAGGTCTAAGAATATTCTAGAGAAGCTCTGACTATCTGTAGTAAAATTCTTGATAATCTAAAGTACAACGATCCTCTCGTCTTTGAAAGATGAAGACATGCAATAATTCCTGCGGACGCGTTTTATTTTCGGTCAAAAAACAAGGAGTCCGTCATTTGTTAGCGTGAGGTCAAACCTAGAGGGTAGTCATATGGAAGTGAGTCGTGGACAATAAGTAGACAAACAGATACATTCCTGGAGGCCACGGTGATGTGGTTTTACAGGAAGAATGTTAGGTGTACCACGCAGAAATGAGGATGTTCTGAAAGGTGGCAATGCGCGAAGAGAGCTTATTATTTGTATTATAAGAAATCGAATGTGGCCGAGAAGACTGGATGAAGGAGCTAAGGCAACCAGGCTAACAAGTGCAGACCTGAAGAAGTCAGCCAAAAAGTGAGAACTGCGGAGAGTAACCGGTCGTAGCCCGATGTCAAACATGGAACAACAGATGCTCTCGTCTTGTTCTTCATTTTCTTCCTGCATTTATTCTTTTTTGTCTTCTTTTTTTATACTCACGTTTTCTTGACTTCTCTTCATTTTCCTTTTTTTTCCCCTCTTTTTCTTTTTTTGCTCCTGTCTTATCAATATCTTCTCCTGTTTTCTGTCTTTCTTTTGTCATCTATCTTTGTCTGTCTTAATTTTTGTTGTCTTCTCCTCTTTTTTGACCTCCTTTTCTGTCTTCATGTTTTTGTCTTCTCTTTTTTCTTTTTCTGTCTTTTTTTTAAAATCTCTCTTTTTTCTGTTTTATTTTCTCTCCTTTTTCTTCTACTCAGTCTTCATTCTATTTGTTAACTTCTCTCCATCTTCTCTATAACCTGCATAATTAAGCCTAGTTTATACTTTACATGTACTAAATATTGATACCACCCAATCTTAATTAAGAATTGCTCACTCTCTCTTCCAATTGTAGCAGACAAGTCATTTACCTTTGACCTTTCCCAATTATTTTATACAAGTTTGCATCCCTTTTCCCCGTATTAAGCAGTTTGTACAGGAAGCCCACTATACAAAGCTTCGTTCTAAGTCAACATAAGAGAAAGGCATTTTCATCTAAAATAAAAAATACCACAAAATTTTATGTGCAGTTTTGACAGAATCCAAAGCACTGCCAGTGATTATAAGCATGATACTTTCTTAATCATAAAACAAAGTTTTACATGAAAAATATGTCGGTTTTTCTTCCTTTTTTATATTAAATAAAATATTAAATTTGTTTGTTTGTTTGTTTGTTTTGTTCTGGGACAAACATTTTCTGCAACGCTGAACTTGTCCTCTTCGAATTCCATTTTAAAAAAATGCTACCTACATTTTCGTTGTAAATTTGACCATTGTTTTGTTGTTGTTTAACTAGGGCTGCTGAGCTTCTCACTCTTTAGCAGCCAATAACAAGTTGAAGACTCCTTGGTATTATCTACACTGTAGATCTAGGTGTTTTCTGTGGCTTTTCTGCCATTCCAAAACTTGTTGAGTTGAAGTCATGAACAGTAATCATCTTTATCCTCTTCCGCTGTAGAATAACACTCGCAGTTACATTCAGTACTACTAATAATAACTCCGCATAGGCCGGTCCCAAGACTGGCTGAAAAAAGGAGGAGGGCGGCCTGAATGGAGGCCGTCCCTCCATCATGCAAGGGCACAACAGGCCAATCACCTGTTTGCTTTAAATCGTGATTACGCGAAATACAAGAGAAAAAAACCGGACTGGTTCTAAAGGCGACGAACTGGAACGGACTACGACTTATGGAACTTGGAACACAAGAAGTATAAATGGGAAAGAAGAGGAGCTGATGGAAGAGATGAGGATAGCAAAACTAGAAATCCGGGCTATAACGGAAATGAAGAAAAAAGGACAAGGAGCCATGGATCTCGATGGCAACATGCTGCTCTACAGTGGTGTACCCACATCTGAAAGAGCTAAAGGGGGCGTGGGTTGCATTGTGGCACAAAACCAAACAGATAGTATCAAGGGATGGAACTTTGTCTCGGAGCGCATTATAGTTGTAAAACTAAAAGAAGGAGAAACCATAGTCAACCTTGTCATAGTGTATGGGCCAAATGAGGATGAGAGAGCAGAGGTCAAGGAGGAATTCTCCGAGCTGCTTCAAAGGACAGTGGATGACTGCCTAGATGAAATTATCATGCTCGGAGATTTCAATACCAGAGTTGGAAATGACCATGCTAGATGGGGTGGCGTTATCGGAAGATATGGAGAAGATACTCTTAATGACAATGGAAAGCGACTCCTTAGATCTGATCATTATAAACACAAAGTTCCCCCATAAGCGCATACATGCATACACTAGATGTGAACTAACAAGGAATGAGGAGTCAGTGATCGACTTTGCCATAGTTAGGAGGAGCTCATTCAAGTATGTCCGGGATGCTAGAGTCTGGAGGGGGCCAGAGATTGGAAGTGATCACTACCTGCTAACAATCAAAAGAACAACTAAAAGAGTTGCTCAGCCTAGGAACTGCCTACCATCACGCAAGGAACTAAGTAAACAAACAGGAGAAATGAGCATTAAGACCTACAAGCTGAGAGAGCCAGAAATTAAGACCAGATATCAGGGGCTTATTGCTACAGCGGTGAAAAACACAGAAGAACAACCTGATGACTTGGAAACCCTCTGGCTTAAATTCAAGGACATTATAAAGACAGCGGCTGCAGAAGCTTGTGGTGAAGTTCGACTTGGGAACAAGAGAAGGAGGACACTTTGGTGGACAGAGGAAGTCAAAGAGAAAATAAGAGAGAAGAAAATGGCATGGAAACAATACTTAGGAGCTAAAAACACAGTAGGAAAACAGAGAAATATAGAGAATATGTGATACTCAGAACAGAAGCAAAGAACAATGTGCTAGAAGCAAAACAGAAGTCCTGGGAAGAATTTGGAGAAAAGCTAGAAAAAGATGCGCATGAAAACCAGAAATTTTTGTATAAGACCCTAAAGAACATGAGGAAGGAAAACCAGTGCCCTCTTAAATTTATAAAGGACAAGCAAGGCAAATTGCTTACTGCCCCAAAGGACGTAGTGGGAAGACGGAAAGAATATTTCTCAGAACTCTTTGATGGTGAGCAAGGTCAAGCATCAGAAATGATAACCACTAGCACAGAAGAGAAAACCAATGGTGGTGAAGATGACATAAATATGGAAAAACTGAAGGCAGCACTGGAGAAAATCAAGATGGGCAAAGCAGCAGGGCATGATGGTATAACACCAGAAATGGTTAAGTACATGGGAGCAGCAGGCGACCGATTACTATTAAGGGTCCTACAGGCAGCATGGTGCAACAAGACCATACCCAAAGATTGGGAGATTGCCATCATAACACCGATTTTCAAAAACGGTGACAAAGGACAATGTGGAAACCATAGAGGCATATCCATTCTCAGTGTCCCTGGTAAAATCTACTGTAGAACCCTAGAGCAGAGACTCAGACGCCTAGCTGAGCCCTAACTGGATGAGGTCCAGTATGGATTCCAAGACCGAAGTACTCAAGACCTAATCTTCACACTTAGACAGCTGAGTGAAAAGGCCTTTGAGTATAAGAGTGAGATCCATCTTTGTTTCATAGATCTGGAAAAGGTGTTTGAAAGGTCGCCTGGAGCAAACTTTGGGATTGTTTGGCAAGGAAGAACATTCCAGCATCTCTGATTTATGCTATACAGAGCTTCTACAAGTCTTGCAGAAATTGTATGAGGACAGCAAACCATAAGTCAGAAGAGTTCAGGACCACCACTGGTGTGAGACAAGGTGATATCCTGTCACCTTATCTTTTCATACTCCTCATGGGCGATGTCATCAAGGCATGTAAAGAGAGAACAAGAAAGTATTCAGTGGGGTACTGGAAGATGAGACAGGTCTATATTTCGGAGCTGGCATTTGCTGATGATGTTGCCCTGATTGCTAAACCAGAGGCACATCTCCAATCCAACCTGCAAGTCTGGAAGGAAGAGCTGGAGAAGAGAGGGATGGTCATAAGCAGCTCTAAAACAAAAACCATGGTGATATCCCGAGACGAAAGAAGACATCAGATTAAGCTGGGAGAACAGGTCCTGGAGCAGGTCGACCACGTTAAATACCTCGGAGCTATTATAGACCGAAAGGGAGGCATCAAAGAAGAGTTGGCCACTCGAAAAGCAGCGGCTGGGAGACGTTTTCAGGCCACAAATCGAGGATTCCTCAGCAAAAGAGAGGTTGGTAAGAAAACGAAGATGGCTGAACACCGCTCCACCTATGTCCCAGTCTTGACGTATGGATGCGAGTCATGGGTAATGACTATAACCCACAAAAGCCAGATCCAAACCTCAGAAATTAGGTATCTGAGAAAGGTGGTTGAAGTAACAAGAAAAGACATGGTCCGCAACCAGACGATACGTCAAGGCCTAAAATCCCACCCCCTGCAGACCCAAGTAGAACAGTCCCAACTTTTGGCCATGTCTGCAGAATGGGAGAAGATCGGCTACCACGACAAGCATGGGAAACTAAGAGCCAGGGATCCAGACCTCCAGGACGACCCAGAGTCCGCTGGGAGGACAACATCAGACAATCTTTGAAGAACCGAGGACTAGAATAGAACCAGGCCAGGAGGAAACCAGCCGATAGGATAGTCTGGCGCTCTCTCTTCCAAACCTCTACACCTCACGGTAGCAGGGGAACGACTAAGTAAGTAAGTACTACTGATAATACAAATGGTATATGTCAATAAATGAGGCATTTCAGAAACTATCAAAATAACTTTCCCCAATCCAGGTGATACTTCATTCCTGTTCATGACAGAAACCTTACCATTGCTTACTAATATTTTTTACAAAACCAGCAATAATTTATTTACCCTGGAAAATAAGTTGTAATAGCACCCAGTGTTAAAAGTGTAGCAAACTAGTATACTTTTAACACAATAACAACAGATAAGATTTATATGTAAGAATTGGAAACCCTAGTTATCCTATTGGCAGTAATATTTAGGCATTTCTTTGGAACCTAATAGTGCATAATTTGTTCACCTATAGCGTGGACATAACATTTAAAAATACCATTACAAATGTTACAATTGAGAATGTTTGAAGATTTGAACTTGTATTTCCACCTTTCACCGTGGACTCGTTTTTATCCCGCACTTTGCGACCAGCTTCTGCAACTTTGTTGAGATCTTTTGTTTTTTCAAGTTGAGGTTCATCACTTTGGCCATCAGAATTGTAGAACTGGTGGTTCTGGTGATCTTCAGGGTTGACCTTTCTGGCAGATTCCAGGCCGAGGTTCGAGCTGGTTTTGATGTCATTCTCACGAAAGCCCGACTGACTGTTGTCATCTCTGTGGTGTAACTTGTCATCAACTCTGTGATGTAAGTTGTGGACGCTGTGATTACTTTCATGATTATCAGCCTCGTCTATAATGGCATCATTGTCTTCGTAATTGAATTCTGTTTCATATGTGGCGGTCTCATTTTGTATTGGTTCTCCATTATGTCCATTGTGAACAAAAGCTTTGATTTCTTCTCGTTGCCTTCTGTCCTCTTCCTCAGCCAACGTTAGCATGGACTCGAACAGTTTTCCCCTGTTAAACTCATAGAACAAGTGATCTTTCATGTATATCCTAACTTTATCATATGACTCACTGTTGCTCCCGCCACCAGTCTGAGGTGTAGAGAATAGAAATTCTATTGTTTTCTCACTACTCCATTCCTCCGTGTTTAGCAAATAACTTGTAACAACGAACTTCAATTTTGATTCGGAAACGCCTGGAGTAAGCTCTCCTTTGAGGTTTCGCCCTAGGCTAAGAATTAAAACGCCAGCTTGGTTAGGCTCAATGTTGAGATCCCCAGCCAATCCATGGCCATAATTTCCTATGTATTTTTCCACCGGAGCCAAGTATTTTATTAGTTTGAGCTCTTCTGGAACGACATCATCTTTATGGTCATCATAGTCGTAGTCTGTTTCACGACAGCAGCAGGCCATGTTAGTGTCAACCCAGGGAGATTTCCGAAGCGCGATGTCTGAAATGTGGTACATGATACCTTCAAGTGTTCGGTGAGCACGCTCGTTGCCTGGCCCGTTCATGGAAACGAAGATGGCTGACAGGGTGTCCGGAAATAGCCAGATCTGAGAGCTGTAGGCATATAAGCCCCCACTGAACTTGAAGCGTCTTTGACCTGGAAAGAGAAGAACCGCATTATTTAAAATGTAATCGAGATTGACACATTGAACAAATAAACGAATCATTCTGGAATTGCTCATTTCCTTGCTCTTTTGATCACAACAGTCAATCTTCAGAGTTTCGTATTAAGTTATAAATAGTTTACTATGCATAATAAATAACAAAACAACAAGATAGCTTTATTAATTTGGAATAAATGAATAAATAAATATACGTAAATATCAGGCAATCATTAGACAGAAAGGAGGACCACAGAACAAACAGTGCTAGATATATTTGATTGGTTCGCCAGAAGCTACAATGAATTAGTTGGAACATTCAGCAGGAAACAAATCTGGGATTTGAATCTCCGGATTGTGAGATATACTGTAGAAATCAGACACAGAACAGCTCAGACTGCATCGCAGAGTCAACTAAACACCTCCTACAAGCCAGAGGAAAGAGGATAGGACTTACAATTCCACAACTATAAGTACCAGATCGAGTATTGGGCAACTTTGGAATTTACAAGTAAACCCGCAACTTTAATATAAGACTGGAAACTTGGGAATTTTATCACAAGGAGTCAGAGAGGAATTTAAACAAAAGTTTTCCCAGGCAGGATTCATAGAACACCAGCCGTCAGAGGAATTAACTCATATTTCCCAGACCAAGTCATAAGAGGAATTATACAAACAGTTTTCCCAGGCCAGGAATTTACAGAACCCCAGCCGTCAGAGGAATTAACTTATATTTTTAGACCTAAGTGATTCGAACAACATCTAACTAAAGGGCTGTGTGTCCATTCTAAATCTGTGCCAGGAGAAGGGTGTATTCCCAAAATTTTGGGGTAAGTGTAAACAAATTATTTACTAATGTAAATTTTACAGGTTTCTTGCTAAGTGGTTATATATGAGGCTGGCAACCTCAACATATGAAAATAGTATATTCATGAACCACTACAGCAAGAGCTGGTGATTGTTTCTGACTAGTCGTGCGGGAAACCCGACAGCAGAGTGACCCCAGACTCCGACTGGAGTAGTGATGAGTGATGATTACATCACGTGTGCCTAAAGTGTAACATATTTTCTTGTGAGATTTATATACCTTTTTAATTGTAATTCAGGCAAATCATTATTCATGCACTCCAGAAGCAATTTCCTAGTTAATACCCAGAAGGATATTGGTGTATTTTCATCATATTCCCTGAGTTACATTGTGTGCTCGGGAATTCAATTCTTCTGAAAGGTTAACATTGGTGGGTGGAGCGTATGACAATGGGCCTGTTAGTTTGCGGAGAACAAATGTACTCAGAAGAAGGCATTGTTTCTTTCTATTTGATACAGTTTGTGGTTACAAGCCACCAGGCGACTGTGGCAATAACGCCGCTAGTGTGAGAGAAGAGCATCACCACCAACCGCTGAAATCGGACAAATTGAATGAAGAAGTGCCCTCATCACCACGAAGTGACAAAAACCACGGCTGCAGGACTCATCTGGAGCTAAGTTGTGTGTAACAGGCTACAGCAAAAATACGGACATTATTAATGCCCTGCCTAAACCTCAGTGAGGAAACCTTAATTTCAATTTTCACCCAATTTTCCATATTTATTTTCCCATGTTACAGACTAATTGACTATTAAATTTGTTGTATGTTACTGGTGTAAGACAAGGTGATATCCCATCACCTTACCTCTTCATACTCCTTATGGACGATGTCATCAAGGCATGTAAGGAGAGAACAAGAAAGTATTCAGTGGGGTACTGGAAGATGAGACAGGTCTATATTTCGGAGCTGGCATTTGCTGATGATGTTGCCCTGATTGCTAAACCAGAGGCACATCTCAAATCCAACCTGCAAGTCTGGAAGGAAGAGCTGGAGAAGAGAGGGATGGTCATAAGCAGCTCTAAAACAAAATCCATGGTGATATCACGAGAAGAAAGAAAACATCAGATTAAGTTGGGAGAACAGGTCCTGGAGCAGGTCGACCACTTTAAATATCTCGGAGCTATTATAGACCGAAAGGGAGGCATCAAAGAAGAGTTGGCCACTCGAAAAGCAGCGGCTGGGAGACTTTTTCAGGCCATAAATCGTGGATTCCTCAGCAAGAAAGAGGTTGGTAAGAAAACGAAGATGGCTGTATACCGCTCCACCTATGTCCCAGTCTTGACATATGGATGCGAGTCGTGGGCAATGACTACAACCCACAAAAGCCAGATCCAAACCTCAGAAATGAGGTATCTGAGGAAAGTGGTTGAAGTAACAAGAAGAGACATGGTCCGCAACCAGACGATCCGTCAAGGCCTAAAATCCCATCCGCTGCAGACCCAAATAGAACAGTCCCAACTAATATGGTTTGGCCATGTCTGCAGAATGGGAGAAGATCGGCTACCACGATAAGCATGGGAAACAAAGAGCCAGGGATCCAGACCTCCAGGACGACCCAGAGTCCGCTGGGAGGACAACATTAGACAATCTTTGAAGGACCGAGGACTAGAATGGAACCAGGCCAGGAAGAAGACAGCTGATAGAATGGTCTGGCGCTCTCTCTTCCAAACCTCTACACCTCACGGTAGAAGGGGAACGACTAAGTAAGTAAGTAAGTATGTTATTTTAAACTAAACAATAATAGTTGATTCAGTTTATATGTACGAAAGCAAACGTATGAGCCAGTTTTTCTTGATAAATACACATATATAAATATAGAGCCAGTACTTATAAGAGGGCATTCGTTGGATTACTCAAACTGGGGGCTTGAACGGGTCAGAATCATTGCATAACCCCTTCACAAAATGCTACGGACCAGATAATAAGTTAACAAATTTGCTCAGCCCTTAAGCTGCGTTTTGTTCTGGACTTCTGGGAATATCTTGTGAAGGCTCCCCTAAGGTAGAAACGCCATTCATCTTCTATCTACATCTTTGCCAAGAGTAATCTTGCGCGAAGATAGATACCTTGGACGACCTACTTTTAGATACGCTTGCGTTGTGACCATTAGTGGACCACTACTGCAAAGCTAGGAGAGGCAATCCCGTGACAGTCAACTAAGTAAGGACACTCCCTACTAAAATTAACGGCGTCAACGCCTTGCTGCCACAGTAAACCATAAAAGAACACACAATGTAGCACCCCTAGTGGCGCTTAGCTGGCAGGGAGAATAGTGTGATTCGCTTCCATAGCTAGGCGGGGGTGCCGCACGGAGGGTCCTGGGTTCGATTCCCCGGTAAGCCACTCACGTCTGTTTTTTTTTCTGTTGTCTAGTTTTCTACTTCTTTATTATTCATGAGTGCCTGAAAACATACCTTTATGTGTGTGTAATATTTATTTATCCCTTGTTTGTGTGTCCTTTTACGATTTATTTTCGATGGCGTCTATTGGACGGCCCCTGGTTCAAATCCCGGAGATATATCACATGTCTCATTTCTGTTGTCTGGTGTCCTCCTTATTTCTGTCTAAGGTTGCCGGTTATTGGCCTATATTTATTTATTTACTACTCAAAGGCCTCAGGTTTCATTCATTATGTATTTATGTGTTCACGTGGAATACCTTTGTTCCCATCTATCATCTTTTTTTCTGTCATAGTGTCATCCTGACTCTTCTCATCCCCCTCTTTCATTGCGGATCCACATTAGTGTCTGAAGAACTTTCAAGATTTAAAAACTCTTCTGCTTCACATTTACCAACTTAACCATCTGTTTATCGATATCTGTTGTTGTTGTGTTTTTTTTTTCCTTTCGTGTAATCGTTTCCGATTGCCATATTTTCCCCAACACATCAAGACATCTTTCGATGTCTGCGTTTCTTCTTCTTCTTCGTACACTCTCAGACGTCCGCTTGAATGTTCTCAAAGAAAGCAGTAGTCAGTTTGAGGCTATTTGAATCCCCCGTAAAGCTTTTCCACGAAAGGAGCTGGCGTCGGCCATACGCACTTTCTCTGTACCACATATAAGGGGCAACTTTGAAGCAGATGTTCAGCAGTCATTTTATCAGTGCCACAGTTACACTGATCGGTAGTTCATATCTTTAGCTTGTTGAATAGATGGTATCTCAATCTGTTGTGGTCTGTGCGGAGTCTGAAGATTACCACTAGTTCTCTTCTGTTGAGCTGGTAGTAAGCATCATTCTGTGTGTGACCTGGATGTTCTACATTCTGTGTGTGCCCTGGATGTTCTACATTCTGTGTGTGACCTGGATGTTCTACATTCTGTGTGTGCCCTGGATGTTCTACATTGAACTGCGTTTAAAAGTCTCAAATTGGAATTTTCATTGCTCTTCTCTATTTCTCTGTTCCTAAATATTCATTTATGTCTTTCTGTTTGTTATTTCTGCTTCTCTATCAACTAAGTACGGACGTTCCCTACTAAAATTAATCTAATGAAATGTCAAACTATTCGACCCAAGAATTGTTTCGTTTTATACGGAGACATAATTTAACAATTAGATTAGTGAAACGAATTGAAAACAGTCATAACACAAACACGTGTTCAAATATGGCTGAATTTACTTTCTCCAACAGAGTATCTACAGGAGTATTTACTTTTTTTTTTTAAATTTTGCCTCATTCTGGCGAGGCGCATCACGTTTAACCTAGACACAAGATCCATCGATTATATTAGGGTGCATGTACAAATATAAAAGATCGGGTGTTCTGGTTATTAAAAAAAGTGCATTCACTGTATTCATCTACCTGCATCTAGTAATTAGCTGGCGTGGATGACCCAGAATCATTGCTGGGGGATGATGGGAAGGCAGATGATTGCACTCTCTAGCTCGAGACTATAACGAAGTGGCCAGGAAGTAGGCAACCTTCATCCTGATTGTCATTATTAAATTTCAGTCACCCCACCCCCTCTCCCTTACCCCATTCTGTCTTGTGCCATTCTGTCTTGTGCCACCCTGTCTTGTGCCATTCTGTCTTGTGCCACCCTGTCTTGTGCCACCTGTCTTGTGCCACCTGTCTTGTGCCACATGTCTTGAGCCATTCTGTCTTGTGCCACCTGTCTTGTGCCACCTGTCTTGTGCCATCCGCTCCCAGTCTTTCAGTGTCTTCTTTATCTCTGCCATGTCTGTCTCTAGTTCTCTTCTCCATGGCCTTTACAGTATCCCCTTTCTTCTATTACCCTATGGTTTCAATAACAAGAACTGCCTTGTAAGGCTCTCAACAGGATTCCTTAGTATGTGTCAACCCAGCGGCTGCGTCTATTCTCACCTGTTTTTCCACGAGCACTGAACAGACCAAGGTAACTGATTATTGTTATTGTTATACAGAATCGACATCATTGTACTCCCGGCAAACCCATAGGTGCTCAGTCTCCTTCAGTATATGTCGAAGAGTGTGAATGCTAACTGTTCCTGTAGCTCGCTGGTTGTATACACGATGGATGGATCCTCTCATACGTCCATTTCTGCTAGCCATACGTTTAATGCCAAATTCCAACAGACTTAACCTTGATGATTCATCTATTGCAGTGATTATTATATTACTCAAGTTCAGGTCACTGGCTGATAAGGTTGATAATGTTGGATTTTTATTCCCGTTAATGATATCCACCAAAAGATAGATATAAGTGGATGGAAGCAGACATCATCATCATCATCAGTTGATAAGATCTCTATGGTGTTGTTTGCTCCACTGTAGTGTATGGAATGTCAACTTGACCTACGCAGTGGTGTGTAGACATGGATTGAGTGTACAATGTGCGAATGATGATAAGGGTTCGTGTTGTTGACAAATGTTCTTTTCTCACACTCATGTATGACTGGAAGTCATCGACACCAACGACTGTGTACCTTTTCTAAAGTTTAATTGGACGTACACACTCGACAGCACAGATAGTGACAAATCACAGGTTGGCATAATACATCATAGTACAGTGGATAAATTGGTCTTGCAATGTTATGTTATGTTACATGGGCACTCATGTAGATTAATATTATAATGGACTGTCAGTAGCCAAGCCCTCAGCATCGCCCATACATATAAATCATCTGACTTCACTGACTGAGCACGTCAGCTTATAAACAATATTTCAGATGGCTTCTAAACCTAATCTCGTTTAGCGACGATTCTCCCACATAATGTTCAGCACATATTTTTTTCATATAATAATATTGAACCGCTAATAACGGGTTCTCATGTGTAGCAGTGATCTCTGGACTAAACAAGCGATAATACGGGCATCCCCTTTCTCTTCTTGAAAGTCGCTACATGTTTTGGTTCCAAGATGGCTTCACTCGTGAACTGTCACTCACGTTTGGATGCAGATAATGAATCTGTCCTAAAGTTAGTCATTCATAAAACATTGCATTGCTCTGTAGATTTGATCATGAACAATTGACTGCATTCTACAGAATATAGTGCTGCTAGGAATCGAAGTCGTTTTCATCGAGTCAAATATATTCTCTTAGACATTCAAATCGTAACTATCGAAAATGGTGGCTTCGATCGAGAGTTCATAAGAGTGTCTTTGATTACCTTGGTAGAGGAAATATGAAACTGCCATTCCTTGGCAATATGAATAAACACTGGGGTAAAGCATACACGATAGGTTTAGACGACTATCACTTTCCCCACAAATACTGAGATCACTTTTTCCCGGCGACAGGCCGACATAGGAAAACACACAGTCCCTATCAGGACGAAGCCAAATCACACCACACTCTAGCGACACATCCGCCGAATAGCCTTTGACCTCTCTAGAGACAACAGAACATATAGTTCGACTTAGATATGTAAAGATATACAGATATAAGACAGACTCGTCCTACTCAGACAAACAATACACATAAATTCAGGCCATAGATATTCTGAAGCAAGAACAATCTATTATTACCCAAACAACGAATAAATCGCAGTAAAATGGATTTATCCGCGGAGTTTGATCGAAGAGATGGCACAACTTTCAAGGGAAGTAACTCAATAATGACTTTCCCTTAAGCACAAAAAATTACCTATGTATAATATTGTAAAAATCATACTTCATCGAAGGTTCACATTAGCTAATGCGAAACACTTGGCCCAAGAACGAAAACGTCATCTCCCTACAACGCTTCACGGAAAGGATTAACAGTAAAAATAAAAAAAAAGTAAGTTAAAGAGAGTACCTCTGTACGTAGAAGCGTACCAGCCCATGCCATATCCAAGGGCAACCTCTGAATCGTGAGTTAGCGTTCCTTCGCGGTGACCGCTAGGGACAGTAATCCACTGGTGAAAGGCGTCTGCGATTAACAGGTTAACCCCTGAGTCATTTCCCTTGGCGTGCAGGTTGTGGAGAAGATGACGAAGCCATTTTGCGACGTCTTCTGCGGACGCCATTAGCGACCCCACGGGAATGAATGGATGCAGACTGAAATAAAGAATGGACGCGTGAGAAGTTATTATATAACGATGTACAATACTTCATAACAACAATTAATGTGGCACTCTTCTTCTTTGATCCTTAGCCGCCGACCGTCAAAACAGTCAGTGGCCATCACGCCCGGTGGCGTCTCGCAGGACAGCAACAAACCGCCACCACTTTGTTCGGTCGGCGGCCATCCTTCGTGAAGTGCCCCAGCTCTGGTTCATTCTTTGCATCTCGGCCTTCAACAGTTCTCGGCCAAGTTGTTTTCGGTCGGCACTAACTAGGGTACAGATGATCACGGTTCCTACAAATACCGGATTTTTTTTTTTTTCTTAAGCTCTGTTTTTGATGCTGGCACACGCCACGCTATTTGTGCTGTTCGTTTTTTTTTTCTTCTCTCTCTCTCTCTCTCTTGTTGTCGCTCCTTCCTTGATTTCCGCCACTTTTCCTTATTGCTACATTGTGCTACTTTATAGCCTTTATTTTCAACTCATGCCCACGGAAAGTAGAGTGCGCCCAATTCCTTATTTTTTGCAGTGGTTTTCTAGCAAACCTTTTGGGCTGGTTTTATGGCAAACCTTTTGCTGTGGTTTTCTGGCGGACCTTTTGCCTTGGTTTTGTGGCAAACCTTTTGCTGTGGTTTTGTGGCAAACCTCTTGCTGTGGTTTTGTGGCCAACCTCTTGCTGTGGTTTTGTGGCAAACGTTTTGCTGTGGTTTTGTGGCAAACCTTTTGGCTGCGGTTTTGTGGCAAACCTTGTACATTAATTTTTACATGCAGGATGGTCTCTTTGGGCCATCCTCGTTAAAGTTGTGTTTTTCATGGGATTCTTAGAATTCTTCTGTATAATCTCACATCTGTGGTCTTTCATGATGTTCCTTATAGTTCATAGTCAGTGATTCGCTTCCGTATGATAAACAGGGAGTCCCATAGCAGATACTGCCGGAGAGGAGTTATTAGAAACTTCACTAAACTATGTCTCAGTTTAATTGAGATGCGATGGATGGTTCCCTTCCTCACTGCCACTGCTTTCCTTTACTAATGAGTCAACATCTGTTGGCAGAGTGGACAGAGCGCTTGCCTCTCGCGGTAAATTAGTCAGGTTCAGTAACGTTCCAGTCTACCCGGCAGTAAATGGGTACTTGACTCTTCTTTTGAGTTATAGAAGATAAAAGCCTACATTCTCGCCCAGACAAGGCAAATACTGCTACAACCTTTAGAAATGTCTTTGAACATATATCTGCGGGGACAAACAAAATATTGAAATAACCTTTGACCATTGTGACACCATGATCTCCTTAGCCACTATTAGGGTATTTGAAAATTGCTTGACCAGATAGATATACTGACGTATTTTAGTTTTTCAACGTACATAACTTAATGTGTCGTAAAGGTTTTACAATCACGTCAGCTTTCATTGCTCTAGAGTATCAAGTAAGTAAGCAAGACGGTTTTCATGACCTAATTTGCAGAGTAGTTAGCTTGCTTATCGAGACAAAGGGCCCGGGTTCGAAATCTAGTCGCGTCACGCTTCAGTCTAGACAGTTGTAAAATTGGGTACCTGACTCTGCTCGTGAGTTAGAGAAATCAAAGGTGGCGAGGAAATAAACTGGTTATCTCCCCTCATAAAGCTGAGAATCAAGTTAATGTGATATATAACACTTCCCTCCCCTGTGGCAGTATATGCGATTACTTTTATTTAAATACGTTTTTTTAAAAACCGCAAAAGTTTGCCCGAGATAATTTCTAAATAACACACCCCTTGATTGACTCATAACTTTAAACTGGAGAAATAATAATTATTAATGTTGACACTACAACATAACTATCGCCATGCTTTTTTTCCTCTCCTCTCGCGCACACATTGTCCTTTCTATCTCTTGCTTTCTTTCGTGCTCTCTCTCTCTCTCTCTCTCTCTCTCTCTTTCACTCCGCTCCCCTGGTATTTATCTAGTTCTTGTCATCAGTTTCACACATTAGTGATCTGGACAGCGGCGGCTTTTCCCCCCTTTTTTTTTTTAATGAGCAGTTTGAGTCTTGCAGCACTCCCTAAGAAAAAGGTACTGCATACATGCTGTCCCTCTACTACATTTTATAACCCAAGTAATACGGACAGACCCAAAAAAATTGAGGTTATATCCGGAATGGGTTTAATTATACACACAAAAAATGATCCCTACACCACCGTATTGTGGGAAAAGTTGCAGCAAACGATTACAGCTGGGTCCAATTAGACCATTGACTACCTCTTATAAAGCGAATGCTTGTCAAACACACAGCTATAGTGGCAAACTACGATTTGGTTTGAATTTTATAACCATGAGCCTTGCAGCCATCCACTGCTCAAGTGCAATGAGCAAATTAAGAAGGGAAGTTACAATGAATAATTTTAAACACACAAAACACTGACGAGAAATAGTATCAATACATGTCCGCTGGTAACCCGTTTTAGAGAACTCGAGAAGCAGCTACGTAACTGACAATGATTACTCCTATTATTGCAGTAAACATTTAAAAAATAACTTTTCAGAACTTCTTAAGACAGATTTTAGATTAAGATTTAAAGGACACTAATCCATTTTGTGGGTCTGGGTTGATAATTTTCAACGTGGTGGTCCCCCCCCCCCCCCAACAATTTGGTTGAGTGTTTTATTGTATAGTAATTTATAAAATGAATAATGAACAGTGCTGCGACCACCCCAATGACTAACCCCTTGGAACCCGCCACTGGATTCTGGTCCATAACATGCCCAATCCTGATTCTATCCTACACCACAAACCCATTTTATTTAAAGTCTTTAACTTCTTGTTTGTCATATTTTATGTTCTCCATATTTAGACCCATGTAATAGTCCTGACTTAACATTTAATTTCTTATTTTTGTGTTGGGCACGGGCTTTCGCCATCACTTTTTCACCAAAGGGTTGATAATTCTGAATTCTTCAAATCTGCTTTTAGCGCTTTGTCTTCTGGCAGGTCAAGTAACTATACCTTTGCAGAAAAATCTTCGTCTTATGGCTCAAGTAACTATACCTTTGCAGAAAAATCTTCGTCTTATGGCTCAAGTAACTATACCTTTGCAGAAAAATCTTCGTCTTATGGCTCAAGTAACTATACCTTTGTAGAAAATCTTCGTCTGATGGCTAAAGTAACTATACCTTTGTAGTAAATCTTTGTCTTATGGCCTTTCAATTAAAACTATACCTTTTGTGGAAAAAAAATTCTTCGTCCTAAATGGCTCAATGTAAACCTATAAGCCTTTGCAAGAAAAAACCTCATTCGGAACCTTATGGCTCAAGTAACTATACCTTTGTAGAAAAATCTTCGTCTTATGGCTCGTCCACGAAAAATTATTTCTCAACCTGTTCATTCGTTTCAAAGCGGATCCTGTACACATCAGACAGTCACTCTGCGCATAATAGTTAAACAGAACTTGGAAAGGAACACACTACTTCATACTGGATTTGTGGACTATGAAAAGGCATTCGACACTTTGGATAAAGAATCACTTCCGGAAACTGATGACATATTAGAATCGCCCTTAAGTTCATTAGCCTAATAAAGAATTCACATGAAGACATTGATTGTAGAATTATTCACGAAAAACATCTTAAGGAGCCTTTTGAGAACGAACGAACGAACGAACTATTTTCAAAGGATTGAGAATTGGGCAACGCAGGCCCGTCTCACATTCTGCCCTTCCTTTCTCATTATACTGAATTCACTTATCCTCATACGCATTGCGGAGGGGATGCCTCTTGTCATAATTTCGCTTCTTACTGGCTATTGATTGGATTCTGAAAACAAGATCAATCAACAAAAATGGAATTTATGGACCTGAAAAAACATCTTGACGTCTAAATTTTGACGAAGATCTGGTTCTTCCGTGCCATAATGATAACCAGATACAAGATGGTGATGGTTCTTCTGTGCCATAACGATAACCAGATACAAGATGGTGATGGTTCTTCTGTGCCATAACGATAACCAGATACACGATGGTGATGGGTCTTCTGTGCCATAACGATAACCAGATACAAGATGGTGAATGAATTAGAGGGTTGTTACATGCTTGTCTGGTTTGCCATAATCCAGTTGGCTATACAACGCTCACGATTGCAATATGGTGATGGTTCGTGTTGCTCATTATGCTCCATGTACTTCTCGTACTAGAACCGATACAAGAAGATGATTTCAAAATGAATACCATGATGACTGAGGTAAGCGTAACTGTGACGGTGAGGGCTGCTCCAATATAAGGTATAAGTGTCCAATCATTTTATCTGGCCTTGGAGGAAGGAGGATTTTTTCCATACATAACGGAGATGATGTGGAGTTGTATAACCATGTGTTATCACCAACAGGTGGCTTAGTAGACCAATAGGTTCTGTCTTGGCTTTCTGGCATGTAAATTGTGTATGAGTTGCCTGCTTGTTTGCCTCCTTTTCGATTCCTCAAGAGACAGTTTTTGCTGGGTCCTACCTTACTTTTCACAACGAGAGCTCGCAAAAACGTCCTTTCTCGTCTCTACTTGAGATCAGTGTCCAATTATCCTGCCCGGTCTCACCATCTTAGGTTATAGTTGTTTTTGCAGCTCTCTATTATGTAGCATGAGCTTATATTGGTTCTGCCAGTCAACTGCCTTCGAATTTCACATTATAACTCTTGTTGATATTTCACTTTCTTGCAGTTAAATGTGAGTCTCAGTTGTTTTCTGCTGCCCCACAATGAAATCAAATTGGAGAGAAACAAAACACTCAAGAAAATACGCTAAAGAGAAAGTTCATTCCTCCCAGAGCCAACGTTTATTGTATGCCTCATGAATTATCGCCACTGATCTGTCACTTTTGAGGATTCGCATCCCTGCGCCTCAGCTTGGGTAATGTGACTATTATTCCTTTTGTTCCCTTTCCTTTGGGGTTGGTTTTCCCTGTTTTCCAGTCTTTGTGCAAATAGTGGTTCTAATAGTTCTGCTGCTAGCTCAGGGTCTCTGTTGTACGAACTATAAGACTGTAGAGCTCTGCATTTTCTAAATAGGGTGTAAATCTCGGGGGTCTAGCGGCTTAAAAGTAGGGCACAGGTACTTTTTTTTCGTTTGTCATGTCAGTATAAATGTAGAATCGACCCGGGCTCATTAGCTATGGATTGCTCTTGTCGCGAGATGGATGTTTGCTCATAGTGTGCTGTCATTTCGATGGAACTGTCGTCTCGCATGGCAGGCTATGGGAGATTAAGTCGAGTAGATACACCGGCTATTGTTTGATGGAGCAACTCATACTTTTCTAGCACTGTACAGCACAATTCGAGTCTGCTCGATATTAAACGGGGAAGTTCAGGCACTATTTCAAAGTACTCCGTCACAGCTCGCCTGTCTCTCCCACCCCCGGTATATCATCCATCTTTCCATCCATTTTTGTTTTGGTCATGGTGTCTCTTTCCATTTAGTGTTAGCAGACCAGAGTGTTTCTCTGATAGAGGAAGGCCAAAGGCAATATGCTATAAAAGGGATAAAACTGATTCAATCTCATTTTTCATCTTAGCTCGAGAGTGCCATCGAGTAAAATGGCTGTATAGCTCTTTCTTACACTATGTTTGCTTCCTGCGCCTACGGCATAGGCATGTTTAGTGTCAAGAGTAAAGATTGAGATAGGTTGAATAGGTCCCTATTATTTAGGCCCTATGCTGATACTGCCGTAGGAGAAGTAATGTGTTATAAAGACTTCACTCTCCGATACCTTATGATCTACCTGTTGAACTGATTGTGTAAATGTGTATGTGTTGGTTACCTTCTTCGTTGCACTTGCGCGACTCTCGTCAGCTTCCCTTTATAGTACTGCCTAAGAGCGATGAATTTTTGTCTGTGATCTTGTGTGTTTAAATAAAAGTGTATACGTATGCTAGTGCTATTCGTTTCATATTTCACGATAGCTCAGTGCTGTGCCTACCATTTTCTGCCCTGTCTATTGGTTCTCCTAGTGTGATATCGTCTTTGCGTTCGGATCTGTTTGCAATGTGTGTAATGTTTTTTTTCATTTGATACTGTTTGTGTACATTGTTACAGTTGGTTTGTTACCCAGATTCTACAGCTTCGTATGCTATTGTGTATAAATACAATGGCTCGTCGCTGTAACGAGGTTTTTTCTGAAACCCGTTAGACTTCTGCCTCAAGGAAGAGAGCCACCTTAACACTACCACCTGTATTCTTGCGCTGTATTCGTGAGTCTAACAATTCTGTTGCTGTAAGAATATTTACTTATCTAATCAAGCTCTCACGGAATCTACAGTACCCTTTTGTTCCAGCGAGTTGTATCGTGGTCTAACCCTCAAGTTTCACCTAGTTCTTTCATTATACTAAACGTATCGCTTTCAATTATATCATGTTGGTGCTAAAACTCTGTCAAAACCTCTTGTCTAAGAAATAGGTGTACACAGTTTCGTTCGAAAACCATTGCCCAGGTATATTTCTTTAGGCTTCGTGTTTTTTTGTTTAACGCAGTTGTTTTTCTTTTCGTATTTATTCCGTGCTTTTTTTATTTGCGACTCCAATCGTGTGTTTAATGTATACGTTGAGGGTCGCGCTTCTTAACCAGTTACAGGTTTTTACCTGGTGGAGTGTGTTATCCCAGTCGCGTTAATTGAGATTGGACGCTTAAGAAAGAATTTGGCTACTTCACTGCGTCCTCGTATGCGCAGATTATGTTACAGGCGTGGTTATTAGAGCTGTCCGTCTACATTGTGTCTGAGCCGACAACCTACATCATGTTAAAGAACATTTTGCTGTTTGGTGGAGTTGCACTCGCTGCAGTCACGCGCATCAGATGTTTTTCATCGGCAATGGAGACCCAGTTTATTTCAAGTTGTTGTGATTGGAGAAATCCATGTAGATCGGGTTAAGAAGAGCGTATTCTTGGACGCAACTTAATAGGATTTTTTTGTTTTCACTCTACCAAAATGCAATACGGTGTTTTTATACGGTGAGATTTAGTGTTTACATCATCAAAGAGGTCTATAGTATGTTACACGATGTGTTGTCCTTCTTTTCTCACTGTTCTACAGAACATAGGTAGTTTTTGGCCACATCTGTGACTATCGTTCTTTTAGTCATTTCAGCACTGCAAAGATGGTATATTTACTTCTTCATGGGGAGGAATTCACTCATATACATGGTCTGGGCTTTGCGAGAAATGGGGGGTGAGAGGGTCAGAATTTTGCTTTGATGTCAAAAACGCTTTTCTGTGTGACAGTTCCCTCTTCCGCTTCCTTTATGTCTCAAGTAACAGTTGGTCTTACCACGTCAACTCAAAGCGCGCTCTAGAAGTGTCAGGTTTTCCCATTTACAGGCTGGATAAACTTGACTAAAGCAGTTAGTTTCTACAGCCTACTTTCGAGTGTTTGATTAGTGAACCCGTAGGTACCTTTAGGTAAAATATTGAATATCTTAGACCAGCTGAAGCAAGTCGCAAAAGGTATTGTTTTCAGAGCTTTAACTCCCTCCACAAGAATAAAAGTAAATACCCTAAGAAAAGAACCTGTCTTTTAGAACCACTTGTTGGAACAACAGACTAAAAAACTATACAGACATCATACAGGACCTTGTGTTTGGGTTGGCTCTTACCGTCTGGGTGTACGAACCCGTACCTTGACCTGTACGGAGACAACTGTCCGTCCCATCTGTATGTCTATCCATACGCGGCCAGATTAATCATCACTCCCACTGACCCCTAATGTCGGACCAGCTGGGGTGCATCCCCCAGAGTATAAAGAACTGTGGTATGCTTGTGTTAGTCTGCTGTGCACTATTTATCCCAGGATGTACTATTGTAAACTGTCAGAGATGCTAACGATCTTCCCATGTTAACTGTTGGAGTGAAGGTAATATACGCATGTTGCTGGCAAATCTAGCCCCCGTTTAAAATGGAGCAATCACTTATGTTGTTCCGTCCTGATGTAACAGTATGTGTCAGTGCCAAACAAGACAAAGACGTGATACTGGGTCCAGTAAATAGTAGAAGACTGAGAAGAGAACAGTGAGATAGTAGATGTCTTGAGGTAGCCGTTCGCACATATGGTATTGTTTATAGAAAGCACTAAAGAAAAGCACATTAAGGAAGGGTGCGGTTTAAAACCCCGAGGCCTGTAAACAGTAAATTAATATTAGACAAACATAAAGGTATGTTTTTCAGGCACTCGTAAGAAATAAAGAAGTAGAACACTTGGACAACAGAAAAGTATAATGATCTATATCAAAAGAAACAAGACAACTTGTGTAGTGGTTAATTCTTATCCCATTTTTCAGCTTTTCGCGAACAGGTTCTCTTTACCCTCGGGGCTTTCGCTACATACACTCATAAAATCCCCGGTTGACCTTCCGAGTAGACGCACAAATACCCTGTCCACTTATCGATGTATCAAGCGAACGATCACCATCTGAATCACTCCGAAACCCTCACCTACGGATCCCATCCATGCTAGGCGGGTTCCCCAAAAAAACAAGGCGTAATTGTAAATTATCACCATTGTTCTGTTTTCCGCTTGACGCCTATTTCAACATCCTTTTTATCAGATGATACACAAGGTATAACAACGGACAGTAATAAGTATTCAGTGAGGGCCGCATTATATAGTCTCCAGATCTCCACACTTTGGTAAATACACATGTAGGTCTGGTGCGCTTATGTGTATTCACTGGTGTCTGGATTTTGTCCTTAACACCCTGGGGATAGCCTACTGCAAGTCTGTTTTTCGTCGTCTTTTCTTCTTTTCCTTTCAGCTTGTCCCATGTGTAGTATATACTTCTTCTTATTTGATTGCATCAGAAGTGATTGCACTTTTCCTGTGCACCGCCTCGTTTCGAGATGCCTATTTCCTATGTGCGAAATCATTCCATGTTTGTTTGTGCTTGAATTGAGCTTAGTTAAATATTTACTAATGTTTTATAAATGTTGCCTCGTAGGGATTTTCCGCGATTCCTTCTATGTGTCAGTAGTATATCGCGATTTACCTCATTAGGTTATGCAAGAGAGCATATCCTCCGACTAAGTACCACCGCGCCATTGATGCATGTTTAATTTTTTTGGGGCACTGATATATGGTGTGTGGGCCACACTATGTATGAACTTTAGGCTTCTTATGGAGTAACCAGTCGTTCGAAAGACGTACATCATTACTTGAGGTTCCACGAAACCCATGTGGTGAAGTAGGTGCTGTCTAATTCAATCACGACCTTGGGGGCAGCTGCCTCTTAATTCCACTCGCATCTGTTGGAACTCTATCCCAGTGTCCCAGTTGACTCTGGAGTTACCCCCAATGCTTGTCCTTGAGCGTGCTAGTGTGATGTGACAACCTAATATTCTGTAACAGCATGTCCAAGCAGACAAATGAATTTAGAAAATTACGGGAAACGACGCGCATTCACTGACAAATCTAAATTAAAATCCGTTTTTAAATATTAATACTCGTTTATGTCGGACTGCTACCCAACTCCGATTGCACACGACGTTCAACCGGTGCGTGATTGTTGACAAGATGTGTTTAGGTTATTAGAACCTTATTCACACAATTGCTACTTTTCTTCAGGGGTATGCGTTGACCACATAAGATCTAATGAAGGCTGGTTGGAACATTGGACATAAGCGAAACGGGAAGATATAAATTGTTGGTAACGTTCAGGCGGAGTAGTAATAGTTGTGTCGCCTACATTTAAATCGCAACGCAAGTCCTCTCCACGTTGCGTTGTACAGTAGGAATAACACAACATAATTATTTACTGCCAAGCTTGGTGGGTTACTTGCTCGCTACTAATATAAAATCCCAATGTTGCGCTACCAGAGAGCGTCACCGTTCCACAGAGATCAATATCGATTATGTCATGACGTTTCATTTTTTTTATACAAGCTGACTCAACGGTATATGAATGTAAGAATTATTTCTTTGTTTTTTTTTCCTTAATACTGAGTTCGTAACCAATTTGAGAACAAAGATTTGTAGTAGTTAATAGTCAGATAATTCGTTGAGTAATAGATTAATAAAAAAAGTTAATTAATCATAGAAAACCTCAGTAAAATATAATCAACAAAATTATAATAATCAAATCACCCTATTTAATAAATGCATTTTGTTTAAGCCTGTGAAGAGAGAAGACAGATACGTTTCCCTTGGCAATGAACAATTTATGACTTGGAAAATTACATCCCTTAGCTAAAATAAGGCCAGAAAAATCTAGTTAGTACAACTCCGGTTTCTGGGTATCATCAACTCAATTTGTGTACAAGAAAACATAAGAAGTATACTCACAAAAATGCAAGCGATACATAAAAGAAGTAAAAAGATAAATGGAAAAAAGCAATACAACAGCAAATGAGGAAAAAAAGAAGAAACTAAAATAACGATAAGTGGAATTTATATAATTTAACTCTCTACTGAATTGATTCTTATTTCCTAATATAACATCTTTGATCAAAAAATACTCCCAAGTAGAGAATAATAAAAAGAGCAAAAATCCTACATCTTCACGACCATAAGAAAACTTGTTTCGTCAAATACTTACACTATGCGGGCCAGCTCAAATTAGAAGATCACATTCAATTTTACATTGAATTTTGTGTATTCCCAGAAGATCTCCCTTCATACGACATGTCTACAGTTCTCTTGCCACCATATGTTTACCTGTAACCGGTACCTGTTGGGACGTTGGACACTCTCTATAACCCTGGAACGGGAAATTGTCAAATATAATTATTGTATAAAAACTATGAGCATTTAATATCCACTATGAACTAAAAAGAGAACCATTATATGTATTCTCGAAGATTACTTGGCGCTCACAAAAGATGAACAGAAAGTTTTAAATAGCAAAGATATAATAGTCTGCAACACTGGTGTGTTACTTCCAAAATCTAACAGCGCTACACAATGATGCTTGATGTTGCCAAAACTAACAGTATTTATTTCTTAGATAGTATAGATAAACGTATAGAAGAAACTCGAAAAATAAGAATAATGACGATTACGAATCTAGGCAGTATGCTAGAATGTCATAAGCAGGGACAATCACTTTAAGCCGCCTTGAAGTCGAGCGTTTGTTTAGTAGAACAAACTCTATTGGTGGTCTTAGGTTAGACATCATAATAACTTCCAATACTACAGGGCCTCAGATTTCGTAGACACTTCAGTGTTTTAGCTTCCTTCACCTTCTCAGGCACCAGACGCACTACAGAACAGGCATGATCATACTGGATTATAAAGTCACGGAATTCCGAAGAACTGACGGTGCCTCTCTTTGGTAGTTGGTCTTTGGCTATGGTTGTGATGCAGCCCTCAAAGAAGTTAATGGTTGGAATTGCCGAAAGTAGTATGGTGCTTCTTATGTGTTATGGTTGTTCCTATAAGGTGACGTGCTACGTTTGTTGGTTTCAGTAGGGAGGAAGACATGGAAAAGAAGATAGAAAACACTGTGGGCACGGTTATCAGCGGAGGTGAGATGAGAGTAATCATCGGTCCAAGCTTATAAGTGATTCGCCTTAATTTAAGTTTGTTGGAGGAAGACTACACTCCGCGCGATATCGATCCTTGCATTGAGAGTACCAGCGACTTATTGGAGTTTCACTGGCGAGCTCAGCGGTCATGGCTGTTGAAGTCCAGTGGGGCGCGATGATGTATGGTACAATTGATTGTAATGGAGGTTTGTAATAAGCTGATGGTTGCACTATGTCCCGTGGCATCCCAGTTGCTGCTTTAAAATCTTTTTCTGATGGTGTTCTATAAATCTTTGCGACGCCTTTTAATGATACTTATTGTTTGATACGTAGTTAGCTGGTGTGCTTGTCACGAGGTATGTTTCCAATGGATAGGTACGGGGGATGAAGTGAGATAAGGGCCGTGTTTTTGCAATCGCAATAGGAGGGGGGGAGTAATGATTGAAAGCCCCCGTTGACGAAAGTCCGTGTGGTATTCCCGGGGTGACAGGAGTTCGGATTAGATCCAGATGGCCACGGTCCTCCGAGCGGCCCAGAATACAGATTAGGCCCTGAATAGAAGGCTCCGCTTATCTTAAAGAAGTGTTCTCAGAATATATGCCGCGATAAAAGGCCACATCCACCGGCTGGGGTGTGGAACAACCACGCCAATGGGGACGTAATGGACCCGGATAGTAACTGCCTATTGTAAAAGCGCATTGCACTGAGCCAGTAGTATTACGGGTAATGCTTGACAATAAGCAGCCCCAGAAAGCCATTGTACAAAGTGGATTATTTGGATTTCGTGGAGATGGTTTCATTTTTCTGATTTGCGGTAATATATATTAGCATTTAAGTGATTTAATGTGTTAAGTTCCTCATTATAATTCACTGGGATTTTTCTGTGTTAATTGACTAGCGTAGTAAATAACATATAGCTAATTTTGCCAGCTGTAATGTAAATTTAATCACTCGCTATAACCCAGAAAGAGATGTTTAATTGATTAATAAATACACTAGGCGACTGACTATTGACGGAATGTAAATTTACTTCTAATTCATTACGTGTAATTGTGTAAGTGACTAGTGTAATATTATGTGGCGAAACAAATAGCTAGTGATGTCCAGCGATATCTGTAAAGTAGTCATAATTAAATTAACACTGATATCGTGCGCTGAGAGTTTTACCAAGGGGGGGGGGGGGGGGGAGAGGGGAAAGGGAATGCTTTAAACCCAATCCGTCCCAGGTAAGCGAAGCGTGATAAGATAGGCTAAGACCTGTGTGCTTTTAATTTAATTAAATGACGGAGTGGATAAGAGATCTTAACCTTACGCGTGACAGGATAGTATATTGATATTGTGATTAAATGTTTTGTTTTCTCCTAAATCTAGTACTGATCACAAACCAGCCTGCCAGCGGTCTCGGTCTAGGTCTAAGTCAAATAGTACCAGTAACATTCTTATTTAATATCGGGTCTTCGAGGTTGACCTGTTCGGTTCTCTTGCTTCACCCAGCGAGAGAGAGTCCAAACGTATAGACAATAAGAATTAAAGTATAATTGGACATATAAGATACTCAGATTTTACATTCAATTATATTCAGCCCGCTGTGGCGAAATATCAAAACATAACACTGTATCGACTACTGACCATTTTTGTTGTCAAGTGGATTTATCCAGACAGATTTACCCACCAGACATTTCCTTTAACTATTGGAAGTACTAACTGCTGTCCACTGTGAACACTAGATCTTGGTAATTATTTTGCTACCTGAACTATCTGACGTGACATTATCATATCTAATAATCACCACCAAAGTAAGCGTTTCCCATTAGGAGGATTATTTATTCGTGGAGGAACTGGGGCTCACTTCGGCGCAACACAACACTCGATTTTGATACATGTACCATGATGATATGTTCAAGAAGTTGTTAAACAACTAGTAGGTAAGCGAGATTTAATGTGGCCACAGATTAACAGAGTGTGAATGAGGAGGAGTGAATAATTTTATTTGTATAATCATTGTACCCACTTCTTTTTTTTTGTTCGCTAATACTATTAATCTTACAGGATAGATTAACTAGGAACTCTGTTCTTTACGTTATCGTCTATTTCTATACCCTAGCGCTAATCTTTGACCCTTTGGGGTTATTAACTTTCTTGCGGGATCTTGTCTCAACAGAGGGGATTGCACTTATGGGTTTATTGTTCCAAATTCCGTAACCTATGATTTTTCATTGATATATATATATGTTTGATGTTGTGAGAAGTTTATATTATAATAAACCTAACAAAACTTAATTACTTGTGTTGGTCAGCTCAGCCCATATCCATACTCCATTTACAGTAGTTTCACGTTTGTGTGTCTTGTTGTCACATAACTGTGTGTGTGCGTGTACGGGACCAAATCTATCTTGAATACCTATCAAAAGCATTGAAATATAACCAGCAGTTTGACATATAGAAAACAAATATCCAGGTCGGTGCAATCATAAACAGCATTTTGGCATTGAGCCATTCCGCTGTTTACGTGCCGACGGATCAGTTAATACTCTCAGATAATAAGAGAAACAGCAAGTCGTGTGAGAAATACACTCTTAGAACTCAGGTAAGTTTTTGGATAACACTTTAGATGAGCAGATAAAAAGTTAATGTTGTCGTGACATTATGGAAAGTGCATCTCAGGTTGAACAAATTATCTCAGTTTTGGCGAAGGTGAAATAAGACAAGGCTCAGATTTTGACCTGCGGAGGTATAAATGCCACAATCTCGGATTTTGGTACAAAAAAGAGGAAGGGTATAGTCTGGCTTTGATATCTGAGGAAGAAATGTCACAACCCTAGGTTATGGTAAATGGAATAGAGACAAAACACTCACAGATTTTGGTATACAAAGTACAGACGACATAGTCTTCAGTTGTTGATTTATGAAGAAGAAACCACACATCTAGTGTTTAGAGGTATAAAGAGGAAACGACATATCTAATGTTTATATGTGCGGCATAGGCTCCCTGATCTGCTGTAGTGGTCCACGAATTGTGGCAAGTGGTTTAGAGTAAATAATAGTTAAGAAAATTAAAGAACTTTTACGGAAGAAATATTTTAGACAGTAGAGCAGATGGACGGATAATATTCCTACGCAGTAAGCTCTGCAGGATGTTGTGAAATCAAATTTATTTTAAAAAGCTGAGATATAATTTGATTTTCCAAGATTCTTATCCTCACCGCTCTTACTCAGAATCGATATATGCTGATAAAGATACCGGCTCATAGACTGATCCCCCAGCTGAATAAGTACTGCCCTATCGAGAGGCCAAATCGATCATTCACAACCAGTACATCTACCAATGGAAGAAAGAAAGGATTTAGACAAAAGATCCGACCAATCCACCAACGTCTTAGACACCAGCTGACCTACATTTTCCGCCTGAGAACTGCAGATTACTAGGCCACCTCTATCGCTTCACGACATCTCATACCAATGAATGCCCATGTAGAACCAGAAACCAGACCCCAGAAAACATTCTCCAATACTGCACAGCTTATGGTGACCTACAACGCTAGAGGGTGCTGAACTCAGGCAGAAGCTATGAGGCTGCTGTATAGACATGAAAAAGAATGTGGCGGACCTGCAGATTTAACATGACTAACAAATTGAACGCAGAAGAAGTAGCCGTGTTTTTGCTGATTCTACTATTAATCTTTTCGTCTTTTCACACATGTCTTATTGTTTCTGTCATAAAAAGGCAATGGTCATCTACAAAATCCTTAGCTGTCATATTTTATTTTACTCCTGTTTTCAGGGCCGGCTTCAGAAAGTCCGGGGCCCAACTCGAACAATGTAGAGGGGGGCCCCGGAACGGATAACTGAAAAACACTTTAAAATGTATTCATTACTTCCACGTATTATTTACTTTCCATGACAATAAAAGTAATTAAACAATTCCATATTATGTACATGTATGTTGTATATTATAAATATTAAGTTGGTTAAGATGACCGTTATTGTACACCTCACCTGAATGTTATAAAACTAATTTTCGTTGCTTTTTTGTTCGGCAAAATCTTTCAGTATATTGTCTATAGCACGTTTCACTAGCTTTGCCCTCAAACAAATGTAATTATCTGATTAACCATCTAACGTATTAATGCCATTTTTTGCATACGATGTTATATTGGGTTAGACCCAACAAATATATACTTTATATCTGTGCATCTTGTCCAGTTCCCATAAACGGATGAAATCCTTTGATCTTTGTCGGCATACTAATGATTGTGTATCGAGAAAAGAAATTTTACCACTTCATGCACAGATTCTGTGAATTGATTAGGCATAGGCGTGTCTACTATTACAATAATGTGGCCATCACGTTTGCAATTGAATACGTGTTGAAGATGATTTCTTAAATGATCTGCATGCGAAATACTCGTGACATTGTTTGTCATTGACATTTAATGCGCTACCAAACTGGACCTTCCTTGATCTAATTATTTCAATGGGTATCATCTCTTTGCGGTTCATAAATATCATAATGGAACGTTGCTCCTCTAATGTGCTTGTAAATAACGGTAAGGTCATCTTTAAAGAAATTAAACTTCATCCGAATCATAATCAGATGTCTCTGAGAAATTGAAAATCAATCTCGGCTGAATGAAGGACAAACCATCATTCTTCCAATATTCCTCTTCCTCTTGTAACACATGGTTCTCACTTTTCTTCCAATAATCCCTGGCTATATTGGAGATGGCGGCTTTTATAAGTATTTCAACATCTTTTAATTTGAACGTTCTATTTTCTGTTGCTACCTGTTCCTTAATTTTAGCCCATACTAATTCTATTGGGTTTAAGTGAGAATGGTAAGGAGGTAATCTTAAACATCTGTGACCATGTTCATGGATTGCCTTGTCTATGTGAAATATCTTTGTATGCTGTGTCTTTTTTTACAATTCCAAGTAATTCAGGTTCATGGACATTTCGTTGAATGGAATGTTGTTTATGGTCAGCCAAATCTTTATTACATCTTTAATACTTGGTGAATTAGAAACTTTATCTTCTGGTGCCACAACGTTGTGATATGAGGCATTGTCCATTATCAAACACCACGGTCTATCCAAGGAAGGAAGTACATGATTCACAATCCAATCTTGAAATATCTTGCCATTCATCTCTGCATGGTAATCCCTATTATCTGTGGATTTTGAAACAAATATGAGTTCAGTATTATTTAGAAGCCCATGATGGCTGCTTCCTGGATGTGCAATTATTAGGCGCTGTCCTTTGCTGCTTGGTACTAGTCTCTTAGTTGTTCCATCAGATGATTGCCATTCTCGTTCATTACTGTGGTGCGCATTGATCCAAGTTTCATCTAAATACACAAAATCATAACAATCTCTTCTCATTTCTCTGACCTCGCGTAAATATTTGCTTCTCATTGCAACTATATGAGGCTTCCACAAATAAGGTTTCTACCACCAACATATTTTCTAAAAGTGAATCCCAAACTCCTAATAGTCCTCCATAGCGTAGATTTGGAAATATCAATGTCATTATTCTTTCTTAACCAAATTTTCAATTTCCTTAAAGTCACTGCCTCATTATTGTGAAACATATTGCAAATTTCTCTGCAGATCAATTCTCTGTCAAAATTATCCACCACTCTTGGCCTAATTTTCGTGTGTAAAACACTGGAATTAGACATTTCAGATGTCGCTATCCAGCGGTGCAATGATCGTTTGCTTATCCCCAAGGCGTGAATAGTCCTCTTTTGTGGGTTTGAAATAGAATGATTTAGTTTTCCTCGAGTAGCTTCATTGCAGAAATACTTAAAAATCCTATTTGTGATTTGCTGTAATGTCATAAAATGTACTCGCAGACTCATTTTTTCTTCTTAACCACACAATAATTTTTGTAGACACACCTCTGATTGACAATGTGTGCGTTGCACCGGATATAAACTGTTTTATGTTCAAGAAGTGCGATTTCACGCAATTTCACTCAAAAATCATGCCAATTGCTTGATAAACCAAAAATGTGCAAATGAGGTCGTATAATTTACTGTAGACATTTCAATATGTGTGCGTGTGATGTGTGTTGGCAAGTAGGATTTTATATTATATCGCAATGAAACGAAAATTGAAACCAATGGCCGCATTTTAATGAAAAATTTAATTCATAGGGTCTATTACCATTTCAAATTCACACACAAAATTTCACTTATATGCGTTATATATTCGCTGAGATATATCATTTTGAAGTTGGGCAAAGCTAGTGAAACGTGCTATAATTCTAAGCTCTTTATTACATCGCGTTCAACTGAGTTGACTGCCAAGCCGTTTAATCGGTCTAGCTGCATGGTTGGACGCAGATATGTTTTAATAAGATTGAAACTCCAGAAGCTCCTTTCTCCTGAAGCTACATTTACCAGAATAGTCAGGAAGATTCGAATTGTTATAAATAAATTTAATAATGCGGCTGATCTGTTATTATATGCAAGAAATTGAATAATTTGGGGGAGGGGAAGGGGGAATGTTCTACAGGCAGATGGAAGAATTGGAATAAACGCTTCCAGTTCTTCACAGAGCAGTACTCATTTATGTCTTCTAATTTTAAAGTTAAAATTTGTTCGTATTCCTGCAATTATAGTTTCACACCTTTCAATGCCGTGCGTGGGGGCCGACTCGGAGGAATCGGTGAGATCGGTCAACAGCTGGCCCTGTCTGCCCCCCCCCCCCTCCCCGGAGTTTTGCCTCGTTTTGGCTTAGAATGCTCCGTTAAACACAGATAAAAAAGTTCGTCAGTTATGTTAGGGCTCTGTGACGGAATTATTGGGTCGATCTCTTCTCCTCTCCGGTAGTAGTCAGTTACATTTGTTGTGAGTACTGATTACGTGCAATTTCAGTGGTCGGCACTTTTTCTTTCTCTGCTATCATGCAGATATTAGTTATTTTCATATCATCGTACTTATTCGGTGATAATTCGTCTTGTTTGCTTTAAGCTTCTCGGCTTTGCTAAGATAAGGCACAGGTAAAACCCCCGATGGGCCTGGTCAGTTCGCAAAGCGACTGAGCGTTGTGTTTACCTAAGGCGGGCCAGGCGATAAATTACCTGTCTGCGGACATATTACAGACACGCACTTGACAGTCGGAATGAGATAATAGCATCCGGCGGAATTATTACGAACTTATTACTTGAGATAAAAGTAAGAAGTTAAAACATGTTTCTAGTGAAAAAAACACACAGGTTAACCTCGCGCCAAGAAGACAACCAGACCTTGCCAGAGTTAAGAATAGTACCAGACCGGACCTTGTTGGAGCATATTGAGGACTTAGAGCCCAGGAAAACGCTACAATTTTAACACGGAAAACCGGAATCTGAGGAAACTGTAACACAAAGTCAAAAGTGGGAACTTATTGCTAAAATAACAACACCCCAGACCACATGTAAGAGGCATCGTCAAGCTGCCTTAAACTATTTCTCTGAGCCAGCAGTCTGTGTGCCTAAAGATTGGCGTAAGTTGTACATTTTAAATTCTATATTTTGCATTATTAACATGTGAACTAATATGTATATAGTGACATGTGAATATTAATATGTGAACATTGCTAGTGGATGTCCAAGTCATTTTAGGCTGGCAACCTCAGCATATAGAATTATGATTTCATGAACCACCACTACCAGGGCTGGTGAATGCTTTATTGCGAGTTTCTTACAGAGAACTAAAAGCAGAGGTAGTCCCAAATTCCATAGGGAGCAGGGAGTGAATGATGAAAGAAAGGATTTACATAATCTATATTATTAACATTTTCAACCAGTGTAGATGTAAATGTAAACATTTTCATTCTATATGGTTAACATTTTCAAACATGGCAGATATAATTGTAAACATATTCAATCTATACTGTTAATAGTCTCAAACAAGGTAGATGTAAAGGAAAACTAATTCAATTTATATTATTAACCTTTTCAACCAATGAACAGTGTAAAGTTAAATATACATCTATTCAATTTAAATGTAATGAATGTTTTCCACTCAATGGGATTAATATTAATTCACAGCGAGGGTAAAAGTTCTTAAGTAGATGGGATGGTGAAATGAAAAGAGGAGGGGCACATAAGTATGTGTCGGGAAACTCAATACTCAGAGGATATTTGTTTCTCTTCTTTTGTGACACTAGTTGGTGGTACCAGTTGAGGGTACTATCTCTGGAACAAGTGAGGGTATAAGTGGCCTGAAGTCGACGCTAGACACCATCATCAGACGGGTCATAGAGACGCGGGAACAACTTCGTAGACACTCCCTGACGCTTCTGGGAACGTGCTGCACCCTACAACATTTACCAGGGACGTGAGTGATCCAGTCCTCCATCTGCAAAGACCCAAACATCAGCTAGAGCAGAATAGACAAACTCATTGGCAGCTAAGTAGAAACTTACAAGCTGCTAAGTGAACTCTTACCCAAACCTCCATAACATCATTGATTATTAGCATTTTTGTTAAATAATTATTCTTTTTTTTTTAACTGTTAAAACATAATTGATTTTTAAATGTGTTACTTGTATAAAGACAAATCCAAAGTTGATTTAATCATTTTGAATGTACTACATCCGTGTGTCTCGGACAATTTCTTAAATACACGTAAGCAGAGCTACATAATAATAAGAGGAAATTCGCTGAATTAACTCAGCTGGGGGCTTGTACGAGCTGAAATTATATTACATAATCCTTCACAAAAGTTGACGGCAGATACTACGGTTAACGTGTTCAGCCAATGTAGCATTGTTCTCGCGTTTCTGAATATCTTGTGAATACACACTGGAGGTAGAAGCATCATTATCCTTCTATCTACAACTCTGCCAAGAGTAATCGTGTGGAAAGGTGGACACCTTTGAAGACCCACATCAGTCACTCTTGAGTTTTGGCCACTGTGAGTGTTTGACGACTACTGCACAGCTAAGGGGAGGCAACCCGTGACAGGCTCTTAACCAAATATAAAAGACCTTGTAGTCTGATTTTATCTAACCTTTTGTTATGTCTCATAAACGAGAAATATCGTTGATGACAGCCAGCATCTTTATCTGAATCCCCCCATGTTCCTCATATATGTGTTATACCGTAACCACCTTTTCCTGTTCTCCTGCCTTCTTTTTTTTTTCATGTCTCATTTTCTCAACTTCTATCCAACCCTCACCCTTCCTTCTCAATTTTCCGGCCTCTTTAATCTCAGTCAAGCACAGAACCGACATGCAGTTTCGGGTGGCAATATAACACACTTTCTCTGTGCAACGGAATTTAATGGCAGTTAAACGAGGTCAATAATGTTTCGGAACCAGACCACTGCGGAAGCAGTTTAGCCTGGGTGTTTGGAATGTCAAGGTAACGTGAATTAAGCAATGTGGCAATTTTGTAAGTTGTTGGTATCCGTCGATCCATCTATTTATCACCACACCTGCTCGTCTGTATATCTGTATACTATCTATCTATCTATCTATCTATCCATCCATCCATCCATCCATCCATCTATCTATCTATCTGTCTGTCCGTCTGTCTAAATATCAATCTATCTAAATATCTATCTATGACAGGACTAGGGTGGTTGAGACGAACTTGTATCGAAGTGTCAACATCACACCCAAGACCTGTGCACTAAGAAAATTTAATTCAGGATCGTTTGACAGGGGTTGTAATTATTGGTTGCTTACCCTTTCAGCCGCAGACTTAGTGAATCAGGCAACATAAAGCGCTAATGTGGAACAATATTTAATTCCACCGAACACCCAGACAGTGTTCTTGGACGTTGTGTCCAATGCAACTTCAGATATCAACTCTGGTTCGGCGACTTCTTCTCTCTTGGCGTCTTGCAATAAAAAATGACATAGAAGAATGTATAAAGGCTAAACCCGTCGCGGGCAGTTTAGAGTACCTTTCCATGGATTGGCTACTATTCCGTCAGCGCACATGACTAATGTTCTATTCTTAGATCCTGACTAACGCTACAATAGCGGTTAAAACGTTAGGCCGTGGCACAAAGAAGAGAATGACAAGAATGGCGCTGTCACATATTCCCCGCCTGATTTTGTTGTCGTCTCGACAACATACTACCTCTGGCTCCTCAGTCGTATTCTTTCAGATTGTCTCGGGTTAGGACTCTCTAGCGGCTGCAGGTTGTACCAGCCTGGATCATGTTTGTACATATTCCCCGGGGCCTGTCTCATCTGGCAAAGCTGGTGTCTCAGGTAGGTCTAACGTCGCATGTACCGTTCCTGGAGAGTCATCCTTCTCTTCATTTCGTTTCAATTCATTGCCAGTGACTCTTATGGTCGGGCTTGCTCCATCTGTTCGTTGAATGACATATGGACATCCTGTCATTGTGGAAGCTCGAACAACAGTGTACTCCTCTTCTGACCACATATCACAAATGTTAGACCTTTTAGCGTAGTGCATTTTTTAACTCACCTATTCTCCCACCTGTTACTGTAACGCATAAAGTAATAAGTGCTTTGTTACTTTCTCAAAACACTCTAATTTCATTGGCTACAGGCCTTTGACAGTTTTTTTCCTTATTTGCAAGTTTTTTTAAAAATTTTTTTATTTATTTTGTTTTATTCGTATTCTCTCAGTGTTGCTTAATTACTTTGTTAGCATTTTAGTGTTGTGGTGTGAAAACGTGCGTGGTTACTTTTGTGAGACTATTTTAATATACTACTGACAATTACAGATAATTGTAATTTTTAGCAATACTTGTACCAAGTGTTCGTACGTTAAGTACTAACATTTGTATTTTCACTTACTTGGTGACGTTAATTAGTTTAAATTTTCGTGGGTTTCGTATTTAAAACTGCTTTTGATATTTTCATTTTTAAACCACTCGCCAAAATAAAATGCATACCTATCAGACACAATGGCTAATTAAGGATGGTCTACGGCTGGGCCACCTGAACATTTACCATTTATTAGGCAAACTTCCTGAGCTTACACGAATCCTGAATAAAAATGTTCATGTTTTTGGACTTTCCGAAAGTCGTTTAAACGACAAAATATCAGATGATGAAATTACCCTAAACGGCTTTAAAACTGTTCGGTGAGACTCAAGTAGAAAGCTAGAAACAGGTATAATAGTTTATATTTCCACTTCTATTAGTTATCGCCGCAGAAGCGATTTAGAGACAGCAGAGACCGATTGCATATGGTTAGAAATAAAACTACCGACTCGGGGACAACTTCTAGTCGGGTATCTTTATAGAAATCCCAGTGCAGGAGCCATCTGGTATGAAGATTTCACCACTATGATGGATAAAGTATTTACCACTGCCAAAGAAATTATTCTTCTAGGCGATTTCAACATCGACATGCACAACACAAACCAAACGTTGGAAAACATCATACTATCATACAACCTAAAACAAATAGTCAACAAGCCTACCAGGGTAACAAAAACATCATCCACAACAATTGACCACATCTACGTCTCCTGTGCATAAAACATTATAGAATGCTCTGTTCCTACTGTCGCGATGAGTGACCGCTATCCTATATGTTGCACGTGGTCAAAGAATAAATATAAAGCTCCAAGAAATAAACATATCAGTATTAAGGGGGCACACCCACCCAAAAATGGGTTATCTTTTTAAAAAATTAACAGAAAAATAACTAACGAACGTGTTGACATAAAATTTGGCCACATGTTACAAGAGATATTATATTTTATGATGAACAAAGTTTACTTTATAAATTTTAATGTTTTATGTGAAAATAATTAATTAACATGAAGTGATGAAAAAAAAATGAAAGGAAAACCCCCAGTGCACCTGGGAATGAATTTCACTCACATAAAAAGTGCAAAGAATGCCAAACCAGCAGATGATGTGCATAACATCCCTACCTATGGCGTGAACCACCCAAAAATGTCTACCCCAATGAGCTTTGTAGATATGGCTCTATTAATATGACCCTTTTAAATAGCACAAATTTAGAACTTTGTATAGCAATATCTCTGTTTCTATACCATGTAAGAAAAAAGTGGAGGTTCATGCCATAAAAGATAATATGAGCTATAAGTGTGCAAAATTTGAAGGCTATAGCTTTACAATTGTAGAAAATATCACCGGAACTGTGAATCGCAGGCCCTGTTTTCGTTATAAGTTTAGTTTTTAAAATGTTAAAACACTTATCTGATAAGAGCTCAGTATCCCCCAGGAAGATACGGCTGATTCTCTCTTTGTGTCTGCTCTTCATCCAGGACAAGCCTCCTATGTCTCTTCTTGCTTCAAGAGAAGCAGCTTTAACTTTCCTTTGTGAATGTTTTATGCGAAGACTGTCTTTTTCTACACAGAATGTATGCATAAATTTTCCCGGCTGAATGTCCCATTCCTGAAGGATTGTTTTCAGGCTGTTAGCTCCATCATTAAAGATGCACACAGCAATTGCAACAGCTGTATTTGCAGTTGAAAGTCCTTGATTTTTTATTTTAGGGCAATATTTCCATATTAAACTGTTCAATGATTCATTCGAATTTTGAGTGTAACCTTGCAGGCACTTTCTCAATAATTCTGTCTTTGAGAGGTCTTTGAATATGGGCTTAATAGCCTCCATGACAGCAATTGGAAGGTTTCTCTTGTGCTTAAAGTCATTCACTATGCCATCTCTGACAGCCTGTTTGTAGGGACACCAGTCAATGTTGCAAAAGTTATGAACAGGATTATCATCTGTTGATGTCTTATGGAAATATACCGCCCAAACCTCTTCTCGCATTTTGCAAAGGTTGTTTTTGTTAGCTCGTATGGCATTTCCATAGTATACCTGTAGCTTATCAATGACACTATCTGTTAGTCTACCCTTACCACCTATGGATTTACCATCAGGCAAAGACTTCCCTTTATAAAGTTTCTTAAGATTTCTCAGCCGAGTACCCATTCTTTTCTGAACATGACCCACACATTCAATTTTTTCTATCAGACAATCCTCTCCATAAGGCTTGGATTCAAACACCCTTTTGAAACTGTTAGTGTCTCCATCCCCAATGAAATTTGTATACCTGAGATTATACTTGTTTGCTGAGCAAGAAAAAATGTTACAAGCTGCTGCTGCTTCCATTGACCCTGAGGATCCGTGATGGGTCATCGTACAAACCTCAGCATGAATTTGTTTCCATTGTTGAAATTTGTCTGTGTTGTGGTCTTGTTTCTCCCAGTACTGACAAGATTTGCACTTTTTACTCTTTGTCTGAGTATCTATTACCTTTCCAGTTTGCAAGCCAATCACAGTTGTGGCACCAACAATAGATGAATGGCCTCTGGTCATCCAGGTACCATCACAAGATACATCAAGACCCATGTCAACAATTCTGTGCCCCTCAAGCAAATCAGTATCATTAACATTATAATTACCTTCCTCGTCAGTTTCTGCAGAATCTGTGTCACAGCTTCGCTCTAACATATCCTCATCAGAGTCATGTGTTAGGTTGCTAATGTCAAGAATTTTCTGCTCTGATCGTGAAAGGGGCGTGGCATTTTGTTTCATTCCAATATCAAAACATTTAGTCTGCATCGATTGTGTTGAATTATAAACGCATGGTTCAGTACCGAATGTCGATGCATTCTGTAGGATTGTTTTCCTTTCATTTCGTTCAGCCGTATGTTGATTGCCATGAAATTTACGCTTCTTTGATATACATTTACCGAACTTTTTGTCTGAAGGCATAATTATCACAAATATATTCACGTATTTCCACAAATTAACTCAAAGTTTCAATCACATTTCTGTTTAACCGCCATGATGGTGAAAAAGGAGTATTCATTGTATTCGTTGTATTGAGTATATTTTTTCTAGGGAGTGTTTATTATTTGGTATACCTTCCAATATGAAAGTTAGCAAAAAAGCATATTTTGGGACTAAAAGTCAGCGATTTTTGGAACACACTCATTATCTTTGAACATTGATAACTCATAAACTATTACAGATAAACACATAATTCAAAAAGAATATCGAAGTAAAAAGGCTTATAAATATTTAAAACACAATTATTATATGCAAATCAAAAATAACCTTTTTTGTCTATTTCTGTGTGTATATGCCCCCTAATTTAGAAGTTTTAAAAATTTCAACTGTGAACTATTTTTACATGATTTGCGAACTGCACCTCTAGCCAGTGTTTACCAGCTTTCGGATCCCGATGACGCCATTGCCCATTGGACACGTATCTTTCTTTGTGTGTTTGATAACCACGCACCAACTAAAGAAGTTCGTGTGAAACGACAGATCAAATCTCCTTGGATCACACAAGCAGTGCTAGACGTCATGAGGCAGAGAGATCAAGCTCACAAAAACAAGGACTTTAACATGTACAGAGCACAGAGGAACAACGTGCAAATATTTAATTCGTAGAGAAAAAAAATTACTTTAAAAATTTGGTTCAGAACAAAACAAACAGTAAAGATATATGGAAAGCAATCAACACTTTAGCGAACAAGCGAAATCTGTCAGTCTCGTCAACCCCTAATACTTCATTTACTTGCACAGTCTTCAGCAATTACCTTCAGGCAGAAATAAACAGTCTTAAATCTACAATACCAAATTCACCTTGTAACTTAAAGGCTGTCAGTATTTTGTGAGAACAAATGTACCAACACAATCCCATCCAACATTCCGTTTATGACAGTTAATGAAGTGTATAACTATCTTCTAGGCCTTAAAGATAATAACTCATCAGGACTTGACGGAGTCAGTAATCGAATACTGCGTTATGCGGCTCCGGCTATTAGTGATTCGCTTACAGACATATACAATCAATCTATCGCACGGAGTTACTATCCGTGGCACTTTAAAGTCGCTAAGGTATATCCTCTCTTAAAACCTGGCTCTTCCGACAATAATAACCTTGGTAACTATAGGCTAATCTCCTTAATATCATCGCTATCCAAACCACTAGAAAAAGACATACATAAAATAACACTACAACACCTAGTTAACAACGGCTTGCTAATTGATAGTCGGGGGTTTAGACCTAAACATTCATGTCACACAGCTCTAAAATGATTGACAACTGGCACTTAAATATTAATAACGATAACATATGTGGGGCAGTTTTTGTAGACTTTAAAAAAGCATTTGATATGATAGATCACGCTATTTTAATTAGAAAACTAGAAACATCAAAAGTAAACCTTCAACTAGTGACGATAATTAAATCATTCCTGTCAGACAGAAAACATGTAGTTTCTTACAATAACTCTTGTTCAAACCCAACCGTAATAAATACCGGCGTTCCTCAGGGCTCTATTCTTGGGCCTCTACTTTTTGCCATATACATTAATGACCTTCCACTACACGTCGAGCAAGCATCATGTGACCTATTTGCTGATGACTGTACTGTCTACACGAGTGATACAAGTTGCAACACACTCGAACTATCGTTACAAAAAGATACAGATAATCTGATTAAGTGGAGCAACGGAAATCGCATGCTAATAAATATAATTAAAACAAAGTGCATGTTAAAATCAACTAGACAAAAATTACAAAATTCAGAGAAAACAACACTTCAGATCTACATTGGTACCACATCAATTGAAAACGTTAATGAACATAAAACTCTAGAAATAGTCGTTGACCAGCATCTAAATTGGAACTCACATGTACATGCACTGACCAAGCAAACGGCGCAGAAAGTTTACCAGTTAGCTGAAATCAAACATTTCCTAGATGAAGATTCACGTAAATTGGTCTATATATCTCACATACAAACAAACCTTGACTATTGCTCCACAATCTGGGATGGTTGTTCTATGTCCAACACAAAAAGATTCCATTCACTACAAAAGCGTGCAGTGCGTCTAGTTTCTGACAACTGCCAAACACAGTGTGTAGATCTATATAAAGATCTCAAAATACTGCCTCTAAGAAAGCGCTTTCTGTTCAACAAAGCTAAATTTGTTCACAAAGTCCTGTCACAGAATGCTCCAGCATATCTGTGGCCTATGTTCAAATACAATGAAAGACGCAGTCAACGCCTTAACAAAATACAAGTGCCCAAGCCTAGGCTTGACTTATTCAAGAAAATCTTTGCTTACTTTGCTGCTCATCTTGTATCTATCTTCCACATTATCTAAAACATAACAACCTCAGTCCCTATTCATACAATCGTAAACTTTTCGAATACTTTATGAGTTCAGATTATCTGCCCCCCTAATGTGATAATTTTTCCGAACAAATGATATATATATATCGAATGTAGGTTTAATGATGATGTTAGTACTTTTCAATATATTTTATTTCATGGTGATACTTAGTTTGTACTTTTCAACATATTTTATTTCATGTTTATAATTAGATAGTGTGAATGTGAGTATGCTATTATTTTACCTTTACAACTTTGAATTCCTTTACATTGATGGGGAAAATGCATGTGAGAATAAATGAAATCAGTATAAAAGACGAGAGAAAGGAAGGCAGAATGTGCCCAATTCTCAACCTTTGAAAATAAAGTTCGTTCGTTCGTTCGTTCTCTTTCCTGACTGTAGCCAACCTCTGTAACTGTGTCTCTGCTCTTATGTGCGCCTCTCGTAGCCTGGAAATGTGCTCTTCAAACCATTTTTCAACCGTATATGGTTCTTCTTCTCCCGATGAATGGCCCAATATGAAATCGGTGGGTATTTTCGGCTCTTCCCATGCAAAAGGTAGTAAGGGCAGTAACCTGTGGATGCATGAGGGGTAGCGTTGTAGACTGCAAGGACCTCTGCCAGATGGTCAGACCATCTCCGTTTGTCATTGGTGGACAATGGCCTCAAGAGATCATGCAATGTCCTGTTAAACCACTCACACTGGCCATTGCCACGATGATTATATGGTGTTGTTTGACTTTTCTCGATGTCATATACTTTGCACAGCTCTGAGATGACAATTGATTCAAAATTTCTGCCCTCGTCAGAATGAAGCCTCTGTGGCACAGCCAAATACAGAAACCACTTTTCCACCAACGCTCGGGCCACGGTGGTTGCTTTTCTGTTCTTGGTTGGGACGGCAACGGCAAACTTGCTAAAAACATCAGTTATTATGAGTAAATTCTCGTGCGTCTCTTTCCAGCAGCGTAAAATCCATGGCGACTACTTCGAAAGGCTTGGATGCCAGCAGGTTACCTGATGGACCTTGAAGTTTGAGATGAAGGGCTTTTGCTATATTGCATCTACTGCACCTTCTGCAGAATGCTTCTACATCAGACGTTATGCCATCACAGAAACACCTGCTTCTCAGTATCTGCAACATGAGGTCACGACCCTGATGGCCAGTTTTGTGCACTCCCTCCAGCACTAGCTCCTTCAAAGATTCTGGTATCACTAGCTGCATGGTATTTGTCCCATTTGGTCCGCTTACAATACGGTACAGCAAGCATCTGATTAGTGTTAGGCGCCTACGCTGCCTTAGTAGCTTCTTCGCTGGGGTTGATGGTCTCCTCATCTCCTCTTTTGGATAATCTAGTACCCTCTCTTATCATTCCGGAGACTGTCATTACATCAGTATGAGCCTCTTGCAGTGCTAACAGTTCCTCAAGACAATAGGATGGAAATGTTAATGCCGCACCTGTGTTTGCAGCTGGATTTGGGTCCGTTGCATCTCTCACTTCCACTGCTCCTAACACAGCTCCTAACTCCCCAGCAAACATAACCTTGGGGGTATAGCTGTTGTGTGGGCTGGCAATATTGCTATGTGACTGATTGCAACATCATCATCTTCATCTGAGTGTTCTTGATTCTCAAGAGGGTACCGAGAGAGGTAATCAGCATTCCCATTCGCTCTACCTGCCCTGTGTTTGGTAGTATAATTGAACATTGACATCTGTGCTATCCATCTCTGTTCAATTGTGCCAAGCTGAGCCTTTTGCCACAGAGCCAAGCTCCTGTTGTCATTGAATACCTCAACTTGAGCTCCAAGCAGATAACTTCTGAACTTCTCAGTCACAGCCCATTTCAGACTTAGTAGCTCTAGTTTCATGCTACTTTTGGCGTTTTTCTCTGATGGTCGCAGTGTGCGACTGACATATGCTAGCACTCTTTTCCTGCCATCTTGCACTTGTGATAATACAGCTCCCAGTCCCTGGTATGAGGCATCCGCTTCTAGTATAAAGGGCAAATAAAAATCTGGGAAACCAAGAAGAGGAGTAGATGTAAGCATGGCTTTCAAATGCTTAAAGGAATCGTCCCACTCTTGGGTCCACAGTTCTCCTATGGCAGTTTTCTTGGATCTCCTTTTACCCTGTGGATCTTGGTCTTGATTTAGCTTGGCTACCAGTTCATGCAGTTGACGTGCTATAGTGGCAAACCCGGGCACAAACCTCCGGTAGTAAATGGCTAAACCAAGGAATGTGCGTAACTCTGTCTGTGTTCTGGGTATTGACGCCTCTTTAAAAGCGCGTACCTTGTCCTCTATTGCACCAATGCCCTCTTCAGATACCGTATGACCCAAAAATTCCGCTTTCGGCTTGCAAAAATGACATTTAGCCCCATTCAACTTAAGACCTAGTCGCTGCAACCACTGGCACACTTTTTCAAGCCACTGCAGGTGTTCTGTAAAGCCAGCTGAGTACACAAGAATGTAATCTAAATAAACCAGTAAGAGCTGGAACATTATATCGTACATGGAACTCTGCATGAGTCGTTGAAAAGTACTGGCTGAATTAGCTAGTACCATAGGCATCCTAGTGCACTCATAGAATCCAAATGGTGTGGTGAACGCTGTTTTCTCTTGATCCTCTGCCCTCATGGCTACCTGGTAGTAGCCACTTGCTAGATCTAGTGAAGAAAATTTTTTGCTCCTCCTAAAGCGTCTAAATATTCCTCCACACGGGGAAGAGGGTAGGAGCCCTTTTTGGTCTTGGCATTGAGAGCCCTGAAGTCTACACATAATCGCAGTCTCCCATCTATCTTCCGCACGAGTACAATAGGCGAAGCCCAGGGGCTTGAACTGTCCTTTATAATCTGTTTGTCGAGGAGACCCTGACGATGGTCTTGCACCTCTTTGTAAAAAGCTGGAGGAATGCTCCTGTAGGGTAGTTTTACTGGTGTATTATCTGTCAATTGATTTGAATGAGATACTTTACTTGTATACTCTACATTATTCTTGTCTTTAGCAAACAGGCTGTCATATTGTTGCAGTAACTTCTGTAGCTGGCGCTTTTCGTTTTGACTGCCCTCAAATCCATTTAGATCAACTGGACTGCTAACAGCGACCTTAGCTGGGCATCCTGGCTTTGCAGATATCTCCACTTCCTGGGCTCCAACAACTCTGAAATGTCTCTCATTGTCTGCACATGCGTCAGAAAGTTCTACCACTTGAGTACCCCTTGCCAAATAAAGGTCTTCATCTCCAATATTTACTACTTAAATCTCACATAAATCTCCTCTGAGTACAGTCAGTGTGTGACATATAAACAGCCCTTTATGGTCTAAGTCTCTTGAGGGTTCAAAAAGCACTGTCTTCTCTGATCTTGAGCCTCTTCTACATTTCACATGTATAGTAGCGATCGAGCGAGCTGGTATGTGGGGTTTTCTTCCTCCTGTAACACACACCTTCACCCTATCTAACCTCGCCTCTTGTGTACCTTTCCTTGGAGCTTGCCATTTGAGGAAGCGGTGGATGTTTTGTACTTCCGCCAGTATGTTGGTGCCTATTATACCAGGCGCTTTGTCAGGCCCATTGAGACTTTTAACAACATAGATGCCACAGTTCTTGACATGACACTCTCCAATCTTAACATCAACCACTCGATGGCCAGCATATGGAATTGTGACACCGCTGGCGGCAGTTAGTCGCACCCATTTACTTTCATCCAGTGACAGAGGTCCAAAAAGCTGCTGAAAGTACTGTTCGGTAATGTTTGGAATTTGAGACCCCGTGTCAAGAGTACACCTGACTTTCTTTCCTGCTATCAGTAGGTCACATTCAGGTCGGCCACCAACCATCTTTATCTTTGAGTCATTCTGCTCCCCTCCTGTAGCCTGACTCCCAGCCGCAGAGGGGTCTAGTTTAGTTCCTGTGGGCATCGATTCTGTACATAGCCTAGCCTTTTACATCTAAAACAGCGGACTGTCCTGGTACGTCTTCCCTGCTCCTGGGACATCTCGTCAATTTTAGCCTGTAAATGAGCCACATGTGTCCTCATCCACTCCACTTCTGCGTTTAATGCATGGGTATATGGTACCGTCTCTGTATTTACTACTTCGATACTGGCAACACCAACCCCGGAAGCGGGTTCAGTCTCTAAAAACCGTAGGGCATAGTCCCTCACCGACATGAAGGATGCTGTAGGCTCTTTAATTATCATTTTCTTTGAAAACTTTCTCTCAGACAAGCGGCGAACTGGTCCCGAAGGATGGATTGCTCTAAAGGAGTGAAACTGCTCTGTTTTTGTGCTCTTACAACATTGTCGAATACCTCGTGGACGCGATGGGAGAATTCCCACGGAGTCTCCCTCGCGCCTTGGCGGGTACAGGAAAGAGTTGCCATTAGCTCTGGGATGCTTCGAAGCTCCCCATACACCCTAAGCATGGAATGTAGCATCGCTTCATGGTCATCATCCGCAACCTGAATCCTCGGCTCCCGGCGGACGCTTAGGGTCACACTGTCCAGATTAATATCTGCCTGGTCTTCTTTAGCTATCATCCCTATTCTCCAGGCAGCTCTCACTCCCTGACCTTTTCCTCAACCGTAGGGCCTGTGAGCTCCCCAAAGCACCGCACTTTCGTGTGGGTAGGTACCATGATGTACCGCACTCGCTCTGGTTGACGCTCTAGTTCCATCACAGGGTCATCCACGTCTTCATTATTCAATCTACTAGCAGGACGAGTGTTGCGTGCCACCATCTCGTTGCCAGTAGAGTTGACTAGATTTAATGATGTTGGACGATCCTGTTCCCTGCCTTGCATTGACCTGGGTGTTCTACTGTTCCGATTGTTATTGCCCTGATTACCGAAGAGTTGCTTCACTGCATGCTGTCTGTCGATCCTGTCGACGACGCCACTTGTGACAGGGGCTAGGGTGGTTGAGGCGAACTTGTATCGAAGTGGCTACCTCGCACCCAAGACCCGTGCATTAAGAAAATGTAATTCAGGATCGTTTGACAGGGTTGTAATTATTGGTTGCTTACCACTCTTTCAGCCGCAAACTTAGTGAATCAGGCACCATAAAGCGCTAATGTGGAACAAAATTTAATTTCACCGAACACCCAGACAGCGTTCGTGGACGTTGTGTCCAAGGCAACTTCAGATTTCAACTCTGGTTCAGCTCTAATGGGTACCTCCGAAATCGGCGAGTATCTGCCTGAATGGCGAGAGGACACCAGTCATTGTACTGGGAAATAAGGGATACTCACGTAAAATCAGTCTCAGGTTAGACATATTAACCGGAGATTTTGCCTCGAGTAATGGCGGGCGTACGTTAAAAAAAAAAAAAAAAAACTCTGGTTCGGCGACCTCTCTCTTGGCGTCTTGCAATGGAAAATGACGTTGAAGAATGTACAAAGGCTAAGCCCCTCGCCGTTAACACCCGGGCAGTTTAGCGTACCTCTCCATGGATTGGCTACTATTCTGTCAGCGGACATGACTAATGTTCTATTCTTAGATCCTGACTAACGCTACAATAGCGGTTAAAACGTTAGGCCGTGGCACAAAGAAGAGAATGATAAGAATGGCGCTGTCACATATCTATCTATCTATCTATCTATCTATCTATCTATCTATCTATCTATCTATCTATCTATCTATCTATCTATCTATCTATCTATCTATCTATCTATCTATCTATCTATCTATCTATCTATCTATCTATCTATCTAATCTATCTAATCTAATCTATCTTTTCTAATCTATCTTATCTTATCTTATCTATCTATCTATCTATCTATCTATCTATCTATCTATCTATCTATCTATCTATCTATCTATCTATCTATCTATCTATCTATCTATCTATCTATCTATCTATCTATCTATACTAATCTACCTATCTAATCTATCTAATCTAATCTATCTTTTCTAATCTATCTTATCTTATCTTATCTTTATCTAATCTATCTAATCTAATCTATCTTTTCTAATCTATCTTATCTTATCTTATCTTATCTTATCTTATCTTATCTGTCTGTCTGTCTGTCTGTCTGTCTGTCTGTCTGTCTGTCCGTCCGTCCGTCCGTCCGTCCGTCCGTCCGTCCGTCCGTCCGTCCGTCCGTCCGTCCGTCCGTCCGTCCGTCCGTCCGTCCGTCCGTCCGTCCGTCCGTCCGTCCGTCCGTCCGTCCGTCCATCCATCCATCCATCCATCCATCCATCCATCCATCCATCCATCCATCCATCCATCCATCCATCCATCCATCTATCTATCTATCTATCTATCTATCTATCTATCTATCTATCTATCTATCTATCTATCTATCTATCTATTATTTAAAAAATCGGAAACCCGTACATAAATATAATTAATGCCGTATTTTATGTATTGAGAAATGGATGTGCTAGTTTTTTTTTTTTTTTTTTCGTACGCCCGCTAATACTCGAGGCGAAATCTCAGGTTATTATTATTTATGTCTAGCCTGACATTGATTTTACGTGAGTATCCCTTTATTTCTTGTACAGAGACAGGTGTCCCTCGCCATTCAGGCAAATACTCGCCGATTTCGGAGGTACCCATTGCAGCTGGGTCGGCTCAGGAGCCGCCAGTCCCTGGTCGACGACACTCCTTCAAATGTCCTCGCCAGGTCTCGAGTTAATCCAGTCCAAATCCCGGTCGACGAAAAATCCTCAAATGCCGTCGCCCGGGTTTGATCCTGTATCACCCGGTCGCCAGCTAGTAAAACCAAGGCCAGAGAACATGATAATAGCGTTTTTTTCTACTTGGCAGTGTATAAATAAAGAGTATTAATCAAGTAAAACTAGATAGATGACATTCCTTCGACATATAAATCTAACCAACGAAAATCAGTATACGTCAGTTTAAAATCTGTTAAACATAATGTATACTGCTTATTTAGTAACTACTACTACCAAAAGAGCATTAAAAACTATTTTTTACCTTAATATAAAAAGTCAAATAATTTATAACGTCATCTGCTATCTAATCTACTTACCTGCCTCTGCCTGTCTGTCTGTGTACCCGTCATTGAAGCATCATTTTTGTGATGCCTAGATGGCAGGGAGGATAGTGTGATTCGCTTGCATAGCTAGGCGGGGTTGTCGCACAGAAGGTCCTGGGTTCGAGTCCTGAGTAAGCCACTCACGTCTGTTGTTTTTCTGTTGTCTAGTGTTCTACTTCTTTATTTCTTACGAGTGCCTGAAAACATACCTTTATGTTTGTCTAATATTTATCTATTTATCTGCCTGTCTGCCCGCCTGTTTCTCTGGCTGTCGATCTATATGTCTGCCTCCTTTATTGTCTATCTTTAAATGTGATTGTTTCATCTGGACGAGTCACTCAACCCACATTTTTTTCAGTTGGGCTATTTCAGGGCGCATGGTTATAGTGTAAATTCTTTATTATAAAATAGAAGTCAAACAGGATCTGACTGAGTGGCAGATAACTTTAACGTTTAAAGTGAACGTTCAAGAAGTATTTTAAAACGTGTTTAAAGTGGTGGATAATTGATTGTGCGTCTGGATTGATTGTAGCCACGCATACAAACAACACACCTGTGACTCACACAGATTTAAAAAAAAACAGTTAGCTTCGCCTAGTGCATTTATTCATTACAGTTCAGCTACCTAAGAAGCTTAGTTCTTTAACAAGATCATGTCGTCAGTTCTTTCCATGTCTTCCTCATAATTGTGGGGGAGGGGTGGCTAAGATCGATGGCGTCCGCCTCTAATTCTAAAGGTATCGGGTTCAGTTCCCAGTATAGGAAATATATTTGATGGGAATTTTTTTCGAAACCAGTGGGTCCTTATGATGTCATATTCCCCCCTGATCTCATGGGTAGTGAGATCGGATGCCGAGTCTTCCAGAATAAGGGGGAAAAAAATTAGGATATCCTGTATGCAAGTTGTACACGTTAAAAATCCCTCGGCAGTTGGAAATCGTAAAGAGTAGGCCATACGGCCGCTGCCATGGCAAAATTTAAAAATGAGAAAACCTACCTGTCATGCGTGGTTTTTAAGAGTCTGCCTAAGACCAGACCAACGTCTGTGTGACGTCTGAGACAAGACAAATAAAGTCTGAGTGAAGACTGAGAAGATAGATGAGTTAGAGTGTTGTATGTGGATAGAGTGACTTATAGTTATCAGGAGTAAAGAACAGATACTGATTCTCCCTCCTGCCACGCAATGACTATGATTTCTACTGTCACCCTGCCTCTCTCACTACTAGGAGTAAGGTTTAATACACAAAAGTGTCTCCACAACAACAAGTATCAGTACAGATAGAAAGGATAGTCTGACCCGCAACTAAATTGTCTAGTTTATTAACCACCAAAAAACTCATGTAAAGCAAAATTTATCAAATCACAACAATACACACAACAATGCATTACACCAAAACTAATCAAATGACCAAATGCAAGCAACCATAATATTAGCCTTAAATCCACCAGGATTTACTCCAGGTATTGTCGGGAAGAAGTCTACGTTAATCCTTCAGCAGGAAGCCTGAAAAAACAAATTCCTACACCACAATTTGACCCTGCTGACTTATCCTTGTCAGCGATATAGCCAGTAAACGCACTAGAGTCCTTCAGTTCTAAACTGCGCCACTTCTCTGCGCACAATTCCCCGACAAGGTTATTCTTTCTCCGTGGGCACTCTGCTTGTATATATATCTATACAGGTATTCCGATCGGTAATGTGGCTTGTTAACAGATCACACCAGGGACGATGTTAACCCTATCCTGTCCCTAACCTGAAGCTATTCACCAACGCCACTATAACTCCACCGCTGGAACGAAATCATGGGCCCAAGTTAACCCTCTACACAGACCAGATGCTGTAGATCCAAGATAAGACCCCCGAGGTAATCAATGCGTGCACGCTAGATGACATGAGACGCTAAAGGTACTCCCGTCACTCTTAGGAAGACGCGAGCAAATATATGGAAGGCGAAATGCAGATGACGCCTGTGGAGCAGTGCGCTCCGATTGCTTGGCGAGTAAGCGTTGACAGTTGTTCCCAGCACGGGGAAAATTAGCTGACTGGACCCGTAATAATGAGTCGGGCTGAAGAACCGCCACTGCAGTACGTTTGGGGACCCAGATGCAACAAAGGGCCGCTGGTGAGTTCGGCCTCTAAGGAAGACAATCGCCGGCCTATGACTCAGAGTTCCCTGAACTCAAATCAGAGCTAAGCGGGTTTGCGAGTCTGTTAGAATTTCCTACACTTTACAGCGGACGGCAGACTGCACAGATCTCTCTCTCTACCTCACGACTGAAGATTCAGGAACTAAAAGCAACTAATATTTTTTTTTTTTTAATTAATGTGTTTGCTACTTTTCTTTGTAGCACGCCCCTTTCAACCATCTACCACGTACATGGAGTTGTTGGTTATATCAGGACGTGTTTCCTTTATTGTAATATGTTTTTGTTTGTATTTATTTTATACTATATTATCTCTAGTCGGTATTTTTCCTTTTGTAGTTATAGTTCAACATGGTTTTTAAAAGAAATTCCAAAATATGCTATTTTCTAAGTTAGTATGTTTTTAATTTTCACTGGATGGTTTATGTGGTTAATCTGTATGTATCTGGGGCGAGTCTTTCACGAGTTTGGACTACTGACTCAAATCCTTATTTGTTTCACTATATATACTGCAACTAAGGTAGCAGGTGTTCAAGCGTCAGTGGGACACCTGCATAGGGGAGCAGAAAACAACTCGTAATAGTTACCCAGACTTCTCTAGGAGATGCAACTTCAAGAAGATTTGCGTAACAGGTTGACTGCCCGACTTCCCTGGAATCGAAACACAGGGGACACCTGCATACACAAGCGACGCTTTCGCCGAGGTGCACGTAATGTGATGCAACCACCATGGACCTCTGAGAAGTGTCCCGCTGACGAAAACCGAGCAACAAAAAAAGTCTGCCAGTCAAAAACGGGTCCAGTCTGGCGTAATTGCCGAGGTTTTGACTCGTGGTCAAAGAGCTATCAGAACCACTACAGAGAGTCGCAGCCGCATCCAAAGATTTTCCTACCAACATTAAAGACAAGGGGCGGGAACCTGTCCGCTTGAGTGACAGCCTAATTATCCCCTTTTCCAACTACAGGAGAACGAAAGAGAAAGAAGTGAGGATGGCGATAACGAATTCAAGACGAGATGAGGGGTGGGGGTTTAGCTCCGCCCAGTGCCCAACAATTTATTACCCAAATTCGTCACACTACACACCATAAAAAATATTTATAGAATGTGATTCCTGTATACACACATTGGGATCCACGCTGGTGCTACGGAGTTCGTGCACTGTGCTGAGATCCTCTTTGTGTGCTCTAAGAGAGGAAATTAGAGCACTGATGTTGTCCATGTGCAATAAAGATGGTCCTTTACCAAACCAAACCTCATCATTGTCACCTCTCCAAACCTCATCATTGTCATCTCTCTTCTCCATTTGTTCTTAATCTTCCTCAACTTCTCTGTCTCTTATCAATGCCCGCCAAGTGGTATTACTTTTTGTACTGAGATTTGAAACGATTTGTAGACAACAATTATTTTAGTTTGACAACACGGATGACACATTGTGGTGAAGTGGGATGTTATAAATATTTATAGGGGGACTTAGTGTACTGACTGGGATCAGCTGTGAAGGTATCTATATCTAATGAGAGTAGTGTATTATAGATAACCTTACTTGCTGCCACATATATATATATCTCAGTCAGAATTATTCTGGAATAGTGTGATGACTACGTTATATGTCTAGGGTATGTGTATGATGTAGTGTAAGTCAAAACAACAACAGACAGATAAACAATTTAATTTATTCCACTACACGTGACAACACTGTGACACTCACATACATATAACACTCTAAGAGGATATCTTAAAGGAGTCACTGATAACTTTTCAAATAACAATATGTATTCATTGCTGTCATGAATGAATATGTGTCCTGATTCAAATACAAAGGGAACCAGGAATCACAATCAATTTTAATTACAAGTTATATGTACAGAATTTCTCAATATGAATATTGTAGTGACATATATTATTAAAAGTATCCTATGTGTGTCAGTTGTGTAGTAGTAGTATGAGGTAATACTGGTTTTGTTTTGTTCAAGCTCTGTTGGTATTTGTCATCATGACTTCAATAGTTTGTCTTATTTGGAACTAGTATTGGAGATGTTCTCAGTTCCTGATATTAAAACAATTTACTTCCCCTCTTAAGTTTATGTTACATTGTTATTTTAAGATGGGGGTACATAATTTTTGAGCTCAGCTGGCCACATCAGCTTATCTTGCGTGATGGCGGCAGGAAAGGACTCCTCTGCTCGATTTCTCCCCTGTGCTCTGGAGACACCTCACTGATAGCTAAATGGACCAAGGAGTATGCTGTCCGACTCTGGATTCAGCAAAGCTCTGACCAGGTGCTGCTCAATACCATCAAGACCACGGTCCCTGAAAACAAGAAGGATGTACCTTCTACTTCATAACTAATTTATACTCTCTTTTTACACTGAGCACAATACATCACAAACATTGAGTTCAGAGCGTTAGGCCAACTGTCAGCTTCATCTGAAATACTTTATACCAGTATTAACCTCCTTAATGGTTACTACGCCTCTGCACTTCCAGCATTATTTCTTTCTAGTCAATCATCTAGGTGTCAGTGTACTGTTTGGCCATTCCATGCCGTTTTACTTTCCTCCGACACCTTCTGTTCAGGCTGGAGCATTATAGGCTTTACATCATGTTTGCTACTGAACTACACATATATACAGGCATAAATTAACAATTCACATTCAATTTTCATTAAAAGATACTGAATGTTTCAAGCTTACCACAATTCATGGAAACAAACACAGATACGTTGATTAGCAATGAATTCTGGCACAAATACTGGCACAAATTCCCATCTGCTTATGTTCCAGGCTTTTATTTAGCAAAAATATGAGCTGGCTTCAACGCACTGTTGCTTTATCAAGCTTATTTGAACTAGTGGTCTCGAACTAACGCTCCCAAGTGAGTATATCAGCGAGTCTGGCCAATGGAGCCACGTTTCGACAAGTGTTTGAAAAAATTTTAACTTCCTACGTCTCCCCTAACAACCAAGGATAGCATTTATAGCCCGACCAATCGTGTTTAGCCTTACATATCATTCCAGCCAATCAGTTCAAATGTAACTTGTGGCCCATTTCCCGTACAATGGTGGTGTAAAAAAATCTACCACTGAGCGATTCTGATTTTGGGTGTTGTCTGACAGCACTATCATTTTATTTTGGCTATAACTTGTTAATTCCTAGACTATTTGCATAACGTTGTACATATTCTTTGTCAGCAAGCCCTAAGGAACCCAAATATACCAATTTAAAAGAGCTAAATGGCTGCGTTCAAAATATGCAATTTCTAGGATAGTCGTGTAGTTGTTTTTTTTTTTTTTTTTTTTTTTTTTAATGTGAGAACCGCCACCTGTCCTGCTGTACTGTCAGACTAATGTCAGGATTTCGGACATAAAACAGTAGAATGTCAGGTTTCCCCAATAAGCGTTTTTCAGGTTTTAAAACCTAACTCTGGGAAGGGTAGTGAATTTATCACTGTCCGTCCGAAAAAGTTAGTGCATGTGGCCTTACACGCGTGATAGTAGTAATTGTGTATCGCGCGACGCGTGTTTTGTGTTGCACGTGTTCGGCTTTATGCCTCTCCCTTCTCTCTATCCTTTAGTCCATCTGTCTTTAGTTACGCCGTGTATAAAATGGAATGAATGAAATATTAAAATTAGGTCATTGTTCAGCTTGGTATCTCAATGTTTTTGCAAGAAATACAGCACACGTTTCATTGAAGAACGCGGGTAATAATACAGTAGGCTTTTACTATCAACGTGAAAGCGTTACAATTTGCCGACGAAGTAGAAAACAAGGGGGATTTCGAGTACTGTCATTGTGACAGCACTGTTCTTTACCATTCTTCTTCCTTTATTTATTATATGTATTTATTAGGCTTTATATTTACTTGATAATTTATATATGTGGATTAGAATATTCCACGACACACATCAAGTCAACTTTGGTGCGCAGAATGAACAAATAAGATGAATTTACGTACAGTGAAGAAAATATGGCCCAATGGGCTGATCACCCGTTGGCTTGTCACACCGATTACGGAAACAACGGCAGATGGATCTATTTGTTGTTGCCCTAAAGACGCCGCTAGGCGTGATGGGAAACTACAACAGAGAAAATCAATCTGCTGTTGCCCTTAAGACGCTACAAGGCGTGATGGCCTCTGACTGCTTGGTCGGTCTTTGGCTAAGGACGGAAGAAGAAGAAGAAGAAGAAAATATGACTGATATAATAGTAACAGTTTTCGCCACTATTCTCCATATCATGAAATCATAATATTTCTTAATCCTGCCACTGTCCAATAGGATATTCTTAGCGAAAGCCCGTTAATACTGTGAAAAGGTCTCAGCCAGACCAGGTCTTACTGCCTGATACCTAAAATTTGAGGGACCTCCTAGTCCACAGCCGTCTGAAAACCGTCAACGATGGCCACTTTGGAACCAAGCCATGTAACCGTACACGATGTAAGACATGTCAGTATGTAATCGAAACACGTTCAGTCTCGTTCCCTAACGCCAAGTTCACCATCACCCATGGCTTCACATGTGAGTCACGCAACGTCATTTATGCTATTATATGCAAACGTTGCACCATTACGTACATCGGCCAAACGGGCACACGACTGGGCGACCGATTCTGCAGACACCTCTATGACATCTCTCAGTTTAATTCCACACCTGTGGCCATCCACTTCAATGGCCCTGACCACCACGGTGCCACTGACATCCAGGTGACAGCCATCAGCTACTGTTCCTCGGACGCCAACAGTCGGTTTCGCCAGGAACAACGCCTCATCCATCTTATGGGTTGCCTCAAACCACACGGTTTGAATACCCAACATTCGTTTGTCTGAGACGCCTTTCTCTATCAAGTCCCTGTTGTATGACTTTCTACTTTGATGCGATCACCCTTTTTTTTTTTTTTTTTTAAATTACCATTTTTTAAATTTAATAATTATATTTATTTATGTATTTATTTATTTATTTTTTTTTAAATTATTTTTTTCCTTTATTATTTTTTATTTTATTTATTTCTTTATTTAGTTTTTATTTTTATCTATTTATTTATTTGTTTTAAATTTACTTATTATTATTATTTATTTATTTATATTTTATTTTTTTATTTTATTTATTATTTATTGATCACTTTTTTCTCACTCTTTTCCAGTCCTTGTTTTCATTATTTCTTATTTTTATATACTATCAACTTCCTCTTTCCAGTTTAGTGGCAGCCATCTTGCTTTGCTTCACATGTGACTGGACTTAATATTAAGGGAGTTTCTTTTCTCTTATTTTTATAGTTTCATGTTCTCTACTTAATTCTCATTTTCTTTCCCTCCTGTCTCTTGTTTGTCTGTCCCTGACGAAGGCCTTGTGGCCGTAACGTAGGTTTTTCTTGTCCTTCTCCTTGTAAGACGTATTACTATTTGTGTGTGTGTGTTTTTTTTTTTTTTTTTTTTTTTTTCACCTGATACCTAAACGGTTTTAACTATTAGGCCAATCCAGTGTTTCTCAAGCGGTGGGCCGCGGCACACTAGCGTGCCGCACAAATTTTGTAAATTTACTACATGAAGTATATTTTAAGTCAACAATTAATGTAAAACTGATCTTACAGCTTGAATTCATTCAATTATAACTGGAGCCATTAACTGCTTTGAACAAAAATAGATGTACTTCAAAATTATTTTAAACAATTAAGAGAAAATCAAATTGAGAGTTTTCTTTATTCTAAAGTACCCACAAATTATTGTATTTAATTTAGTATACATCACTGTAATTTTTTATTCAAGCGCGGGGTCAGATAGGTGTGCCGCAAATTTTTAGAAAACTGAAAACTGTGCCGTGAACACAAATAGGTTGAAAACAATGAACTAGACAATACTCAAATAGCTTCTTGGCGTTATTCTTCTTCACACAAACAAAGCCTTCAATCCATGAGAAACACAACTCGCCTATAATAAGCTTACTTAAATACAATACAGGTACAGTCACGCGTTCCAGCTAGAATCGTATAAATTGCTTGAGTTCGTAAAATACACAGAATCTCCCACCTCAGACACAAAAACTTGCAAACTTTTTTTTCTTTGGACCATGAAAATAAAATAAAAATTAGTTTTAAAAAAAACAGGCCTACTTCTGCACATGTCATATGACTGACTGTCTATGGCTCAACAAGTCGAAATAAAGATTTCACATCATGTGATTAATAAAATCAGGTAGTCTCACAGCAGATGTTGCCGTAGGGTCAGTGAAGTTTTAGAGACTTCACATGCTATGTCAGGCTGTTTTTTGTGAGGTGGGGTGACCAGTTACATTCCTACTGCCTTTGCGTTCCCTAGCTCAGTGCCGAATTAAGGCCAACTGATGCCCTAAGCACAGCCCAACAATGGTGCGCCTACTTCCCCCCCCCCCCTTTCCCCCTTCCATTGTTTAACTGACAAGACATTAAGACTCAATAAGTGCTGAAGGTGAAATAAGAGATTGAAAATTCAGTTTTCTTCCAGGCCAGAATGTTTGCTGTTCTCAATGTTTCAAAGTCATATAGCAAGGCACTTTCATCGTTTCCTTTGCTGTTTAAGTTGTTTTAATTTTCAATGTATATTTTGTTATGTCCAATCAATCCTTGCTATTCGCGTGTTCCGTGTTCGCGGACTCGCTCATTCGCGCGAGATAAAGTGTAACTCATTTTTTGCCATTCGCGGGTACCTCGCGGGCATTCGCACTGTAGCGAAATTTGGTTCCTCTTGCTTTGTTGTGGAAAAAAAAAATGTGTAGCGCGACTCCCACACACACACACCAGCGCAAGGTCAGCGCGGCGGTCTTTCTTTGCAGTTTGTAGTAGACGGGAAATGTGACTTACGGTTAAAAGACATACACTATTACCGAAGAATGATGAAAGAGCTAATAGGAATGAATGGCGGACTTTCAAAGTTTGCATTTACTGGACATTAAATTATTCACTACAGGAGAACGCCTGGTTGGAATAATATTAAATAAAAATAATTCAACAAAGGAAATAGACTAGAAATTATATCAAAAAGGATATTATTCAAATATAAATAGTTTTAAAGATAATTAATATTTTTCACCTTCATCACATCGGCTAAAAGTTAGCTAATAATCTTTAAAAATTTATTACACTAACAAGCCTCAACGGATTTGTATAAAACTTATATGTAATGAAAGCCTCATATGGGGAAAAGGAAATGATACATAGAAAGGACGGAAGAATATAAGTGTGTAGTGAACAGAAGAAAAAAACAAGTACAGGAAAAACACAGATTGCTTCAAATAGCCTCAAACCAGGAGATGAAACGAAAATCTTTTGGGACTTTTAGAGGTGCTTTCTCGTACGCGCGAGAGACTGAAATATAAGGACAGAGACGCGTTGAAAATCACACACACCAAATCCAGAAGCCAAAGTGAGAAACTGGAAGACAGTATCTGCAAGAAAAGTTATTTTTTTCACGCTGCATGCAGGGCAGATTAACTTCAACCAAAACAATCTCACCGTGAGCTTATAGATCCTAAGAGGGTATGTAAGTTTATTAAAGATATATGTATGAATAATATCATTTTATTTCAGATTTTATTTCTGATTGATTGTATCAGATATAATAAAAAAGAGAATGACGCTAACCAGAGATAACCTTCACCGGCATTGTCAGGAAGCATAACCATTAATTGGTTAGCCACATATATCATGGCTAGTTCTTGCCTGGAAGCTTACGACATACCAGCAAGTACATAAGTGACTTGACATCCATAAGTGGAAGGCAAAGGTTATATCGTACCCATGTATCATAACCTATGATTTATTCATGTAATTTGTTAATTCTGCACAGTATACATTATCTTATCATGCTATCTCTGTAACATACTACCATGATTCATTCATTTATATACAAACACTGAAGACATGGTCGCATCATGAACAGTAGTTGGTGGTGAGATTGTTGGAACAACATGGCCACCTATTACTTCTTGTTCCAGGTTTTTATGATCAATGTTTATGATCATTCCTGATCGAGAAACTAAAGACTTGAAGAAGTTGATCCAGTTCACTGAAGCCTAGAGGTCAACCAATCTTCAACACCTTAGTCCCTCGTAGTTATAGGGCGGGCTGAAGGAAAGTCTTCCGTACTCCAGTGTGTCGGAGGAACCTCGAGCAGACGTGGCTAAAGTTGAGTTTCTTTGTATCCATCCAACAAATCCTGTGAGCAGTTTCTAAAACGACTGTCTAATGATGACAACTAGATGGCAAGAGATAATGTGACAATCCTTTTGTTGTAAATTCAGTGGAAGATAAATCCAAGACTTTTTCTATTAGTTATTTTAATTTGTAACTGTAAATAATCATACATTTTACCATCTTCCAACACCCATATATCATTACAAGAATATATAGATGTACATAATAAATTGGATAATTGTACTCATTTGACTTGTTAAAATTTTAACTGTTAAATTTTGAGTTACCTTTTCAAATTTAATTATATTATCACATAAGGTTACGATAGCGAAAGTAGCAACTTATACTTCTGAAGCCTAAATCTATTGTCCAGCTCAGAGTATTCACAGCTGTAACTCACTTGTGATACCAGTGTACTTCTCGGGCACTGGAACTTCATACTTTCTGGAGAGAGATTCTACTTCTGCTCTACCACTATTATCATAATAGGAAAACCTTTCGCTACACGCACCCATGCCCAGTAGGCAGATTCACCTGATGCGGAAGCTACTGAAGTATTTAAAAATTCCTCCTTCAGCTCTTAGAGGAAAAAGGTTACCTACTTGAGTAATGGTTAAAAAAAAAGAGTGTACATACTGTAGTGTTACAAAGACAACTGTATAAAATACATTTATGAAATGCACAGTATAATAAATAACCTTTTTTTTTACAAGATGGGTTCACGAAATGATGAATTTATGGTGATTGGTAGCAAAAGTGTATGGTGAAGAGGGTCCCTCAGGAACCCAACCCCAACCCACTGTTTTCAATATGATCAATGGTTCTGTATTCGCTGATTTCCGTATTCATGGGGTTTTCAAGGAACCTAACCCCCGTGAATAACGAGGGTTGACTGTATATGTTTTATACTTTCTTTCCTGTTTATTTATCTCCATTGTACTATTAAACTCGTGTATATATTCGCACTGTTTACCTTTTGTATGTTATATGTCTGAGTAATTATTTTCCCTACAAAGTTCAGTGTCATACATCATACTATTCAACAGTAAAAACTACATATGAATAATTCTGTCCCTTACACATTCATTTCGTTCATTCATCTCCATTTCCGATCCTTCAGGAGCATGGAACAACCACAGCAGCTGGTGTCATTACTGTAAGAATCCTGCATCAAAGTATATGCTCTTGCAGAAGTGGTTTCTATAGCTATTTGTTTGACATGATGTAGTTGCCAGCCCCATGCATAACCTTACATTAATTAGTCACCCCTACACGGCATGTCTGAATGAGCAGTACGCATATTCTGTTTTTCTGCTGAACTCAAAGAATCCGGGAAACAACACGGAGCCCTCGTACACAAAGTATTTAAAAATATGTTATTTTTCTTCTTCTTCTGCGTTCGTTCTAACAAGGACGTTTGTTCTGTTGTGTCGCCGTTTACAGCAAAGCTGCGATATCTGCACCTTTCGGCCTGACACATCCGTTTTCGGCATGGCATTTTTGGGACTGGGTTAGCCTTCCCTCTTCGATCCCTACTCTCTCAGCCAGACTGCAGTGATGCAGCCTGTTTCCAGGACCACCACTTGGATGTGGAGTAGTGTCTTGGTCAGCTCTGGTTCGCTGACCCTGATGCAAGCAGTCAAGCTATGGGTCGCTTACTGCATTCCTTACTTTTGATGCGTCTTCGGTATGTTATGACTTACTAACTCAAGATAATTCATAAAAAATGTTATGATTTACTAACGCAAGATAATTCATAAAAAAATATGTTATGACTTACTTAAAAAGGGATACATTTTGCTCCACGAACGGATCTCCATGTTTTGAAGAGTGAAACCTGTAAGGCAGGGCAGAGTCTTCCACCGACATCCCTTCCGGGGCGAAAGATGACGAGTTCATATACAGCTTGTCCAACACCTTGGCCTTTACTAACTCCGGCCATGGCATTCCCGACACCCTCTCCGCGAGATGGCCGGCAATTGTGTACATGATGTTGCTATAGTGATTTGAGTTAAGGAAATCCGTAGTTTCGGGAAGAAATCGAAGGCGTCTGAAACGTAAAAAATGTTTATGGGCTTTAAGTAGCAAATACAGAATACCGTGTGGAAAATAGTAGCTAAAGGATTAGGGTTTACTTTAGTGATAAGATAAAATGTGTTGGACACTGTTGGGTATACCATGGTATACCAGTCTGACAACCTTTGAACCGTCTACTTCTGCTATTACATCTGGCTGATGAACTTGACAAGAGTAGTAGGATCAAAGATTGTTAGACTGGTATGTTAATATGGCAAGTTGTTCATTACGGGATACAAGGTATCCCGTCATAAATAACGACTAGAAAAAACCAACTGAATTAAAAAAATTCTTCAAACTGTCATTGGCTGCAAAGAGCCGCAAGCTCAGAAGCCCTAGTTAAACAACAACAACAACTACATTATCTATTGTCCCACAAATTCTTTGTATTCACTTCTGAAGGCATTATTCCGCTCTTTTGATAGCAAATAAACACCTTCCCCTCGATGAGACCCATGAAGTGAACAGAAATAAGGATTGTCCGTCATCTCGCCCCATACTCGCTGAACATAATTCCCGACACATCTTCCATTCTATTTCACCTCTTCAACCGCTTGGCGTTGAGTGGTAGAGAATAGTATCAGGACCAATCGTACGGACCGGGCTAGACAGGGTTTTGATTATTCATCCACTCACTTCATACAGTTTATCCCTTCTTCATGAAGTCGCACTGTAAGGTCAAGTTCAGGTAGATAAAAGGTCTTACAAAGAACAGGTGAGACAGGTATGCATTCCAGTTCCTGGTACTATTCAGGTGTGGTTGGCATCTCGATTTCACATTGATCATAGACTTGTAAATATTAACAATTATTTGTTCTTACTTTTTTTTCTGATTTCTTCTTTTGTTTCTTCTCTACTCTCACCTGTGCTTTGTATTTTTTTTCCTCCATTTATTTATTTTCGCAATTCTTCTTATAGTCTTCTCCTTTTCTGTCACTCTTTTTCATCTTATGTTATTTTTTCATTTTCTTTCTGCCATGGTCTGTTTTTTCTTTCCTTCCTACATCTTATTTCTTTCAATTATCGTTGAAGCTCTTTTTAGTCATTTTTTCTGTTTCTTCCGGCCTTATCTGCCACTTTTTGTTCGATAATCTTACTTCATTATTATTTTATTTCCTTCTTCTTGATATTCCCTTTTGTCCGTCTTTATACTTCTTATTATTGTTTCTTCTTCATTAATTGTTTCATATTCTCGTCATCGTTTTCTCCTATCCATCCATAGCTCTGAGCAGGACGTTATTAGCTCTTTGACAACCTGCCCTCATCTTCTATACCACCCACCGATCATCTCCCATACTACCCACCCATCATCTCCTATTCCACCCACCCATCATCTCCTATACTTCCCTACTACCTATCGTCTTCTACACTACCCATCCATCCATCTCATATACTTCCGATTCATCATTTTCTATTCTACCCATCCATCTTCTTCTATACTTCCGATCCATCATCGTCTCTTCTACCCATCCATCACTGTTTCCAGCCATGCACCGGCGGCACACCAATGTGCTTCGGCACACCAATGTGCTTCGTCAAACCAATGTGCTTCGGCACACCGGTTGCAGAGTCTATACTACTCATCCATCATCGTCAATACTAATCATCTATTGTCCTCTCTCCTAGCTATTCTCTATACATCTGTCATAAATTTTTTAGATAGATAGGTCAGAGGATATTTATGGTCCCGTCTGAGCAGAGGTGATGGTGGTAAATATGTGAAAATAAAGATTTAAGAAATAGATTTTCACGAGGGGATAGTGTAAGATGAAGATTAGTCTCTGGAGTGAGTAGTTCCTCTAGTCCAGCCTATCTATACGATTATATTTTAATATCAGACGACCTTTCTCTCCCTATATGAAATATAAGTTACACTACACACCCACACACACACACAATTATGTGACAATAAGACACACAAACGTGAAAAAACAATGGATAATTGGGTATGGGTCTGACCGGCACACTAAATTAAGTTTTTGTTTAGTTTATTATCACTTAAACTTTACAACATCAAACATATACAAATCAATATATTCATGTTTACAGACATAGGAAAATAACCCAATAAGTGCCCTCCCCCCTGTTGAGAAAAGATCCCAAAAGAAGTTAATAACCCAAAAGGTCAAAGATTAACACTCGGGTATAGAATAGACAGTAAAGAAAAAGAACAAAGTTCCTACTTAAGCTATCCAGTAAAGTACTCAGGTTAGCGAAATAAAAAAAAATAGTATAGTTAGTACAATGATTGTAACAAAGGAAACTATTTACTCTCTCTCTCTCTCTCTCTCTCTCTCTCTGTCTCTCACTCTGTCATCTGTGGCCACAAACACGCTTGCTTACTTATTATAGTCTGAACATATATTGTCAGTTGGGTTGCCAAATCCGGCCCCAGACCAGTTTTGGTATCTAATAATAATTGCAAGGTGGTCGCCAAAGTTGGTGGTTATAATTTTTCCTGGATGAATCCTGTGTCACCATACATAGTTACTGAAGCAAGACGTTCTCGGGACGTTCACAGTTACAAAAATAAAGCCTCTGGTTGCTCAGACAAAAAAAATGTTACGATATGTAAAAAACTGATAATCGATGGTTAATCCTATCGGCTGACTTTATGATGAGTACCGATTTTGAAACAGCACAACTGTCTGAATAAATCCAGTGCTGTGTCTGTCAAAGGTCAGGAATATATGTTCTTCCGTGTGCCCAGTGGGCTGGAAAATTTTGGTAAAATAATTCTGGGTAAGGTAACGTCCAGTTACAATTGTGGTAAAGTGGGATGATATAAATAGTTATAGGGGACTTAGTGTAATGACTGAGATCAGCTGTGAAGGTATCTGTATCTAATAAGTGTGGTGTATTACAGATGACCTTACTTGCTACCACATTTATACCTCAGTCAGAATTATTCTGGAATATTGTGATGACTACGTTGAATGTCTAGGGTTATGATAATGATGAAGTGTAAGTCACAACAACAACAGACAGATAAACAATTTAATTTATTCCACAACACTTTACAACACTGTGACACTCACACACATATAACACTCTATAAGACTATTTAAAATGAGTCAAGTGTTAAAGTTTAAAAATATATGTATTAATTCCTTTCAATAATAGATATCCTGATTCAACTACACAGTGAACCAGGAATCACAATCAAATGTAATTACAAGTTGTATGTACACAATTTATCGATATGATCTTTGTATTGACATATTTTATTATTATTATTCTATGTGTGTAAGTTGTGAAGTAGTACTATGAGGTAATACTGGCTTTTTCAAGCTAGGTTGTTGTTTTTCATCATGACTTCAAGTGTTTGCTTATGGTGGAAATCGTATTGGGAAAAGTTCACAGTTCCTGTCATTTGAAACAATTTATTGTCCCTCTTTGATTAATATGCTGTCAATTTTAGAAAGGGGGGGGGCACATAGGATTGAGCTGCTCTGGCCACAGAATCTTATCTTCTGTGATGGCGGCAGGAAACAGTCTCCTCTGCTCGCTTGCTTCACTGTGTTCTTGAGACACCTCACTGGTCGCTATCTGGACCAAGGGGTATGCTATCAGCCTCTGGATTCAGCAAAACTCAGACCAGGTGCTGCTTCAATAAGTTAGGACCACGGTCCCTGAAACAAGAAGGTTGTACCTCCTACTTCAGAACTAATTTATAATCTATTTCCACACTGAACACAATACATAACAAACACTGAGTTCAGAGCGGTAGGCCAACTGCTAGCTTCATCTGAAACAATTTACACCAGTATTCTTCTCCTTAATGGTTACTACGCCTCTGCAATTCCAGCATTAGTTCCTTCTAGTCAATAAGATAGGTGTCAGTGTACTATTTGGCGATCCCATGCAGATATACTTCTCTCCGACAAGTTTTGTTCAGGTTGGAGCAATATCTAGGCTTTGCCTCATGTTTGCTACTGAACCACACACATATACAGACATAAATTATCAATTCACATTCAATTTTCATCAAAAAGATATCATATATGTCAATCTTACCACAATTCATGGAAATAATAAACAAATACGTTGACTGGCGATGAATTATGGCACAAATTCCGATCTGCCTCTGTCCCAGGCTTTTATTTAGAAAAATATGAGCTGGATCTCAACGCACTGTTTCTTAGTAAGTTTATTTTAAAATGTGGCACTGAACAGACTCTCCTAATTGACTATATCAGCGGGTCTAGCCAATAGGACCATGTTTACACAAGCTTTTGAAAAAATTTACCCTTCCTACGTTTCCCCTAACAACCAAAATTAGTATTTGCAGTCCGACTAATCGTGTTTCGTCTTACATATACTTCCCGCCAATCAAATCGGATTTAACATGTTGGCCTATTTCCCGTAAAATGGTGGTTTCAAAACATGCCACTGTGCGATTATGATTTGGTGCTGTCAGACACCCTCACTATTTTCTTTTGGCTATAATTTGTTAATTCCTAGACTATTTGCGTAACTCTTAACATATTCTTTGTCAGCAAGTCCTAAGGAACCCAAATATATAAATTTAATGGAGCTAAGTGGCTGCGTTCAAAATATGCATTTTCTTCTACGTCCCGTTCACTTCGATACGATGTGGTGTCTCGGTACTGTCAGGCTTTCAGACATAAAACAGTATAATGTCATGTTTACTAATAAGCATTAAACAGGTTTTTAAACCTAACCCTCGTATTGGTAGTGTTTTTTATCACTGTCTATTTGAAAAAAAAGTTAGTGCTTCATGCCTTACGCTTGGGGGTGGCATTAATTTTATATCGCGAGACGCGTGTTAGTGTTGCATACGTTCCTCCGTTCAGCCCTCTCTCTCTCTACCCTAAGTTCATCTGTCTTTTCATTACGCAGTGTATAAAATGAAATTAATGCTAGTATTAATCTAGGTCATTAATCAGCTTGCGTATCTCAAGGTTTTCTAAGAAATACAGTGCACGTTTTATTGTTAGAAAGGCGTGTATGCTGCTATAGGCTTTACTATCAAACGTGAAAGCGTTACAATTTTCAGACGAAGTAGAAAAAAAGGGGGATCTCGAGTACAGTCATTGTGACAGCACTGTTCTTTACCATTCTTCTTTCCCTTTTATTGAATTTATGTGTTAGGCTTTACATTTACCTTTTAATTTGTATATGTGGATTTAGAATGTTTCACGACAACAATTAATCTTATTGTTTATTTTTGGTCTCTCTCTGAATGCAGAAAGAGGACCGAACAGGTCCGAAAATCGAAGACCCAATAATAATAAGAATGTAACTGGTGATATTAGACCGCTAGCAGCTGGTTTTTGATTGAGTGCTAGATAAGGAAGAAAAGAACATTTAAAAAAACTGCTACTATCCTGTCCGTAAGTTTTCCGCTATGGCATGTCGGGAAAGAAGGGTATGAGCCCTCCCACATATTGCCTGCGAGAAAGTGAATCGCGCACGAAGTCCTTTATTCAATTTATCTATGCGCACACTTTAACAAAATCTGCCTGTCACTATTAGTTATTTGTTAGCGTCTTTTGTTTAGTCACCTAACAATTACTCTAGTCACTATTTTAATTTCACACAATGAAATATAATGTGAATTCTATTCGGTCACTGATCCGTCACACTTAATAATCTCAGTCAGCTAAGCCGTATCTTCTTGTGTAAGAAAAAATGGGGTATTTGAAATTACATTACTCTGAACGACTAGCAAGAAATATCTATGCGTTAGGTTATTTCGCTAGTTTTAAACGCTAGGGAATTACATTTAATAAAATGGTAAACCTAGCACATTTTTAACACTTAAGCACAATTTCTATTTCTACAAATCAAAAAATTATTTCCCACGGGAAAATTTAACACATCCAGCGAAGAAATGGTTCTAGTCTTGCGTGCTTAGATTATCCAAGAAATTTCTGAGCGACGCTAATACTAAGTTTGAGAGAGCGCTGTATATATACAGATTTGAGTGTTATTATCGCGAGAATGTGAATTTTCACACTTCTCATGAATAACAGAAATTCAGGAAACAATTCCCCCCCCCCCGATCAAAATTCCTCGGTCACTCTGTTAGCCGTTGCAAATCGACAACAAAGGCTTCCCCGTGTAACCTTTTTCCTCCCGAGATTTTCTGTTTGCTTCTGATATCAAACGATTATCTCCCTGTATGTATAAACATCAAACAGGTACGTAGGGAAAATTTCTGCCCGCGTTTCCCCTTCAAAGAAACCGCTTATCTCCCGCGTGCTTCTGTCTGTCAACAGTGATGATGGCAAATCAGCTCGCGTGAGAATTGTTCTTCTTCTTCTTCGTCCTGAAAAGGACGGTGGTTGCGTTGTGTCTGTTTGCGCCTAAGCTGTGATATCTGCACCTTTCGGTCGACACATCCGACCTCTGCACGGCATTTTTTAAGGACCGGGTTTGCCTTCCCATTTCGATCCATGCTCGCTCAGCCAGCCTGCACTGCTGCAGACTGTTTCCAGGACCACCACGTGGAGGTGGAGCACGGTCTTGACCAGCTCTGGTTCGCTGGTCCTGACGCAGGCAGTCAAGCTATGAGTCGCTGACTGCATTCACTATTGCTGTATCTTGGGGTCCCGCGTGAGAATTCAGGTAAGCGAATCATGGCTCACTGACTGTTATCTGGCAGGTCGCGGACTAGCTAATATGTCTAAACACTCATTAGCGCATGTAAGACAGGAAAATAGGCGTGGCTTCAAAAGTGAGTCAACAGACAGCGAATTGCATGATTTTGCCTTCGCAAAACATAAACGCTAACTAAGGGAGCAAAAGTGGTCGGATTACTGAGGCTATATTTACATTTCCACGTCACAACATCCCATTCATCATCTTCTATTCTACTCACCCATCCATCTTATGTTCTATCTATCATCTGTTCTACACATCAATCCATCTTCTATACTACCCATCTATCAAATATTATAGGCAACCACCATTCTCTATACTTCCCGTCCATCATCGTCTTTTCTACCCATCCATCAATCATCTTCACTACCGATCCATCGTCGTCAATACTACCCATTCATCTTGTATTCGAACCATACACCCATCTATAATTCCCATCCATCATCTTCTATTCTACCCATTCATCTTTTATTCGAACCATACACCCATCTATAATTCCCATCCATCATCTATAATTCCCATCCATTATCTTCTATTCTACCCGTCCATCTATCTTCTATACTTCCTAACCATCGTCTTCTATTTTACCAATTCATCCATCTTCTATACTACCCATCCATCTATCTTCTATACTTCCTAACCATCGTCTTCTATTTTACCAATTCATCCATCTTCTATACTACCGATGCAAGGTCGTTAGCACTACCTATCCATCTTCTATTCTACCCATCCATCATCTTCTAACTTCCCGTCAATCATCTGTACTACCCATCAATTTCCTTCTAGGGCTCCCGCTTCATCTTAAACCAAGATCACTATTTCCCTTGACCTTTCTCACATGACATTAATGTCTCTTATGGTCTGACCTAAATCTGTAACTTCTCAAAATTTCTATGACAGTCTGCCTCTGTTGAAGACTGAGTTAGTTGAGCTGGAAGATAAAACTAGAATGAAAAGAAGGATACAAAGCAAGGACTAGTAGAAGAAGGACAAATGGTTTCAGAAAAAAAAGATGACTGTGAAGTTATAAAGTAGTTATATTTCTATGATTTTCTTTCATATTTCTTGTATTTTCATTTACAGAGGCAGAAACATATTCACAGCACCAGCAACAATGCAACACATCACATGCTATCACAAGCACCATCAAAGCTATATATACCAGCACTTTCACATCAGCCACATCCGACATCGCCACCATTGATCATAATATCATCATAAGCAAGCGCCACAACTGTCCAATAGCTGGATTTAACACCAGCCATATCTGAAACCAGCCCCCCCCCCCCCCCCCTCTCAAGAGCTCATGAGGCGCTGGCCGTTTCACGGTGTGAGGCCCCCTCATTGTTTGGGGAAAATGGTTAAAAACATTTTGTTCCCAAGAAGGGCATTGAGGATCATGCATGACACATCCTTGGCCGAGGTGTCCCCCCCCTTTTGCTGTGTTTAGGCCTGGGCCACATGGCACTACTGTAAAATCCCCTCCCCCCCTCTGGTAATTTATTAAGCTATTCGATTCAAGAGGTCGTCCATATATGACATCACGCAATTTTCGAAATTATAACCCCTCCCCACTTCCTTTGCCAAATTTCGTCACAAAAAACGCACGCAGACCCCTTTTTACGTGACGTCACAAATCTTTTTCTTCTCCTCCCCCACTTTTTTTCTCCCTTTATGCAATACTGACAAGAAACAACGTAATCGAATGTAAGCTAGTTAGCTAGTAAGCTAGTTAGCTAGTCATCATCATTATGCTTTATGTCAAGTCTCCCTGCCCTGTGCCATCAGCTCAAGGTCTTTACATATCTTCTTCATCCTCTTCATGTCTGTCTTCAGTTCTCTTCTCCATGTATTCCTTGGTCTTCCTCTGCCTCTCTTAACCTGGAGATTCCAGAACAAGGACTACCTGGTCAAGCTATGAGCAAGTTTGCTCAGTGTGTGTCCTATCCATCTTCAGCGTCTTCTTCTCCCGTCTTATTCTTCTTGCGCATGCCTGCAGTCGTATAGTAGGTCTATCTTTATCACTCTGTATCTTTTCCAACATCTGTCTTATGTTATTTTCTCTCTCATTTTCCTCTATCATTGTCGTTAAAGTAATATGTCTTAATCACGGCTTATACTTAAGTGTAACTTAACATTCCTTTGATTTACTTTCCCTCCTTGAGCGATCTTTCGGAACCCACATTGCCTCTTTAGAATCTTGGTAAACACACCTGGCCACATTAGACGAGTATTGTTTACTTTGGGAGACGACCGGCATGGCAATAGAGAGAAGTCTTTTAATGGCTAATCCGCCGTTTAAACAACACGAGGGTCATCATCTTGCGACACAATAGCACGGTGCGACAAAGGACTCGTGAAGCCAGCATACTGATTACCTAGCGAGATAAGGAACAAAGAGATTACAGAAACCGTCTTACGACAATGGGCCCCGCCATAACATGCACTTCACGCGAAGCAGAAAAACAAAGGACAGGAGGCTTTGTGACAGAGGACCGGGTGATTTCTACATTGGGTGGCCAATCCAAAACCACGGTTTGTCTCGCAAAACGAACCCGAGCATGGAATTGAAGAGTTGGTTGCGAGAGCCCACTCATTTTAGCGATTGACGTGGGTTTCGTACATCATAGCATCATAATACAAGATGGACACCTAGTTATTGGATTGGAGGCAGAGTCAGACGAACAGCAAGGACATCTGACACATGGGCAAACCAGAAATATAACGAGATGTTCGACAGAACGGCAGTACTGAGTTTTCAAAATCGCGGCGCATACGTTGTCCCTAACGCATAACCTGTGTACAGTTGTACTAATATTTCAATCCTGTGTGGATATTTGATTCATATATGTGCAGTGTAATTTTATAGGGTTCTTCAGGAATTAGCGAAGGGAAAAGGAGTCCAGCAGAAGTCTGAGTCTACACATTATGTGTTTGGTGTCTAACCAGAAAGAAGCTAGCAAAGCGTACGTCTGGATTGCAGAATTCACAAGATAGGATATCCTACACCTCCCAAGTTACAAGGAAGTCTCGCCCGCATTTGTAAACGTTTTTGGCGCAGCATTTTTTCACCTTTACCAAGTGCTCAAAAGTTGATTCCATATACATATATCAAGATCAACTCACTCAAAAGCGTATTTTATGAATCAAGATTCCCTATTCATAAGTTGATTCTCATACATACATCAAGTTCAACTCACTCAAAAGCGTATTATCTGAATCAAAGAGTACGTACTCAAGTTGATGAGTCTACATACCAAGATCACTTAGTCACAAGTTGATTCGCCAAGATATCAAGCTCAAAACAACAAGTTAGTTCAGCTACTCCCTACGTCAGTACATGAAGTGAAGTCATCAACTTTTATCGTACATAGCACGAAGTAAATTCACTCTGACTATCTTCATTGCACGAAACTCACTTGTTACCAGAAGATCATTTTGTGACGAGCTCCAGTCTAGCCAGTACTCTTCAGAGATCACACAGCAAACATTTTCTTGAGACAACTTTCAACGGTTTGTGAACGCTAGAGAGATATTTCCAAATATTGAAGGACAGTATATCTTCCAAGTTCTCATTACTACAAAGGTTTTCATCAGTACGTCCTCGTCTTGGAGATAACCCACACAACATACCATACACCTACATTGGACAGTCTATGCATACCTGTGTATAATCATACAGTGGAGGAGCATTGAGAGACACAAAGACAGTGTGGCTTGGACATCAGTGTGGTAACACTTAATATATCACATCATCATTTCATTATTCACATAGTTTCATTATCATATTTAACTAACTACATTATTTACATCTCATCTGTGTGTGTGAGTATTGTCTTTAACCATCATCACTTTTTTTATTTGAAGTTGGGGGCTCTTTCTTTATCGAGATCTAAGGGCAGAAGCTAATTGATAAGGGTGGAATTAGGATGCCGTCAAATTACCACCTCTATCGACACCAGGTATTACAATGCAAGATGTGGGTGTCTTATCTGGTTTAGATTGTTGCTGTGTGTGTGTTGCAGTAGAACAGTTCAGGGTACACCACAGGCAACATGACGTGTAGAGTCATAAAAATGGTAACTTCGCTTTAGGTTTATACCATTTATTGCACGCCACAAAACAGTCATGATACTTATGTTATCATCGGCATAGCACAACGAATGCAGCATTCAAACTCATGTTAACTGACAGTCATGTAGAAGTCAATACTCAATAGTTGTATGGAAAACAAATATCATAGCGAAGCTTGATAAATAATACATATAACTTCTGCAACCGTGGTCAGCTGCAGATCCTTAATGTTCATAGACAATAATAATTATTCCTTCCTGATGCTAGCAGATCAGATGTATACAATACGTCCGTTTACTGTCTGCACGTGAGTAGCATACATGGATTACAGGTCAGCTCAACCTTTATAACCTTCCTAAGTCTAACCATCTGACTTGGACGTGATCTCTGATATAACGAATCCTGGAACACAGACAATAGTCTTGTTGGTCTAGAGCGACCCATAGATATATAACTAGTTCAGGTATAAAGATACCGATGACTTAATCCTAGTCAAAGTACCTCTCCATTTTGAATCACACAGGCGAGCAAAAAGGCGACAAAATGACGAACCTCTAGATGATAGCCTAAAGTTCGATACAAGAGGAATTACCTTATTTCGGAAAATCAACCATGAACATATGCCTCCAGGCAGGCTTGAATAATACGGGGAAATAGTCTAGTTAGCTAACTAACTCACAAAGACAATGTATTTCCCTCAGAGAATCACAAGACGCAGTCGCGTCCGCTCGCTAATCAGTCCATTTCTCAACTGCCCGACCTGGGCGGAACAACAAACGACAACCAAGTTGAGACATGCGCAGAGTGACAATCTCTGAGTCGCTGTTCACAATAAGACGATTCTAAGAACATTCGAGATAAAAGTCTTACACAGTCGCGCCTTTTATGGACATGAACAGAAGCGTTAAGAAAGGTTTCAAACATCTACAACAGTTGACTGATACTACCAAATAAGGAGATATGGTCACGCTTCGTTCAAGACATTATAGACCGAACGTGTCTCTATACAAGAGGAGGTAAACTCATAAAAAAATAGCAGTATCGATATATCGGGTTCTGTCCCTTTGACCATAAAATATATATAACATGCATTTCAGTCAAATAATGATCATACATACGAAAAACGATCATACAAAGACTTTGGAAAAAAGTAATTATTTGTGCGTAACAAAGGTATTACAATTGCAGCCAGTCTTTCACACACAATCATCAACTTGTACACTTAGTTATTTTAAGCCACTAATTAACTTAATGAGCCTAATTAATCTAAGTAACTTAATTAATTAAATAATTAATTAATTCCAGGACCAATCAGATTTCACTTTCCTTATTCTACTGTGTAATTCCACAATTCTGTTCAGAAAATATAAGAAGTTTCGTTGTCTAGCGATATTTAATAGATTCTACTCCAAGGTATTGATAGACTACTAGTTACAGATTCAACAATTCTTCTGCAGATAGGTCACCAAAGGTAAGATTCCGGACTGAGACCAAATTTGTCGCAGATATAGTTGATGGTGCACTCCAATTGACGTTGAATGAGAATTCAATTGTCGCATAAAGAGTTTTGTATAGTAAGGAAGATGTGTAGAAAGCACATATACCTTTAGACACTAGTTTTCACAGATGTTAGCTAGTGTTGAGGGAAAGATTTAACAGAAGGGCACAGGTTGGTGTCAGTGATTCTCTCACCTTTCAGACTACCAACTCTTGTATTTTTCTGGCGACGACTAACTCTTTCTTACTCTAATCTTTTTGAAGATGAACTAGTAGTAACAAGTAATACAAAGAGGGTTGAGAATGGTTTTCTGAACAGAACATACAATCTACTAAGTCAAACTCAGAATGATGGTGTGTTACAGAATGTACATAATTACTTTAATTACAGTAGAAAATAAAATCAATGTTGACATGTACTTTGAAAAGAAATACTAGGAAATTTAGAACTGTCAGTGTCTTTGGTTCAGATAAGAATAAGAGGCTATTTTCCTCACTGACGAAAGTTTATTCCTATGGCTATTTCGTGGATAAGTGAATTCTGATTTTGGTCTGGGTTTTACGTAGACTTATCTGCTTGGACTTCTCCTGTGCGTCTCAGTAGGTAGGGATTACCAACTGGAGAATTTGATTCAGTGGGCAACAGCCCGCCTGGTTGTGAAGTTGCGTTATGCTGTTCAGGTGCTGACGAGGTGTTGACTGCTTAAATCTGGAGACTGCTCATATCAGCCAGTATTACATCATTATAATAGGGGGGGTCAGGGTTGCTGACTTGTGATCACCGCTAGAGGGTTTGAGACGTATTACTAGTTCTCTCTGTAGCATAGAGCAACTAGGCGGTTTACTCGCAACAATTTACAGCAATCAAAATCCAGAAACTGGCTAGGATTCTGCAACTGGGCGCTCAGGACTTATCCACAGCTTAAGAAATAGAACTTTAATAGCGTTTACTCTCAATCACATATACTGTAGATATAAGGTAAGTTGATGCTTCTCTTCTATAAGCGTGCGTTGTCTTCGACGGTTAATCAGCAAGTGATCTTAAAACTCAGCATTCGTTCGCATGAAGTTAAAACATTTCCTGATTCCCACGCCAAGAGTTAACTATTTCCCGTCTCTCGTTTAGACAAGTACGGTACCAAGATTTATCGTGGCGGTCTCCATTTGACCACTGAACACGGAAATTTAATACTCTGGGAACCACTGCGAAATCGACCAAGCTAATAAATCGTTTAGACATCCTTAAAGAAATGCTTTTAAGTGCCTTTGTAGAAGAAACTAGAATTTGGATCGAATGACAGGACTATTAACCAAAACCTACCCTCTGTCCTGTACTTACTGTTCTAAGTCTGCTATCATGTACTGGCACTAGACAACAGAAAAACAACAGACATGAGTGGCTTACCCAGGATTCGAACCCTGGACCTTCCGTGCGACAACCCCGCCTAGCTATGCAAGCGAATCACACTATACTCAGGGGCAGCAGTCCTATTATTTGTCTCTTCAGACCCCCGAGAACTACATGGGACCTTGATTGGTTGTATGCCATTAAATGAGAAAAAAATCCAAATAATTAGCAGTATCTATAATGAGTCACCATTTGTGTTGTTCACCAGCGGGGACTTTATGAGACAGAACAGGACTTGGATTTACTGTTTACAGGCCTCGGGTTTCCCTTCCTTATGTGTATCCAGTAATGTGTAGTGGAAGACGAATAACACAGAACAGACAGGTAGGTTAAAGTCACGGATGGATGAACTCTTAAATAAATAATGATAGAAACGATGTCCGGTATCATCATTTATGTCCAGCGAGTACCTGTCAATTACCTTTATTTACTTATTTCTATACGGATAACAGTGGGAACATTTATGAAAGAAGTGAGTGGTTTGTCACATTTTTTCCAAACCCCTTCCCCCCCTCCTCCCCCATTGTCCCACAACGTCACAAAATTGTTGACCCCCTTCCCACCCCCACCCCCGCGTGACGTCATATGTGGACGACCCCCTAAGACAAACAAATTGCGGAGGAATTCACTGAGCTCTCCACTCATAGTTGTCATTGACAAGTTATTCAAGACTTCAATTCCAAATTCTTCATTGGTTCATTTAAAAGTTCTCCTATCTTTTTGCGTTTTTTAGTCACAATTTCTTTATTGATTTATTTACAAGTTATCCAGTCACAAATAGTCATAAATATAAATGCAGATACCGGTAAGAAATAAAGAAGTGGAAATCTAGACAATAGAAAAGCAACATAAGTGTTAGGCTTACCGGGGAATCGAACCCTGTAGCATTCGAGCTGTTCTTATTCGTTAAAACTTACTAGACACAGAGCTACAGTTCTTGTCTTATGTTATCTAGCCCCGGGGTTGTCAACCTTTTTTTTTTTTTTTTGCGCATGACTCCCTTCTGAGTTTTATTTACCTATGTGGCCTCCCTCATTGTTGCGGTTAGCTGGAAAAAGTTACTTTACCAGAAATATGACACTTACTGTGGCCTCCCTCGTTGTTGCTGTTAGCTAGAAAAAGTTACTTTACCAGAAATATGACACTTACTGTGGCCCCCTAGAAACACATGCCATGGCTTCCTGAGTGGTCATATGACCTACGTTGAGAACCACTGATCTAGCCTGTACTGGTGAACAGGAAAGTTATAAAGATGATTGCGTCTATAATTAGTCTGGGTCGTTTCATAGTCCTATATTTCACAGTTGAGTTGAGTGTCGTGACAAGAACCACTGTGCACGGCACCACTAATTTTGTGGTGCTGTATTGGCAGTGCGTTAGTCACCATTTACTCCTGTAGAAAGGCGATTTTGCCGTTCGGTCCTGGGTTCGATTCCTCGATAAGCCTCACTTCTGCTACTTATCTATTATATACTTGTCCTCTTCCTTATGTCTTACGAGTGCCTGCAACATACCTCATTTACGTTTATTAACTACTATTTATAGGCTTCGGGTTTATCTTTCTGTTTGTTTCTCAGTCACAAACAGAGCTGGACCCGCTACTCCCCCCCCCCCCCCCCCCCCCCCCCCCCCCCCCCCCCCCCCCCCCCCCCCCCCGCCCCAACCCCCCCCCCCACCCCCCCCCCCCCCCCCCCCCCCCCCCCCCCCCCCCCACCCCCCCCCCCCCCCAGCCCCCCCCCCCCCCCCGCCCTCCCCCCCCCCCCCCCACCCGCCCCCCCCCCCCCCCCCCCCCCCCCCCCCCACCCCCTCCCCCCCCCCCCCCCCCCCCCCCCCAACCCACCACCCCGCCCCACCCCCCCGCCCCCCCCCCCCCCCCCCCCACCCCCCCCCTCCCCCCCCCCCCCCCGCCCCCCCTCACCCCCCCCCCCCCCCTCCCCCCCCCCCCCCCGCCCCCCCCCCCCCCCGCCCCCCCCGCCCCCGCACCCCCCCCCCCCCCCCCCCCCCCCCCCGCCCCCCCCCCCCGCCCACCCCCCCTCCCCCCCCCCCCCCACCCCCCCCCCCCCCCCCCCCCCCCCCCCCCACACACACACACACACACAAATAAAAAGGTCGAAGAAACAATTAAAAACTTCTGTTTTTTAATCAAATATGTTTATGCAGATTAAGGTTTGCACACGTGAGTCCATAGTAACCCAAGGTCGCGACCTTTATTATAGCCGCTAAGGTCTTTAGCAGGGTCGCAGAAAGATCTAAAAGTCGGAGAAGCGTAAAAATACAAATATGGGGTCGCCAAAACAAAAGGTTTGGGAGCCATTGCTTGGGTGCAAGAAATATATTTAACTGTGTCTACCCCGTGAACTCTATAGCGCGCTACGATATTGCACATTATTGTCGCAAGGGCATGCTCAGTACAAGGTACGCCCATATTGTTATAGTTAGATTCCTCCTGTCTGCATTTTACACCATATACAAAATAAAATATTGTTGCATACAAGACTTACGACATCTGGATTTATTCGTCTGAAAATTAGAACAATGTTAAGTATATTACAAACATAATAATTGAGCACTACCTTCTACTAAAGCGTCCGATTGGCAGGGCGGTTAGAGTACTGGTCTCTCGCGGCAAAGGTGTCGGGTTAGAATCATGGTACCAGCACGCTCCAGTCTACTCAGCTGTAAATGGGTACCTGACTCTTTTAGGAAGGGAACTGGCCACCCCATATAAAAAATAAAAAAGTATGGTGAAGTCTCTCACACTTCACCCCCCTACGGCAGTATTTGCTTTGAAACCACATTTTTTTAACCTTCTACTATCATTCCTAGTGGCGTAGATGATCATGTCTGTCCACAACTTCCTGTCCTCGATGTTGTTTGTCAATTCTGTTGTTGACCTCTTCCCATGCCATGATGTCAAACTGTCCAGTATCGTGTCTCTTCGTAGTTCTTTGTATCCGTTTCCTCAAATCTTTTCTGTTGTCATGATACATTCCAACTTTCCTCTTCTCATAACATCTCCTTCTTTGGTCCTTGACCACTGACTGTCAAAGCAATCAATGACCATCACGCCTAGTGGCATCTTTTTGGGCAGCAACAAACTGTCTCCACTTTGCTCGGTCGGCAGCCATCCTTCTTCGTGGTGTGCTGCATTTGTGGTTCATGTTTTGCATATCTCCTGCCACAGTTCTCGGCAAGGTAGTTTTTGGTCAGGCTCTTTCGCTTTCGTTCTGGAGTCAACAGCATGGCAGTTTTACTGATTGTATCTAGGTCTCTTCTAAGAATATGGTCAACCCAGTTCCTGCATCTTCCCACTATGACGGTGTGCATGTCTTCTTACAATCAGCGCGCTGCAGGACCATTTAGCGTTCATTCATTTCGACATTTGCTGAGGGAGACTGAGCACCTATGGGTTTGCACAGAGCGCAATGATGTAGATTCTGATGAACAATTACAATAACAGTGCCTTCATTGTTGCTCCAATTCTTATAACATGCCCCGATAACATTTGATTGTTCCCTTCTAATATGAGCAATAAGCTACGGGCACGCCTCTTTCTGGACACCTTTATTATTCTTTAGCTGTCTATGGTATTCTTAAAATGTTTCTGTAAAACCATATCTCCGTAGCCACCAGGCATTTTTAAGAAATGTGACGAATCCAAACGATTGCTGAAGAAAGAGCACTACCTTTTGTGTCGTCAAGAGGAGGTCAAGGACATTTGTGTGTGTGGGGTTTAGAGCTTCCTCATGTAACACAAACCTTTGCAGAAACTCCCTCCTTGTACATGAATTACTTTTTTTGTCTCAGGCATCCAGGAAGGGGGCGACAACAGTAATGACCCCATACTCCTTAAGGAGCGCTACATATGGGGGGGGGGGGGGGGGGGGGGGAAGGGAGGTGGGGAACAGAAGATTCTAGTACCTTACCATCTCCGTAATGAGAAAATATCCCTTGTTTTTTTACTTTCCTACTTTCTTATCTTGAACAAGTTTGAGTCCTGATATACTGTTAGTACTAAGCCAGCAAGCCGGGTCTTTTAATGTATCAGTGCCGGACAAATTTTTATCTTGTTTTGGCTTCATTTCTCTTTAAAAATCACAACACAGATAAGCAGTGGCGTAGTTAACGCTGCCAAAAGCAGGTGCCATTGTAAATGTTAACCACATGAAGATGAAATCTTTTTTGTTTTATTTTAGTTTACCTGTAGATCGTTTATCTTGTTTCCTTCTTCCATTAAAGAAAGGAATAATATATAGAAAATTTTGTTGGCCAGCAATTCTCCACCGTGTTCAAAATGTAAGGTGCATTTGAGCAACACTGGCATGTCGTTCTCACCCTGAAGCAGTGTTTATAGTCTGTGGTTCTTTCGATCTGTCATGTCGTTTAGGGCGGACACGATGATTATTATTACCGATCTTAAAAGTTTAATAAACATTATTAGCCCAGCTAAGTCAAGTCGTCCTATTGTATGGCTCTGAAACATGGAGAACAATAAAAACATGATCAACCAAGAAGTTACAGACTTCCATAAGTGGTTGCTCGCCAGAGGCGTCCCTAAAGTATTTAACATCCGGGGCGGATCATAACTTTGGCACCCCCATCAAATAAAGAAACACGCTTGTGAGTGTATTTTTAACAATAAGCGCTATCATAAAAGTGTCAAATGGCACCCCTTTCCTGGCTGTCACCCGGGACGGCCGCCCCCCCCCCCCCTCGCACCCCCCTTAGTTACGCCACTGGTGCTCGCTTAGAATATAACGAATGAAATGGTATCACAAAATCACCATCGCAGAACTGATGGCAAGAAATATACAAGTGATAGTGAAACAAGAGATGAGAAGAAGTCGCTGGCGATGGACAGGATACACGCTGAGGAAAACCTGCTGACAGCCGTACCAGGCAGCCCTTGTTCCGGAATCTCCAGGACAGGAGAGGTAGAGGTTGATCAACACACGTAGAAGAGAACTAGAGGCAGAAATGATAATAAGGAAGACAAGAGAAGATCTTGAGCTAATAACACGCGACGAGAGGACTTGGCACGTGTTTGTTCAAGGCCTATGCACCTTAGTGAGATAAAGGGTGATGAATAAATGTACCGTCACCACATTATCAGCACCATCATATCATTATTACATCATTGTAGTGAAATTGACAGAGATACAACGGTAAAATACCTCCAAGGATAACATATAAGGATAAAAAACATAATGCGTAGGCTGCTGATGTACATGATCGCCTAGACCGCGGGTCATCACCCTCCATAAAAATTGACTTGCTAGACAGGAGGGGAACGGAGGATCAAAAAGAAAAAAATATGACTGGAAAGATTGCGTGAGACTAGAAAGGCTAAGGAGACGCAATTGGGGGGGGGGAAACGGAGAAAAGTCACGTTTCCCAAGTTGACATAAAAAGTAAGCAACTCGACAGAAGGGACCATAGATATGTTACGCCACAGTCATTTATTGGACGCTTTTGCGATACCAAGCCCTTGATTTGAATTCAGCGGCTAAACGCAGATGTTAGGAATATTACAAAAATTAAAAAGTACTTTTTTCTTAATATTAATGTTAGGAATATAAAAATTAGTTGGCCGGATGACCTATTCTGAGCAGTGAACTAATATGTTCTTAATTTTACAGACGGATAGATAATATTGAAGATAATGACAAAAGACAGTGTAGTTTACATCATCGACAGACTGTATTGAATCTAAAAGTGTCGCTATTTTGCACAAAAAAACACGACCTCGAGACGCAGGTGTTCAAATCTACTTGGTATGGAGGAGAGGGGATATTGTGGTGGCTGTGTCTAAAAATAACTTTTAACGACAAAATTTTGGAGGGGAGAGAAAGGTTGGTTCAAAAATCAAGTACATTTTGTAGAAACACAAGTAGAGACGGACAGACTAACAGATAAACATCCATACTTGACTGAAGCATGACTGAAATGACTTTAGTGTAGGAATTTGAAATTCAAATAAACCTAGGCAGTGATTGGCCACAGACAAGCATATTGTCGGCGCTTAGACGCGGATTTGGGGTCATTTCTCAATAGTTGTTCAGTGATAGACACAGATTTTAAAGTGTGGTGATTTCCATATGAAAGAAAGTGTAAGAAGTTTAGGGACGCCATACTATAGCCAGCAGCTCAGCTGAGTTTTGCTAGCAATTCTGTGTTATTTATTCATAATCTGGTAAGATTGAAATTATTTCTTTGTATATTTTGAATATTGTTTCATGTTCGAGTGATTTGATACTGCCATATCGAAATCTAGCCTTACAAACAAGTAGGGATTTGCTCTAGACCCCCCGCCCTAGTCAGGGTCTAGGGACCAACAATGTACATAAACTCCAGCAAGGATTATGCAAGACAGATCAAGTGTTGAGAATAATGAAACATATTACCTATCCTCTTTTAGGGCAGACAACTAATAAATATTTTTCAGAATCTATAGTCTGGGAGGATCTATCTGATGTAAACCCACCATGGTAAATGTGCTGTTTGGTCAGAGAGATCTGACCTGTCTGTATGATGTGGTTGTTGTGTCAGTGTTATGTCCAGACGTGGGTAGAGAATAGATTTTGACACATGGCCCATACTTTGATTGCAGAGCTGTGAGTTTCTGTTGTCAACAAAGCAGTGACTATTCAGTTGGTGACTTTACTCGAGTGTATCTGTGCAGTACTTGTGACAGAGACCACCATTATTGCCCGCCAGCACGAAGAGGTGGGACCACCTGATTTCAGCACCAGAGCTACAACTACAAGATGAGTGAGCCTCTGGTCTGCTGGACATTCACCAACGCTGTGTAGTACTAATACCCTCATAAAAATTCCCACCATTTTCTGGACACTGTGTAGTCAATATAGACAGGTGTGATGAGGCCACCCCAACAGCACAAACATTAACTATCCTCCCAAGTAGATGACTACTAGAACATTTTAATAAAACTAACTAGGATAGTACATATATATGTACACTATTGCATTTATGATATAATATTCCATGCATTTCTTTCATAATCTCTAAATCCTTTTAAGTTCTGGTCAACCTAAAAAATTGAACCAGAACAAAATAAATGTAATATAATTTTATCAAAAATTTTTACACACGTGAGTTAGTTCAGTGTATTTTAACATTTATTAATATTATTAGTCTTGTTAAATATCTGTGGGTATATCTATAACCTATTACACCACACTACATATCATAACCCTAGACACTTTACGTAGCCACATTCATAAAAAAAAAATTAAGTGTGAGGTCGTAGTGGTAGCAAGAAAGGCCTTCTGACAATTCTCAACTACATTTTATCTCAGGAGCCTTCACAGCTGGCCTCATACAATTACATTTAGTAATATCAACATCATACAACACCATCAAACACCACTACATAAATTGGGGTCTTGTCCAGGGATAATTAGCCCAACAGTAATATTAGGACCTCCTGGTGGGAGAAATAAAAGTAGGGAAATAAATTGTAAAATTCCCTTTAACATTAAAAGTGTCCCTGCAGATAAAAGTTGGTGAATCTTCACAGCCAGTAATAATTAATTAGTTAACTGGTTAGTTAGAATTAGTTAGACTATAGTCATAAGAAGTACTTAGTGTATTTACGGGTTAGAGATTTAGCTTGTATATTATTATATTGTCTAAAAAGTATGGCGGAGCTGGCAAAATTTAGATCAGCTGCTGTGCTCACCGCGAAGGAGATGGGAATGGATGGTCAAATTTTAATTCAATACGTAACGGCTGAATGTGATAAATATATTGAACGGGAAGAAAGGAGATTAGAAAAAGAGGCTGAAAGAAAATTGGAGTCTGACAGGTTGGTTGAAGAGAAGAAGTTAGAGGCTGAGACTAAGAGGCTGCAGATTGAGGCAGAAGAAAAACGACAGCAAAGGGAGGCAGAAGAAAAAAGATTGACTGCCGAAAGGGAGGCAGAAGATAGAAGGTTGCAAAGGGAGCACGAATTACGACTAAGGGAGCTGGAATTACAAGGCCCGGCTCCTGAAAATGGTGCCAGCCCTTTTGCCTCAGATGCTACGCCTAGTCTGGGAGCCTCAAACTCAGCTATGGGGTTTCATTTAGACCATTTTGTTGAAAAAGACGATGACATAGAGGGGTACCTAGGACGTTTTGAGTTATTAGCTACTACATATGGGTTAGAGAGAGAGAGGTGGAGCTTAAAGCTATCACAGGGATTGAGAGGTACTTCTTATGAAGTATTTGCCAAAATGAACAGGGAAGACCAAGACAATTATGACATGTTAAAGCAGGCTTTGTTATTAAGGTACGAGAAGAATGGTGAATTTTATCGTAAGAAATTTAGAAATGCCAAACTGTTGTCTGGGGAGACATACCACCAATTCTCTGCTAGACTAGAAACCTATTTGGAGAAATGGACGGCTCTGGGGAAGACCCAAGATCTTAAAGAAATGATCATGATTGAGCAATTGAGAGAGTCCATGGCTCCAGACATGAGAAAATTTCTCATGGAACAAGGTGCAGAGAAGTTGGGGGAAATTTTAAATGTTGCTGAGAGGTATCAGGCAGCCCAGGCAGAGGTAAGTGGTGCTAAAAAGAAGCACATAGACAATTTTAAAGCTCCACAGCAATTTAATAAATTTGATAATAGAGAGCAGGGAAATAAAGGTAGGACAAACTTTGAGCGGCCAAGAAATGACTATCGCGACAGAAACTCACAGTTCAATGACCAAAAGTTCAATGAAAGAAAACCGTTGAACCAAGGAAAAAGATAGTGTAAATGGTGCAAGAAGGATAACCATAACACCGAATTTTGTAGAAGGAAACCTTCAAACATTGCTGCAATGAAGTCGGGGACGCAAAGATTAAAGGTTAATCCTAAGGGACAACAGGAACCTTATCACCCCCCAGTTTGTGAGGATGTTATTTGTAATGGGGTCACCATAAGGTGCCTTTATGATACAGGTTTGGATTATGATTCAGTTGTGAAGTCTAGCCTAGTGGACCCAAGTCAGTATCCCACAGAAAACAGTGGAAATACAAGGGGCGACTAAGGACATACCACTCATGACACTTCCCATCGCAAGGATAACGGTGAAAACTCGCTATGTGGAAGGAGAAATCAGAGCAGCAGTGATAGATGAACCAATCTACCCTCTGATATTGGGTTGTAGATACGTCTTCTTGGGGAATCCCGAGAGACCTGTGATCATGGCGACAGTGCAGACCAGGTCACAGAAGAAGGAGGAAGAAGGTGAACCTATAAATGCTCATCCAGAGGAGATGAGGAAGGCGCAGGCTGAGGATAGGACACTCAAGCCATGTTTTAAAAAATTGCCCAAATGCCACACACCTCCGAGCAAGGGGGAATATTTCATGAAGAACAAACTCTTATACAGGAAGGCCGGAACTGGAACAAATGGTCACAACCAGCTGGTTCTTCCCACTTCATATAGAGATAAAGTGATGGAACTCGGGCATGCGATTCCCTTCAGTGGTCACATGGGGATCAGCGCCACAGGACAGCGTATAGCTTGTCATTACTTCTGGCCAGGGATAACGGAGGATATAAAAAGATATGTCAAAGCCTGCCCAGAATGTCAAAGGGTAGCTCCAAAGCACTGGACTGCTCCTGCAACTCTAGGGGAAATGCCCATAGTGGGAACACCTTTTGAGAGGGTTGCAGTGGATATTGTAGGACCTCTCACTTGGACCAAGAGGAGGAACAGTTACATCCTTACTCTGGTGGACACTTGTTCTATGTGGGGAGAGGCGGTAGCCCTGCCATCAATTGATTCAAAACATGTAGCAGAGGCACTACTTACAATATTTACCCGATTAGGATTCCCGCATCAAATCTTGACGGATAATGGTTCTCAGTTCAAGGGGAAACTAACGGAAGAAGTTTTTAAGCTATTTCAAGCCAGGCACTTTCATTGTAGTCCGTACCATCCACAAGGGAACGGCCAGGTAGAGAGGTTCAACGGGACTCTCATTTCTATCCTGAGAAAGCTGGCACACGAAAAACCGGATCTGTGGGATCAATTCCTGCCCGCCGCATTGTTTGCGTACCGGGAGGTACCACATAGTTCAACCGGGATGGCTCCCGCAACTCTGCTATTTGGGAGACCAATAAAAGGTCCTTTAGAAGCTTTATTAAGGACCTGGACAGATGAGAAGGCGGAAGAGACTGTTACCTCATCGTATCAATACGTGAACGAACTGACCACTCGTTTGAAAGCTGGATGGAAACTGGCAAATGATAATTTGAAACAAGGCAGGAAGAAACATGCAGCATATTTTAATAGGAAGGCAAAGGACAGGGAACTGGCAGTCGGAGAGAAGGTGCTGCTTCTACTACCCGGAAGCCAGAATAAATTACAAATTGGTTGGCAAGGTCCATATACGGTTCTAGAGAAGGTGTCTAGAACAAACTATAAAATTGACAAAAAGGGGAAGGAGAAAGTTTATCATGTAAACCTGTTAAAGAAGTATCTGGACAGACCACTCCAGGAAAGCACCCCCTTATTGACCTTGGCTATTGCAACCCAGATGCAAAAGGAACCACTCACCTCACATGAATACCCATTACATCCTTGTGAAACCGCAGCACAGGTAAAAGTCAGTAAGCACCTGACTAAAAACCAGAGGGAGAGAGTTCAACAGGTTCTAGAGGAACATACAGATGTATTAACAGATAAACCAGGCCATACAAATTTGCTACAGTATGACATGAAACTGGTAGACTCAAACCCAATCTGTATGAGAGCCTATTCTATTCCGTTCGCGAAGGAGAAGGCATTGAAGGAAGAAATAGAGTATTTGTTAAAGGAGGGGATTATTTCGCACAGTGAATCATCTTTTAGTTCTAGTGTCGTTTTGTTGAGAAAACCGTCTGGGGAACACAGATTGTGCATAGATTACAGGAAACTGAATGCTGTCACAGAAGGACAAGTGGATCCATTACCAGACACAAAACAGTTATTTGCCAGACTGAACAAGGCAAAATACTTTTCAAAAGTGGATCTTAGTAAAGGCTATTACCAGATCCCAGTGAAGCCTGAAGTGAGACCTTATTTGGCTTTTAGCACTTCGGATGGACATTATGAATTCAATATGCTACCATTCGGACTGAAAAATGCTCCGAGTGTGTTTTCAAGGATGATGCGCAAATTGTTGGATCCCCTGAATAACCCATGTATCACGAATTTCATGGATGATATTCTCGTCGCCACAGAGACATTTGAAGAACACATTGAAGCTCTGGAGATGTTGTTTGATAGACTTCGGGAGGCGAACTTAACTGCTAGGCCAACAAAATGTTGTATTGGATGCAAAGAGTTGGAATTCTTGGGGCACACTGTATATCAGGGTAATATGACCCCTGATCCTAAGAACTTGGAAAAACTGCAGAGAGCACCTAGGCCACAAACAAAAAAGGACGTGCGATCATTCGTGTCGTTATGCGGATTTTATCAGAAATACATCAAAAATGTTAACGCTATATGTGCTCCTCTGACTGATTTGACTCGCAAGGGACTTCCAGATAAAATTATTTGGACTGCACAATGTGAACTAGCGTTCCAAGAGTTAAAGGAAAAACTCACTAGCAAGCCTATTCTCAAACTGCCTGATTTGACACAGGACTTTGTCTTAAGAACCGATGCAAGTAATGTAGGACTCGGAGGGGCTTTGTTGCAAAGATCAGCTTCACCTGATGGGGAACTTAAACCAGTCGCTTATGCAAGCCGCAAATTGAATAAGGCGGAACAAGGATACTCCACAAGCGAAAAAGAATGTTTAGCGTTAATATGGGCAATAAAGAAGTTTCAAATCTATCTGTATGGTAGGACATTTGTGGTGGAGACGGACCATCAGCCTCTCGTATTTTTATCTCAGGCTAAGCATGAAAACGCAAGATTGTTGAGGTGGTCTTTATTGCTTCAACCTTATCAGTTCAGTATCCAATATATCCCAGGCAAATTGAATGTCGGTGCAGATTTCCTCAGTCGGCACCCCTGTGATCAAAATTAGAGTAGCGGCAGACGTGAGGAGTAATTTTACCTATGTGTATCGCTGGTTTTGGAACTTGCCATAGGCATGTTTTCAAGTGGGGAGATGTGTAGTGAAATTGACAGAGATACAACGGTAAAATACCTCCAAGGATAACATATAAGGATAAAAAACATAATGCGTAGGCTGCTGATGTACATGATCGCCATATGTTACGCCACAGTCATTTATTGGACGCTTTTGCGATACCAAGCCCTTGATTTGAATTCAGCGGCTAAACGCAGATGTTAGGAATATTACAAAAATTAAAAAGTACTTTTTTCTTAATATTAATGTTAGGAATATAAAAATTAGTTGGCCGGATGGCCTATTCTGAGCAGTGAACTAATATGTTCTTAATTTTACAGACGGATAGATAATATTGAAGATAATGACAAAAGACAGTGTAGTTTACATCATCGACAGACTGTATTGAATCTAAAAGTGTCGCTATTTTGCACAAAAAAACACGACCTCGAGACGCAGGTGTTCAAATCTACTTGGTATGGAGGAGAGGGGATATTGTGGTGGCTGTGTCTAAAAATAACTTTTAACGACAAAATTTTGGAGGGGAGAGAAAGGTTGGTTCAAAAATCAAGTACATTTTGTAGAAACACAAGTAGAGACGGACAGACTAACAGATAAACATCCATACTTGACTGAAGCATGACTGAAATGACTTTAGTGTAGGAATTTGAAATTCAAATAAACCTAGGCAGTGATTGGCCACAGACAAGCATATTGTCGGCGCTTAGACGCGGATTTGGGGTCATTTCTCAATAGTTGTTCAGTGATAGACACAGATTTTAAAGTGTGGTGATTTCCATATGAAAGAAAGTGTAAGAAGTTTAGGGACGCCATACTATAGCCAGCAGCTCAGCTGAGTTTTGCTAGCAATTCTGTGTTATTTATTCATAATCTGGTAAGATTGAAATTATTTCTTTGTATATTTTGAATATTGTTTCATGTTCGAGTGATTTGATACTGCCATATCGAAATCTAGCCTTACAAACAAGTAGGGATTTGCTCTAGACCCCCCGCCCTAGTCAGGGTCTAGGGACCAACAATGTACATAAACTCCAGCAAGGATTATGCAAGACAGATCAAGTGTTGAGAATAATGAAACATATTACCTATCCTCTTTTAGGGCAGACAACTAATAAATATTTTTCAGAATCTATAGTCTGGGAGGATCTATCTGATGTAAACCCACCATGGTAAATGTGCTGTTTGGTCAGAGAGATCTGACCTGTCTGTATGATGTGGTTGTTGTGTCAGTGTTGTGTCCAGACGTGGGTAGAGAATAGATTTTGACACATGGCCCATACTTTGATTGCAGAGCTGTGAGTTTCTGTTGTCAACAAAGCAGTGACTATTCAGTTGGTGACTTTACTCGAGTGTATCTGTGCAGTACTTGTGACAGAGACCACCATTATTGCCCGCCAGCACGAAGAGGTGGGACCACCTGATTTCAGCACCAGAGCTACAACTACAAGATGAGTGAGCCTCTGGTCTGCTGGACATTCACCAACGCTGTGTAGTTACTAATACCCTCATAAAAATTCCCACCATTTTCTGGACACTGTGTAGTCAATATAGACAGGTGTGATGAGGCCACCCCAACAGCACAAACATTAACTATCCTCCCAAGTAGATGACTACTAGAACATTTTAATAAAACTAACTAGGATAGTACATATATATGTACACTATTGCATTTATGATATAATATTCCATGCATTTCTTTCATAATCTCTAAATCCTTTTAAGTTCTGGTCAACCTAAAAAATTGAACCAGAACAAAATAAATGTAATATAATTTTATCAAAAATTTTTACACACGTGAGTTAGTTCAGTGTATTTTAACATTTATTAATATTATTAGTCTTGTTAAATATCTGTGGGTATATCTATAACCTATTACACCACACTACATATCATAACCCTAGACACTTTACGTAGCCACATTCATAAAAAAAAAATTAAGTGTGAGGTCGTAGTGGTAGCAAGAAAGGCCTTCTGACAATTCTCAACTACATTTTATCTCAGGAGCCTTCACAGCTGGCCTCATACAATTACATTTAGTAATATCAACATCATACAACACCATCAAACACCACTACAATCATAATTACATCATCATAACCATTACACCATCATTATATCAGCACATCTTCGTTGCATCATTATCATTTACATCATTGCATCATCACCGTTACATCATCATCACATCATCATCACATTACCACCCCATCGTCATCATTATTATAGCATCATCATCATTATCATCATCACATCATCATTACATCATCACCACATCATCATTACATCATCATTACATCATCATTACATCATCATTACATCATCATCACATCATCATTACATCATCATTACACCATCATCACATCATCATTACATCATCACACCATCATCATCATTATCATAGCATCATCACCATCACATCATCATCACACCATCATCAGACTGGGAGAGGAGCGGAGTCACACACGGTTATGCACATGTAGAGACAGAGTGTAGAGCAGTTCCACATATTTATGTACATGTTTGCACTGAGAGAGGGGTGGAGTCACACACGTTCAGGAACACGTTTCCATTGAGAAAGGAGAGCGATTGCACGGAGAGCTCATCCACTTGTATGAGAGACGAAGACACAGAGATGAAGAGACAGAGAAGAAAGGGAACAGAAGCAAATATGACAGACAAAAAGCAAAGAAGAAACAAACAGATAACAATAAATAGAACGTCTGCACTAAAGGCTGCTGCATAGTCAATAAGCTAGTCTTTTATAAGTAAGTAAGAGTACTGGAAAGTAATGGACTAGAAAAGACGGTATTGCTTGTGACGAAATGGACGACCTCTTCACGATCTTTGTTTCACTCCGACAGGATCAGAGACATATTTTGTACTGATTTTTATTTGTGTACTTTTAAAAGTACCAATTTCTTCTCATTATCGGTGTCGCACAGATAGGTTGTGAGTTATTTTTGGCCCGTCTGAGTAGAGTGGATGGTGAGAAAAAGGTGTGAGAAATAGAATTTCACGGGTGATAGCTTAAGGAGAAGATACGTCTCTGGAATGAGTAAGTTTCTCTATTCCAGCCTATCTATACGACTATAATTTAGTACAAGACAACCTTGCCCACCTCATACATATAAATATAAGTTTAACTACACACACACACAGCTATGTGACAACAAGACACACAAACGTGAAAACTACTCTTACTTGGGTATGGGTCTGACCAACACACAAAGTTAAGTTTCTTATGTTGTTCATTATCATTTAAACTTGAAAACATCAAATATCTAAAGAAAGATCAAATAAAAATCAGAGTTACATACATATGAAATAGCAGAATAAATGTGCCCTCCCCCCATGGAGAAAAGAACCCAAAAAGTTAATAACCCAAAGGTCGAAGGTTTGCCCTATGTTACAGAGTAGACAGCAAAGTAAGCAAGTTCCTACTCTATGCTACCCAGTAAATTAACAAGTTTAAGCAAATACAATTTTGGTAAAGTCCCTGTAACAAAGAAAATTATTCACTCTCTCTTTCATACAGTGGCCACTCAATCACTCTTACCTACTCTTGGTGATATCCCTTGGAATTACAATGTTTCCCGACTATATAAAATGTCAAGTTTATTTCCCAAATTGGTCCCAGTCCATCCTCCAACAAATAAAGACTATTGAAGGGAACGCCGAATCTGGTGTGGGTTTTTCCTGGTTGAACTAAATGTCACCGCCAATAGTTGATGTAGAAATGTGATCTTGGGGTTCACAGTTAAAAGAGGAAAATACTTCCAGTATTGGGAAACATCTGGTTGCTAAAAATGTTACAATTGATAAATGATGATAATCCTATCGGCTGGCTCTATGGTAGAGTGCCGATTCTGGAACAGCGTAAATCCTGGAAGCTACGCTTGAATACGACTGTCAGAAGTCGGGAATGAATGTTCGTTTTTGTTCACACCCCAGTCGGCTGATAAAATTGAAAAATATTGCTGAGTTTGGTAAGTCCAGTTAAATTTACACGTTAAAATGTTTCTCATGTATCGTTGGCAAATACTTGCTCACCAATGAAATTTGTTACGCACAAGCCAAGAAAAGACAACATTAACCAATCAGTAAAAAGAAAAGACCACTGGACGCCCTTGATCAAGTCTGCTAGGGATATATAAGAAAACATTTATGGAAAAATGCTACTATTCTATACAACTACATATATGCACACAAATGGGGACAAGACGATCTCTTATCCACTCCGTCAGTCCTGGTTAAATTTAAAAGGCACACGGTGTCTTTAGCCTACCATATCGCCAGTCGCTTAGCGAGTGTAGGTTGGATGAGTTATGCGACTCTCCCCCCTCTAGCGCTTAACGATCAGCGGACAATGTCAATTATCACAAACTATCGCTGGTCGTTAATTAGCTATTAATTTGGTCGGCGTCTGATAGTTTAGTCGTATGATATTAAATAATAGGCACTTATAATAAATACGCACAATGAAATAAAACGTGAATTCTTTTCTGTCACTATCAGTCGCGCCTAGCATTTGAACCAGTCAGCTAAGTCTTTTCTTGTGTGAGAAAGCGTGTGGTGAAAATTAACATTATAACTGAACATCTGGTATGAAATAGCTACGCGTTATTTTATTTCACTAGTTTTAACGCTAGAAAATCACAAAGTAAATTAAAATGGTAAAAGCTAACACTTTTAATTGGTAAAAACTAACTCTTTTAAACACGTAAACACTAATTTCTATTACCAGAAAATCAGAATGAAAATCCCCACGAATGCTATTAACACATTTAGCGAAATGGTTCTGGAACTGCGTGCTTAGACTATCCAAAAATTCTGAGTGACAACTGATAGCAGGTTTAAGAAAACACAGTTTATATATCATTATAGTTACTTTTCGCACTATTGTGTGAGTAACGGAGAATCAGAACAGAGTTCCCAGATAAAGGCTTATGATCGGTCTTCCGTCGAGCATTGCTGATAAAGTCCTCTATTTATTCCAGTTAGTGATCTCCACCAAAAGATAAATATAAGTGGATGGAAGCAGACATCATCATCATCAGTTGATAAACTCTTAATACAAGACCCTTGCCCTGAGCAAGAGACATGCTGAGAAATCTGAAGCTCGCTCGAACATCACCAGAGTTAAATACTGTGTTGTTGTGTTGCTCGTGGTTCGAGTATGGAATGTCAACTTGACCTACGCAGTGGTGTGTAGACATAGATGGAGTGTATAATGTGCGAATGATAGGAAGAGTTCGTGGTGTTGACAAATGTTCTTTTCTCACACTCGTGTATGGCTGGAAGTCATCGACACCAACGACTGTGTACCTTTACTAAAATTTAATTGGACGTACACACTCGACAGCACAGATAGTGACAAATCACAGGTTGGCATAATACATCATGATACAGTGGATAAATGGTCTTGCAATGTTACATGGGCACTCATGTAGAATAATTGTATAATGGACTGTCAGTAGCCAAGCACTCAGTATCGCCCATATATATATCAACTGAGTTTACTGACAAAGCACGTCAGATTATAAACAATATCCAAGATGGCTTCTACCTCATCTCGTCTAGCGAAGATTCTTTAACATAAGGTTCAGCACAGTTTTTTCATATAATAATATTGAACCGCTAGCAATGAGTTCTCATGTGTAGCAGTGATCTCTGGACTAATCAAGCGATAATACGGGCATCCCTTTTCTCTTCTTGAAAGTCACTACATGTTTTGGTTCCAAGATGGCTTCACTCGTGAGCTGTCACTCACGTTTGGATACAGATAATGAATCTGTCCTAAAGTTAGTCATTCATTAAATCTTTCATTGCTCTGTAGATTTGGTCATGAACAATTGACTGCATTCTACAGGGTATAGTGCTGCTAGGAATCGAAGTCGTTTTCATCGAGTCAAATATATTCTCTTAGACATTCAAATCGTACCTATCGAAAATGGTGGCTTCGTACGAGAGTTCATAAGAGTATCTATTATTACCTTGGTATCAGAAATATGATTCTGCCATTCCTTGGCAATACGAATAAACACTGGGGTAAAGCATACACGATAGGTCTAGACGACTATCACTTTCCCCACAAATACTGAGATCACTTTTTCCCCGGCGACAAGCCGACATAGAAAAAACAGTCCCCATCAGGACGAAGCCAAATGACACCACACTCTAGCGACACATCCGCCGAATAGCCTTTGACCTCCCTAGAGACAACAGAACATATAGTTCGACTTAGATATGTAAAGATATACAGATATAAGACAGACTCGTCCTACTCAGACAAACAATACACATAAATTCAGGCCATAGATATTCTGAAGCAAGAACAATCTATTACTACCCAAACAAAGAATAAATCGCAGAAAACTGGATCCATCCGCGGAGTTCGATCGAAAGAGCCGACACAACTTTCAAGGGAAGTAACTCAATAATGACTTTTCCTTAAGCACTATTTTGTTTACAAAATATTTGCGAACATAACAAGTATACCAATGTATAATATTGTAAGATATCAAAGACTGCACGTAACAATTGCTAACCGACATCAGAAGAATTCTTACTTCTAACGCATCTTCTCTGTACGAATGCCCGCTTCCGAAGATCAAAGGGCCCAGGGGTTTCTGACTTTTTCTGAGTACGAACTTCAAAAGATTATGTGTTATTCGCGTGCGGTCTGTCAGGTATCCTATGATTGACAGATAAGCTCGCGTGAGGAGCCGAGGTAAACAAACCTGATTCGCTACCTGTTATGACGGGCAGGTCACGAAAGTTTGTAAACACTTCGTATGCTTATGCTCAAAGAAAAGAAGCGTGACGAAAAAGTGAGTAGACACAGGCTGTAAATGCATGGTTTTGCTAGCAAATCCTAGAACGCTGCGATGTCACAAAAGACTGTCAGATTACTGTAGGCTCTTTTTCCATTATACGCCACAATCGGCTAAGGAGCAAGTAGTTTGTATGATCAAACATTTGTGACACTCCTTGCAGACAATTTTATCCCAGCCTGCGAGAAGCAACTGAAATAAGATAGTCGCCGGCGTGTTTAAATTGAACCGCTGATAAGACGACTCATTTGGTAACCCAGATGAGCAGACACGGTGTTTTGCGTACTGATACACAGATAACACATTCTGGGCAGCCAAATGTGATATAATCGCTTCCGGTCACTTGTTCAAAATTTATCATGGATTTATTACATTTAAGACAATTTGAGTCTACAAATGTGTTTGCAAGAGTGTATGCAAGGCCCATATGTCCATATATGGTAATACGTGAACTTTTGCTTCACGTACCTTATTTCACGTAGAATATTTTTCAAATCACCACACCCTATCTGTATGATTTGAAATGATTGGATCTTTCTGATTAGATTCATAACAATGCGTGGGAAGATAGGAATATAGTCTGACCATTTTCGCAGTTTTATTTCCCTGTGAGTTTCACGCTCGCCAAGACAACATCAGACCTTGCCAGAGTGAAAATTAGATTAATAATTCCTTTTTTTAACCGGACCTTTTATCGGAGAACCAAATATGACTTACAAAGCACAGGAAATCTCTACATTTTAATAAGGAACACCAAGACTAGGAAACTGAAGACACACACGGATTCAGAGAGGGAATCTATTGTCAAATTAAAGACACCCCAGACGTCTGTAAGAGACCGACTCGTCTCTTTTATTCATCTGAGCAACAAGTCTGTAGCCATGATTGGCGTAAGTAGTGCATTTTTCATTATATGTTTCATTACTAACATAAAAACTAACACATACATACATACATACACACACACACACACACACATACACATACACACATACATACATACATATATACATACATACATACATACATACATACATACATACATATCAGAATCTTTATTCTCCATAAAATACATTAATATGTACAGACATGATATAATAGATACAACATGGCAAATAGGAGAATCATTAGAATTTACATAAAGTGTTGAAGACGTCTCAAGTAGTTATATGTGGGTGTTTTTGCATCGAACCTTTGTGTTACACATACATAAAAAATTTTAAGCTTTCTAAAAGACATTGGCATGTAATGATATGGTATACCCTGCCAAAAATGAGAATTATTGAAATTTACAAAATGTGTGAGGAATACCATTCAAGTAGAGCAATATGGTTGTTTTTACATGGAGGTTTTATCAGAATTTTGTTTGCCATAAAAAAACTTTGACAGCTAGTGGCGTGAGATATTAAATATAGCATCAAATACAATAGTCGTATGGTATAGTATACAGAGGAGCACAATTGAGTGTAGACTGTGTGGAAAACATCCCAGCAATTCAAAATGGGTGTTTTTTACATCGAAGTTTCCATATTCTGTAAGAACCTATAATTGCACTAATACTGACATATTTACATAAAACCTTTGCTTCAAATTTCCGCAACCCTAGCGACATTAATCCACTCACACACTTTGCATGCACATGACCCAAACTACCAATTATCAGTACGATTACATGCGTACGGTAGCCTAGTTCGTTAATTTCTGCAGTCAATGGATAGTACTTATCAAATTTATGTTGGTAACATTTATCTAAATGGGCATCATATGGTATTGCTGCCTCCACTATAAAAGCTGTTTTGTTCTGTCGATTGATTATTGTTAAATCAGGTTTTACGGCATGAGTCTTAAATGAGGCGTTGCTGCTGCCGAAAAGTGATGGTTTAACTATTATCTCTTTGTTTATTGTTATGTCACTTTTATTATTGTATGCAGATTTCAGTTTCTCATAAATAATGTCTACAGCTCTATTGTGCCTTTGTTGGTATAATGTTTGAAATTTGGTACATCCATTCAATAAATGTGACACTGTTTCGTATGGGTGGTTACATATTTTGCACATTTTGCACATACATACATATCAGAATCTTTATTCTCCATAAAATACATTAATATGTACAGACATGATATAATAGATACAACATGGCATATAGGAGAATCATTAGAATTTACATAAAGTGTTGAAGACGTCTCAAGTAGTTATATGTGGGTGTTTTTACATCGAACCTTTGTGTTACACATACATAAAAAATTTTTAAGCTTTCTAAAAGACATTGGCATATAATGATATGATATAACCTGCCAAATATGAGAATTATTGAAATTTACAAAATGTGTGTGGAATACCATTCAAGTAGAGCAATATGGTTGTTTTTTACATGGGTGTTTTATCAGAATTTTTGTTTGCCATAAAAAACTTTGACAACTAGTAGAGTGAGATATTAAATATAGCATCAAATACAATTGTCGTTTGGTATAGTAGACAGAGCACAATTGAGATTAGATGGTGGGGAAAACATCCCAGCAATCTAAAATGGGTGTTTTTTACATCGAAGTTTCCATATTCTGTAAGAACCTATAATTGCACTAATACTGACATATTTACATAAAACCTTTGCTTCAAATTTCCGCAACCCTAGCGACATTAATCCACTCACACACTTTGCATGCACATGACCCAAACTACCAATTATCAGTACGATTACATGCGTACGATAGCCTAGTTCGTTAATTTCTGCAGTCAATGGATAGTACTTATCAAATTTATGTTGGTAACATTTATCTAAATGGGCGTCATATGGTATTGCTGCCTCTACTATAAAAGCTGTTTTGTTCTGTCGATTGATTATCGTTAAATCAGGTTTTACGGCATGTGTCTTAAATGAGGTGTTACTGCTGCCGAAAAGTGATGGTTTAACTATTATCTCTTTATTTATTGTTATGTCACTCTTATTATTGTATGAGGATTTCAGTTTCTCATAAATAATGTCTACAGCTCTATTGTGCCTTTGTTGGTATAATGTTTGAAATTTGGTACATCCATTCAATAAATGTGACACTGTTTCGTATGGGTGGTTACATATTTTGCACATTTTCGTGTATGTCTGTGGGTAGTATAGATGTAAAAGACTTTCGCATTCCAGCAACTGTAACCTCGATCTCACAGCAAATGAAAGTATTTTATCACTTAATTTAACATTAGATAGAAAACTAGATGACAATGAATGGTTTACACATTTCATTTCGCGCACTATTCTCCCTTGTGATGATTTACTTTTTAGTTCACTTAGAATTAGGTTAAGTTTATGTGATTTAAATCCAGAATAAAAAGCATTTGCTGACTTGTATGTTAGACTCACATCTTCATCTACATATAAATGTACAGTGTAATGGCCACTGTCATCCACTTTCACACTCACTCCTTCACGCGCGCATTCTTCATTCAGTTCTACCCAAAATGATTTTGGCCAATTCACCTTCGATCTTTTAGCTAGATGGTTTGTTTCATTTAACTCGTAACTTGCAAAGTTATTCCTATCATCATCTACTTGGTCTATTTTACGTTTTTTCATATGTCTATCTAACAAATTTATCGCTGCAGTTTTTACAAGACTATCATCACAATTGAGCATACTGACAAGGAATGAAATATGTCGAGAGTGGTATAATATGAAGGGGTTTGGTATACCAAGGCCACCCATCGACCTGGGACAAAAGAAATAACTCCTTGTGGATGATTCATTTAGCGCTAGCCATGTTCTAACGTGGTGTACAATTTCATCTTCAATTTTTTTAAGTTGTTTTTCTGTGAAGTGTATGTTAGAAAAATAAAACATGAGAGGACCGAAACACATCGGGTTAATTAATGAGATCTTTGCTGATGTTGGTAGTGGGGCACAGCTTAATTTGGTTAAATTTGATCTAAATTCTAATATAAGGCTGCTTGCTTGAAACTGGTCCGATGTATTATCAATTGTAATGTCATGTCCTAGGTATCTGTAGGAACGCCCTCGATCAGAAGAGGGGATTTCATGACCTTGGATATTAATGTCCACCTTACGAGTGTTGGCCCAATTGTTTCCGCTTCGCTGACCGCTGAACACTGCACACTTTTGTGGCTTAACCTCCATCCCACTGGTCTCCATAAATACTGTTGTCTTCTGTGCCATTGATTGTAAGTCGTGTATGTTTATACATACATACATACATACATACATACATACATACATACATACATACATACATACATACATACATACATACATACATACATACATACATACATACATACATACATACATACATACATACATACTGTCGTGAAACGACTCTCCCCGACTTCTTTTCTTCTGTCTATTATTTTTTTTTCCCTCTACAAATTTCTCCTATCACTTGACAAGAAACCTAAAGTCTCTCTCTCTCGCTAGTCTTAGATTTAACAGTATTTTACTAGCTCAGGATTCTCGGTCCAAGGTAATAAATTATTCACTTCGCCAGCAAAAGTCGAAGGTGAAACACGCTACGAACAGGAAGTCGACCGTCTTTGTTTGTTCATGAACTGGACGCATGTAAAACAGCCGGCAACGGTGGACGACGCTAGGGCGAGTTGAAATGAAGGTAACTTGATACCTCTGGGACCAGAATAGAATTTGCAACAAGGCCACCCATCCCTGCCCGAAACATACAGCTGGAATTTGGAGGGAATTTTAAGCAGTCATTCTTCTTGTAACCATCATTCGGAGCAGACAGACTCTGGGCCCAAGTGGGCATTTCATGTTGCGAAATAGTTGTAGTGAATTCGTTGAGCGAAGTAAGTAGATCTAATACTGCTGATTTTATAACATGAATAATCATATGTTTATCAACAGCTTGCTATTGCAGTAACTTTTTGTAAAGTTTAAATGCATTTCCATTTTCAGTGACAATAATTGTTATTTGCATATTTACAGATCACTCAAACTAATGTATGAGTTGCTGAGGTCATAGACCTAATTAACTCCTGATCTTTATCTCACAGCCTGGCAGAAATAAGACAGGGTTAAAATAATTGATGTATATTATTGTTGTTACTTTGAGATTTGCATATTGATCCAAGCAAAACAGAAGTGTCTTAGTGGTGCTTCTATCTTCTATTCTCTATAAGACTTCTGTGTTCTCTGTCAAGACTACAAACTTGATAACAGTGTTCTCAATCACTTCTTCTCACTTTGTCACATAAGGGACATTAATGTGTTTTTCATTATGGAAGGTTCTTTACATGTATTTAATGCAATTCTATGCATATACCATGTTTGATGATTGAAGAACTATTTTATTATCAGTTATATGAATGTTATTTTCTACAGGAACCAGGACTTTAAGAATGTTTGCAATTATTTAGCTATTTAATGAATTTACCACTTGACTGACAAAATGTAAGTCAGTAGTTCTCAAGCCTTGAGACCATGACTACCCTCAAAATGATTTACTGCTCGAGTAAGCAAGAATGTAAATCATTGGTTCTCAGACCTTGGCAGCAATGACACCCCAACAGGTTAAAGCAGCATAGGAAACTATTACCCAGTGGTTCTCAAACCATTGTTGACAGTGACCCCAGAATTAAATACTGCTCTATGGGCACTAGGTGAACCAGTGGTTCTCAACCATTTGATGACCCCAGCCTCTACCTCACAGTTTGTGAAACTCATTGCCCACATGGGGAAAACCACTGCTGTAAATAAGCAGACAGCCAGATAGAGACTGAGAACTCAAGATACGCTATAATGTCAGTTAAGACGTGGTAGTTCATACATTGTTACGGAATGATAATTAACCTTGTGTTAATTTAATTTCTGATGGACGCTTACCGGCCATCAGACTTAGGAGATGACTGCTCTTGAAACCACTAATGGGATTTAAATTGTTTCCAGTCCACCCAGGTTGCGGTTACCAAGTACTAACCCAGGTTGCGGTTACAAGGTAGAAACCCTGGTTGCGGTTACCACGTACAAATCCAGGTGGCGGTTACCAGATACCTAAACCAGGTTCAGGGTACAAGTCCATCGTACCAAAGATTACCCTTACCCAACCATATCCTATCAACCAGTAACCCATTCCATACCACACATCCCATAAACAGAAGAGGTATTCAGCAGAGGTGACTTACCCCATCCTTATCTGTGATGTGCACTGAGTCCAGGGAAGCAAACTCTGACACCCTCTGAACCCATTAACTGTTATGAGACCAACCTGCTGGGGCAGACCAAACCAAGAGAGTCCGAACCAAAATCATCTCCGCAGCTACTACAGTCCTTGAGGAGATGAGTATAAATCCCTACCAGCAACACTACCATAGAAAAGATCTCTGGTCCAAGTGATGACCACACTAGTTGATTTTTTTTTAATAAACAGTAGAGCTAAACTATTTTTCATATTTATATGTACATAAAGAAATGAAAGATTCTATACCCTTTTATCCAATTTAACATAACAGAGTCTGTTGTTATTTTTCTTGTTAACTTTATTTGGGTTGTATTTTGTTTTAAATATAATCTACACCCTGGGGGCTCAGCCATAATTCAATTAACTTCTATTGGGTCGGGATATTTTAATTGTGGCTGGACACCAAATCTCTTTCTCAACCTTGTGTGCTTTACACAGTCCTTTTGTAGGATTCCTGAGGAAGAATTTATCGTCCAGAAAATATCATGTTTAGGTACCAGAAGTCTCTTTTAAGTAAATTTCTAGTACACTATTTCCAGAGGAGAGGCAGTTTTCTTCAAACTCGGAAGCTATCAATAAGACATTATTATCTTTATTCTTCCATTCCATCCAAGCTGTCCTTTCTCCTCATAACGCCTCGCGACAACTGGGACGCTCGTGTCCGGGATTAACTCTTATTTCATATTTAGACACTTGTCTGAGATATGAAAACTCTTTATCTTTCCTAGACCACTACTGCTGTAGGTACTTGTCACTTATTGGTGTCCAAGTCTAGGATTAGATTAAAGAGGGGACATATAAATTACCCTAGACTAAAATACATATAAATTTTTGCAAGAAACACAGATTTTAAGTTGTGTTATGAGAACTCTTCTTGGTGGTACTGCTGGAAATTAGTTACCTATTGTTAACTAAATTTTAATTTGATGGTTATATAAGGCTGGTTTGATATAATATATGGTTTTGTAATACTTTAGTATAGTTAAGACTATAGAAAGTATTTTTGCCTTAATTATTGTTTGTGAGTTAGAGATCTCATACTCGCTCAACGAACCACTATGGGTATAATGGAAGAATCTGTAGAGTTGAATGAGTGGAGAACATTCTGGACAGAGTTAGCCATTGAGTGTGAACTCTCCGGAGAAGAACTGGATACTTTTGTTTCACAAAAGATGGAAAAATGCAGGATGAGAGAAGCAGAAAGGAAGAAATGGAGAGCAAAATACACAGAAGAGAATGTGGAACATGAGAGACAAAGACAAGAAAAATCCCTCCAGTGTAAGGAAGAACTGGAAACTCAGTTTCAACCTACAAATATGGAATCCAGGGATAAACTTGAATCTAGGAATACTCATCATGCCACTCCTTTGCCAGTTGCATCACCATCTTCAGTGGTAAATATGACTGCACCACATAAGGCCAAGTCTATGTCTCAGAATTCAGGCTCAGACAGAGCAGAGGTATGGATATCCAAACGGAGACATCTAGACTATCCTGAAAATAAGATTAAGCACAGGAGTGCTGATAATCTGAAGAGACCTTCCTCATCCTCAGCAAAAACTCACAACAGACATACCAACAACAACCGCACCAACAACCTGGTAAATAGGATCGCTCAACCAAATAGGATCACTCAACAGAAAAGGATTACGCAACCCTATGGGAAGGGAAGGGATGTTCTTGAACATCACCTGTCGGCCAACTTACATCAGTTAGACTGTATGCGCCGAGACCCAATCCCACAGACTTCTTACAAAGCTAAGGTCCCTACCATGGATGGGAACTTGACGAAGGCCCGGAGTGGATACAGGGATTCTCAAAATGTGGAGACTGCCACAGTAAATGGAGAAGAAATCACCTGTTTGTATTATCAAGGTCTTGGATGTGATGCCCTTGTCTCAGCCTCTGTTATCGACCTTGATCAAGTCACCGAAGAGGATGTTGAGGTAACAGCACCCATGATAATCAACAGAAGGATGATTTTGCCTTTAGCTTATGTAGAAGTTAGGTCGAACTTTGTAAACGGCAAAGTAAAGGCCGCAATATTAGATGAACGAATTTACCCGATACCTCAAGGAGGGAAATATATCATCTTAGGAGACTCAGCACGATCCAGAGACGGCGTGACTGAACAGGCTATGGAGACTCCAATGCCTAACTCATCTTCCAATATTTTCACTGAAAAGTTGGAAGAGTGCAAAGGGGTTGACCACCCCAGTGCACTTAATTCTGAATCAGTTTTGATAGTCTCACCCACTCTCTGCGTGCAGAAAGTGAAGCCGGGCCAGAGTTTCTTGGTACCTGGTGGGATGAAACATGTTTCAGAAATACCTTCCTTTAACATGGGAGAAGCGGCTGTAGAGGAACAGGACTCTCAAGCACTAAGACTTCACTCAATTCCGATAACCTCACCCACTCTCTGGGATCAGAAAGTGAAGCGGGTCCAAATTTCTTTGGTACCTGGTGGGATGGAACATGTTTCAGGAATATCTTCCCTTAACACGGGAGAAATGGCTAAAGAGGAACATGAGCCTCAAGCACTTAGTCTTCAGTCAATTCCGATAACCTCACCCACTCTCTGGGATCAGAAAGTGAAGAAGGTCCAAATTTCCTTGGTACCTGGTGGGCAGGAACAACTGGTAGACTTATCTTTCTCTGTCACTGGAGAAACAGGGATAGAAGATCATACACGCTCTCATACCTGGGGAGATAGGTATGTGTCCTTAGGCAGGTCAAGCAATATGACTAAAATAAGGTTGTGTATGAGGCTGGCAACCTCATCACGCAAAACTATTTGCTATAGATCAAATTGTAAGCAGAGTGTAGGCTTTAGGGCAAGCTCTTTGCCAGGAGGCAAGCTTCAATGGAGGATCCATAAGGGAGAAAAGAAGAGGGGGATATTTTTGCGAGCAGGCTTGCTCAACCCACCTCAACTACTTATTGAAGAGGAAACGGATAGCCATGTGTGGATTACAGGCATACCGTTTGACAGAGGAAAAAGAGGAAATATTTGAATTGAAGAAACGGAGGACACGATACATGAATGTAGTGTCTGACATAAGAGAAGAGTCGGCTCGAACTTAGTTGGCCGTTGGCTGAACTTTCAAAAGGGGGCTTATGTCGTGAAACGACTCTCCCCGACTTCTTTTCTTCTGTCTATTATTTTTTTTTCCCTCTACAAATTTCTCCTATCATTTGACAAGAAACCTAAAGTCTCTCTCTCTCGCTAGTCTTAGATTTAACAGTATTTTACTAGCTCAGGATTCTCGGTCCAAGGTAATAAATTATTCACTTTGCCAGCAAAAGTCGAAGGTGAAACAGGCTACGAACAGGAAGTCGACCGTCTTTGTTTGTTCATGAACTGGACGCATGTAAAACAGCCGGCAACGGTGGACGACGCTAGGGCGAGTTGAAATGAAGGTAACTTGATACCTCTGGGACCAGAATAGAATTTGCAACAAGGCCACCCATCCCTGCCCGAAACATACAGCTGGAATTTGGAGGGAATTTTAAGCAGTCATTCTTCTTGTAACCATCATTCGGAGCAGACAGACTCTGGGCCCAAGTGGGCATTTCATGTTGCGAAATAGTTGTAGTGAATTCGTTGAGCGAAGTAAGTAGATCTAATACTGCTGATTTTATAACATGAATAATCATATGTTTATCAACAGCTTGCTATTGCAGTAACTTTTTGTAAAGTTTAAATGCATTTCCATTTTCAGTGACAATAATTGTTATTTGCATATTTACAGATCACTCAAACTAATGTATGAGTTGCTGAGGTCATAGACCTAATTAACTCCTGATCTTTATCTCACAGCCTGGCAGAAATAAGACAGGGTTAAAATAATTGATGTATATTATTGTTGTTACTTTGAGATTTGCATATTGATCCAAGCAAAACAGAAGTGTCTTAGTGGTGCTTCTATCTTCTATTCTCTATAAGACTTCTGTGTTCTCTGTCAAGACTACAAACTTGATAACAGTGTTCTCAATCACTTCTTCTCACTTTGTCACATAAGGGACATTAATGTGTTTTTCATTATGGAAGGTTCTTTACATGTATTTAATGCAATTCTATGCATATACCATGTTTGATGATTGAAGAACTATTTTATTATCAGTTATATGAATGTTATTTTCTACAGGAACCAGGACTTTAAGAATGTTTGCAATTATTTAGCTATTTAATGAATTTACCACTTGACTGACAAAATGTAAGTCAGTAGTTCTCAAGCCTTGAGACCATGACTACCCTCAAAATGATTTACTGCTCGAGTAAGCAAGAATGTAAATCATTGGTTCTCAGACCTTGGCAGCAATGACACCCCAACAGGTTAAAGCAGCATAGGAAACTATTACCCAGTGGTTCTCAAACCATTGTTGACAGTGACCCCAGAATTAAATACTGCTCTATGGGCACTAGGTGAACCAGTGGTTCTCAACCATTTGATGACCCCAGCCTCTACCTCACAGTTTGTGAAACTCATTGCCCACATGGGGAAAACCACTGCTGTAAATAAGCAGACAGCCAGATAGAGACTGAGAACTCAAGATACGCTATAATGTCAGTTAAGACGTGGTAGTTCATACATTGTTACGGAATGATAATTAACCTTGTGTTAATTTAATTTCTGATGGACGCTTACCGGCCATCAGACTTAGGAGATGACTGCTCTTGAAACCACTAATGGGATTTAAATTGTTTCCAGTCCACCCAGGTTGCGGTTACCAAGTACTAACCCAGGTTGCGGTTACAAGGTAGAAACCCAGGTTACCAGATACCTAAACCAGGTTCAGGGTACAAGTCCATCGTACCAAAGATTACCCTTACCCAACCATATCCTATCAACCAGTAACCCATTCCATACCACACATCCCATAAACAGAAGAGGTATTCAGCAGAGGTGACTTACCCCATCCTTATCTGTGATGTGCACTGAGTCCAGGGAAGCAAACTCTGACACCCTCTGAACCCATTAACTGTTATGAGACCAACCTGCTGGGGCAGACCAAACCAAGAGAGTCCGAACCAAAATCATCTCCGCAGCTACTACAGTCCTTGAGGAGATGAGTATAAATCCCTACCAGCAACACTACCATAGAAAAGATCTCTGGTCCAAGTGATGACCACACTAGTTGATTTTTTTTAATAAACAGTAGAGCTAAACTATTTTTCATATTTATATGTATATAAAGAAATGAAAGATTCTATACCCTTTTATCCAATTTAACATAACAGAGTCTGTTGTTATTTTTCTTGTTAACTTTATTTGGGTTGTATTTTGTTTTAAATATAATCTACACCCTGGGGGCTCAGCCATAATTCAATTAACTTCTATTGGGTTGGGATATTTTAATTGTGGCTGGACACCAAATCTCTTTCTCAACCTTGTGTGCTTTACACAGTCCTTTTGTAGGATTCCTGAGGAAGAATTTATCGTCCAGAAAATATCCTGTTTAAGTACCAGAAGTCTCTTTTAAGTAAATTTCTAGTACACTATTTCCAGAGGAGAGGCAGTTTTCTTCAAACTCGGAAGCTATCAATAAGACATTATTATCTTTATTCTTCCATTCCATCCAAGCTGTCCTTTCTCCTCAAAACACCTCGTGATACATACATACGTACGTACGTACGTACGTACATACATACATACATACATACATACACATACATACATACATACATACATACATACATACATACATACATACATACATACATACATACATACATACATACATACATACATACATACATACATACATACATACATACATACATACATACGTACATACATACATACATACATACATACATACATACATACATACATACATACATACATACATACATACATACATACATACATACATACATACATACATACATACATACATACATACATACATACATACATACATACATACATACATACACACATACATACATACATACATACATACATACATACATACATACATACATACATACATACATACATACATACATACATACATACATACATACATACATACATACATACATACATACATACATACATACATACATACATACATACATACATACATACATACATACATACATACATACATACATACATACACATACATACATACATACATACATACATACATACATACATACATACATACATACATACATACATACATACATACATACATACATACATACATACATACATACATACATACATACATACATACATACATACATACATACATACATACATACATACATACATACATACATACATACATACATACATACATACATACATACATACATACATACATACATACATACATACATACATACATACATACATACATACATACATACATACATACATACATACATACATACATACATACATACATACATACATACATACATACATACATACATACATACATACATACATACATACATACATACATACATACATACATACATACATACATACATACATACATACATACATACATACATACATACATACATACATACATACATACATACATACATACATACATACATACATACATACATACATACATACATACATACATACATACATACATACATACATACATACATACATACATACATACATACATACATACATACATACATACATACATACATACATACATACATACATACATACATACATACATACATACATACATACATACATACATACATACATACATACATACATACATACATACATACATACATACATACATACATACATACATACATACATACATACATACATACATACATACATACATACATACATACATACATACATACATACATACATACATACATACATACATACATACATACATACATACATACATACATACATACATACATACATACATACATACATACATACATACATACATACATACATACATACATACATACATACATACATACATACGTGAAAATATCTATGTGAAAATATTCATTTTAAAGTAATGGAAGTTTCAAACTTTTCAATCAGTGTAAATCATAAATGAAAACATATTCAATTTATATTGTGAACACTTTTCAATCAGTGGAAATGTATATGTGAAGGTGAAAGAAATGATGTACATTCTATGTATAATACTCTATCTGAATTATTAACCTTTTCATTTGAATATAAAGTAAATATGAAAGCTATTCTATTTAAATGTAAAGAAAGTTTTATCCCGAGGGATTAAATTTAATTCTCATCGAGGGTAAAGTCTGAGTAATTGGGATGATGATATGGGAAGATAGGAACCCATATCTATGGGGTGGAAAACGCCATTCTCAGAAGAGCGTTTTGTTCTATTCTTTTACCATAGTTATTGGTGGTACCAGCAGAAAGTACTATCTCTGGAACAAGAAGGGAACCGTGGTCTAAGCTTTAAGACGAAGGACGCACGTGGTAGACTCTCCTTGACGTTTCTGGGAAACGAACTACCCCCGACAACCTTGATCAGATTCGAGCGCGAGCAGAGTGAAAAGAACCAACCCATAAGAAGGAGCAGAACCGTCATTGGCAGCTAAGTTTAAATATATGCTGCCACTTGAACTTCTTGTAACATCTCACATTCCCTAAAGACTGTGACGATAACTTTTCTTGATTCTTAACTATTCAAATTATTTTCCAACTGTTAAAACCTAAAGTGATTATTAAATTTTGTTATTTGTAATGCTACAAATTTAACTTCGATTTAATCATTTTAAAGTTACTGCATGTTTGTCTCAGTCAAATTACTATACACACTCTAAACAGAGCTATACTAAAATAATAGAATTCCACTGAGTAAATCAGGGGTTAGGGCTTAAACGAACTGAACGAGCTTAAATCCTTCACAAAAGCGTCGGCAGAATTACAGAGTTAACATACTCAGCCAAAGCAGTATTGTTCTCGCTTATTCTGAATATCTTGTGAAGGCTCCCTTTGTAATAGAAGTGTCATCACCCTTCTATCTACATCTCTGCCAAGAGTAATCTTGTGCGAATGTAGATACAACAAACGAACTTTATTTTAAAAGTGCTGAGAATGGAGCACGCAGGCCCGTCTGACATCCTACCCTTGGTCTTTCATCCTCGATCAGGATCTTATCTTATGTGGTCAAACAAAGATTTACCAACCCCGACGAGATGTATAAAGAGCATTGCAACAGATCATCTGAAGCTAATAAAATAAATGTATTTCAATATTTAAGAAACTGGTAGATTGATTGTTTTGCAAAAATGCATAAGTTGTGAAGATTGTTTACGTTTTTTTTGTTTAAGTTTTTTTTTTTTTTTTACATTTTGCTCAACTATTTTTTTATATGAAGGCAAGGAGTGGAAAGCACTAAGAACTAAATATTTACCATTCTGATTCTTATAGAAAATAATTTTTCAAATATACTGATATTGTGTAAAACTGGGCTCTGAGCCCACAAATTCTCTCAAGTAAGGTTATTAATGCCTTCTAGAGATTAACATAATCTTCAATAGTGTCAAGAATTCTAAAATTACGACGTGCATGGTAAGAGTTCTATAGGGATGTCCGAAAATTATCTTTACAACTTTGATATTAAATGCAGTGAGAGCTAAGCGAAGTACATAAAAATATTTTAAAAAATGAAAATGCAGTAAGTGGAAAACGCTGAAGCCACTGTGGCAAATCCCTGTAACATGTTTATTTAACTCTTAAAGGACGAGATACCAATATTCGGGACGAGTTTTCTCAGGTACTCGTAACGGGAGGCCAGTTTTCAGGGCGGTACATTTGAACCGGAGCATCCGAATGACAGAGTGGTTAGAGCGCTGGTGTCTCGCGGCAGAGGTGTCGGGTTAGATTCACAGTATCGGCACGCTCCAGTCTACCCATCTGTAAAGAGTTCCCTGACTTTGCTCTTGAGTTTAGGCAAAGAAAAGACAGCGATGACGGAACCTGGTCACCCCCACCTTTCGATGCTAGACCTAGTACCTAGTATAGTGACGTCTCTAAAACTTCTCTACCCTCCAGCTGTACGGTATCTGTTATTGGACTAACTTTACCTTTTTACATTTGAACTAACATTTTGTTTAATGTTTTCCCAATTGTATATTTTATTAACCCTCATTCAATTTCCTGTACACCCATGTATAACGTTTCAATGTTTTATTTTTAAACTTGGAAAGAACGAACCCCCTCAATTTTAACACTATATCAGTGTTCCTCAAACTTTTTCAGCCTCCTCGCCGCCTTGGCTCCCAGAGCACATCCCCGAACGCTTCCATTCCATAACAAAAAACTGTAAATTCAAAACAGTGACAACTAATTGCTCTATTTATTTAACTCTAATATAAAGCTACATATACGCTTACGTACTTTAATTAACAAAAAACAAAAAAACAAATCAATTACTTAATCCAATAAATCATACACTTTTATCAACAGTATATGAGAGTACATTAGTAACCCACTTACTTCATTGTTATTTTAACTTTTATTGAGATGGATGAGCCTGGTGTAGTGGTATAAGCTCTCACGCCAGGACACTGTCTAATTATCCGCCTTTACATGTAAGCATTATAATTAAGTAGTTTTGCTTAATTTTTCCTGACAAATCCTCAACCACCCATTTTGGTACCGCCCACTGTGAGAACCACTACACTATATGAAAACTCAAGGACAGTTCCCTGCGTCAAACACGCGAAAACCTCTGTCTTTTAACAGTTAAAAGCATTATTTGCAACAAGGATTCTTAAACTGTAAGAGCATAACACGAACTGCAGTTAAACCACAATACGGTAGTTTATAAGATACCAACGCGGAACGCGATTATAGCTAATCGTTACGTTAGCGGCAGGCAACGCAGGAGCGGTGGGAATCTACTTTAGAAACACTAAGCTCTCTAAAAATCTACCTTCACATGCCTTTTTTTCAGATTTAAGAGTACAGTATTCACAAAGTGGAATAAGTGTAGCCTTTATGTAATTTTGCGTGAGCCTGGCAACCTCACCATGTAAAACAAAATTGCCACAGAAACCATTACTACAAGAGCATGCGAATGCGTGGTACAGGTTTCCTGCATGGGGACTAGCTACAGTGCGGGCTGCATGCTCCGCAAGGAACGCAAATGAAAATAACGATATGTAACTTTGATCTGTGACCAGCGCTGTGTTCCCTGCAGTTCTATCTTTCAGAGCGGCGTAAATTCAAATTAAATTATATTTTACGACATGCTCACTTCACTTCAAAGAAAAGATCGCGTTCCTATCTCACGTTCTTCACGTATAAAGTAAATTTGTATAAACTAGTTCGTGAGTTTTGATTTGGACGATGCACCTTTAATCCTTTGGGAAACCGCGTTTTTGAACGCCGGCAAAGGATTTAGTTGGCATTTCTCTAGCTTTAAAATTATGTCTCTTTCGCCTCCTCTGTTACCTACAGATCTAACAAATTATCTCTTGTGATTACCTATAGAGCGGGATCTACCTATAGAGCGGGATCTACCAAAAGAGTGGGATGTAACAATGGAGCTGGATCTACCAATACAGCGGGATCTACCTACAGAGCGAGATCTACCTGTAGAGCGGGATCTACCTATACAGAGCGGGATCTACGTACAAGCAGGATATACCTATAGAGCGGGATATACATATAGAGCGGGATCTACCTATAGAGTGGGATCTACCTATAGAGCGGTATCTACCGATAGAGAGGGATCTACCGATAGAGAGGGATCTACCGATAGAGCGGGATCTACCGATAGAGCGGTATCTACCGATAGAGCGGGATCTACCGATAGAGCGGGATCTACCGATACAGGATCTACCGATAGAGCGGGATCTACCGATAGAGAGGGATCTACCGATAGAGAGGAATCTACCGATAGAGCGGGATCTACGGATAGAGCGGGATCTACCGATAGAGCGGGATCTACCGATAGAGCGGGATCTACCGATAGAGCGGGATCTACCGATAGAGAGGGATCTACCGATAGAGCGGGATCTACCGATAGAGCGGGATCTACCGATAGAGAGGGATCTACAATGGGATCTGCCGATAGACGGGGATCTACCGATAGTGCGGGATCTACCTACAGAGCGGGACCTATCTTAAGCATTAGGTGGTTTATGTGTATGCTGCCGCGTCAAATTACGTCAATGTCTATTTTACACATACAAGTAGAGAGTCTAAATTCTAGAAACTCTCATTTCTACCAATTAAACAAATAAAGAGGGGAAACCCGATGCCTGTAAACAGTAAATAAATAAATATTATACACATAAAGGAATGTTTCAGGCACTCGTGAGAAATACAGAAGTAGAAAACTAGACAATAGAAAAACAACAGAAGTGAGTGGCTTACCGGAGAATAGAACCCATGACCTTCCGAACGGCACCACCGCCTAGCTACATAAGCGGAAGGTCCTGGTTTCGATTCTACGGAAATCCACTCATTTCTGCCAATGCTGATTTACATGCACGTGTTTCATGCCATGATTCCATTAACATTGATATAACGGACGCTTGTCTATTAACGTCAGTGTTATCTAAGTATGATTATATCTCGATTTTATCAATATTACCCAGGTATGTTTATCTTCGCTTCTCTCAATGTTAACATACAGGCCAATGTTGTATGATCCGATTGTATAAATGTTGATATCACCCATGTTATGCTATACGATGCGATTACATAAATGTTGATATCGCCCGTGCGTGTTGTAGGCTTCAATTCTATAAATGTTAATACCTGTCATGGGTGCGTATACATCACGATGACTGCTGTCAATGTTTGATTTTGTTCATAGACATCACGATGACTGCTGTCAATGTTTGATTTTGTTCATAGACATCACGATGACTGCTGTCAATGTTTGATTTTGTTCATAGACATCACGATGACTGCTGTCAATGTTTGATTTTGTTCATAGACATCACGATGACTGCTGTCAATGTTTGATTTTGTTCATATACATCAACAACCACATGTACTTCCCGGGGCTCTCGAGACACAGAAAGAATAGGACCAGGGCCGGATTATCCATTAGCCTAAGTAGACTGAAACCAAGGGGCCCGGGGCTCTTAAGGGCCCGTGCACAGATTAAAAAAATTAAACAATGCAAAGTGTCAAGAGCTCTATATGCTGTGGATTTGCAAACATATCACCACTAATGATAAACAAGGCTCGTCCTTCTAAAGGTACGACCACCACATATAATGCTGACAAGAAGACATAACACCTTTAACAGGAATTTCCCTTTAATGATCGAATGCACACAACATCGCCACACAAGCTACAAATATATGACTTATATATAAAGACACATGAATACATGCCAGAGCAAACTTCTCTTAATAGATTTGGCTAATAACCGCATATAACACAATATGGCGGCCTAGAATTAGCAATGACTTGAGCACCCCTCACCGTAGCGGCCCTACTGTCTAACGATGAACAAACCTCTAAAACTGGACAAGGTAAACTCTGCGGTATGTAGAAAAATGACACTAGTTAACATCTCGAACTAGAATTACACACTACACTCCAAATACTCCACAGGAAAGCAAAACTCAGAATATGAAACTCATGGCACACTCTTCTCAGCCAACTGCTGGGCAGGGAAAGGCTCAGTATCTCCGCTCTCGGACCTGACTAAACGATCACTGCCTATCTAGGCGCCCAAAAATCCCGCTTCCCGTCCGGTCACCTGACCTGAGCAATCAAGTTATCTCAGGGTTGCCGAAACTCAGCGTTAACAATGTAGCCACTCTAATTTTATCGTCACCACGAAATCGCGCTGTGACACATAGATTGTTCAATAAAATGTGTTTATTGTGTTTAACTTACTAATAATAAAAATAATACTAACATTGAATTAAGCTGGCCTTGAATAGGACTACTGTCCCCTCGGAGATTTCACAAGAGGCGACTAATATAAGGTTGTGCACAGGGCCAGCAACCTCATGTGAAATAAATGCGTGCAGGCGGGCGGGAGGACGGACGGACGCACGGACGGACAGACAGACAGATTAGATAGACAGATTACGTAGGTAGATAGGTAGGTAGATAGTAAGATAGGTATATAGATAGGTAGATAGATAGATAGATAGATAGATACATAGATACATAGATAGATAGATTAGATAGGTAGATAGTAGGTTGGTAGATAGATAGGTAGATAGGTAGGTAGCTAGATTGGTAGGTAGATAGATAGGTAGGTTGATAGATATGTAGGTAGATATATAGGTAGGTAGATAGATAGGTAGAAAGATAAGTAGGTAGATAGATAGGTAGATAGATAGACAGAAAGATATGTAGGTGGGTGGGTAGGTGGGTCGGATGGGTAGGTGGGTGGATAGGTAAGTAGGTAGGTAGGTAGGTATGTAGGAAGATAGGTAGGATGGTAGGCAGGCAGGCAGGCAGGCAGACAGACAGACAGACAGACAGACGGACGGACGGACGGACGGACGGACGGACAGACAGACAGACAGACAGTTAGATAGATAGATAGATAGATAGATAGATAGATAGATAGATAGATAGATAGATAGATAGATAGATAGATAGATAGATAGATAGATAGATAGATAGATAGATAGATGATAGATAGATAGATAGATAGATAGATAGATAGATAGATAGATAGATAGATAGATAGATAGATAGATAGATAGATAGATAGATAGATAGATAGATAGATAGATAGATAGATAGATAGATAGATAGATAGATAGATAGAAAATAGCCAGTGAAGTCTCATTGCTAATCTTTGATGAAGCTTCTATGCTTTCGTGCCACATTTTTTTCCGTGTTTCGGTACTTCTGAATCAAAATAGAAATGAATGAAATTACCACAGAAGAATTTACTGCCGTCATTAGGGAATGCATCAGAAAGAGAAAAAAACAATCATTTCCCGCCATATTTTGGCGGGTGACTTACTCGTGTAAATCTAATGGCATGTTTGTCCAGTCGATTCCAGCAACTACTTAGTAAGCTAAAATTTGGAAATGTTATAAAGGAACCACTGAGCTAGGTCGCAATAAAATCAAGAAACCCGGAATGTCACTCTAAGAGGTTGAGAAAAGGAGGGGTGGGGGAGGGGGTGTATCTGAGAATATAAAAAGGTGACATATAAAAGGCCAGTGGTTTGTGTATCTGTCCAGTAGATTCTGCATACTTCATGGCAACTTAGAAATCTGAAATTTTGGGATTCATTTGATTGTCTAAAATGTACCTGTCGTAGACTGGCTAATATTTTTAGTTCAAGAATAAAGGACAGGACATTTAAGAATGCCTGCAACAAAGAATCTTAAGCATCACACATAACAAGCAAGAAGGAAGTATAGAAAGGAGCTAATAAAAGAACGGAAAAAAAATTAAGATAAACTCCTTTTTCTTTATTATTTTCATTATCAACCCCGCACATGGGTTGTTGTGTATTCTAATTCATAGCAACAATCTCAGAACAAAGCGCGTAAACCCTGTCATCTCATCCCGTTTGAAGAGACTCAGATCGTCTGACGCAGAGCATATAAAATATCTTACTTAGCCAACCGCTGTTTAAAACAGGTGTAGGGAATTAAATGGGTGGGAAGAATCTTCCAGGGCACAATTCTTACCTATACCCGTAACAAAACACATAAAATGGGCGCCGTTTTTACTTTTTTTTTAATCACACCTGGGGTTCTTGAAAGATATCAAATCTGCAGACAAATTTTGCCGCAGCGATTCAGGTGAATACGGATCTTGTTCTCGTGCAGCTAAAAGTGATCTCAGGTTTATAGAGACAGTGTAGAGCTGAGAATGTTGGAAGCTGCTTCAAGCATAATATAGACGCCAATTTTCATCTCGGGGAAAGTTTGTAACAAAGACTCGAATGTAATATTTAGGTAATGGTGTATCTAATTAGAGTTTAATACAAACAAGTTTATTCTTTTAACGGTGCTCAGTTAATTTTAAGCATTTCAGATTTATTCCCAGTGTGAAAGGTATTTGACCTGAGCTTATACAGTGAGCAAGTTAACTTTCCTCCCTATTTCAATCTTTCTCTGTCTGCCTGTCTGCCTTGCTGCCTGTCTGTCTGTCTGTCTGTCTCTCTCTCTCTGTATTTGTGCGTCTTCGTTAATGCAGTATCTGCCACGCATTGCTTTTGCTTCCTGTGAGAGAACAAGGCAGTGACAAATCTGCTATGTTGAAGTTAACTTTACGCTACCCTTCTATACCTCTCCAGCCATATCCTCCAACATTTCTTTTTTTTTTTTTTTTTTTTTTTTTTCCTTAACCAGCGGCACTTGGGCTTTCAGCCCTTCGGCCCAATGACATGTCATTGCGAGGCTGGGGAACCTGAGGACTTTCCTCCAACCCGGTCAGGAGCTTCGCTCCTTTCACAGAGACACGTTCAGGCTATTCAAAATTTCTAAACATTTCTTCATTCATGAACACCTGTCGCCAACAACGCCGAAGCCATACACCAGACATGTTAAAGTAGTAAAGGTTAAAGTAGTCTCCTTGAAGAACCTGCCGCAGGGGAGTGAAATGTTAGAGACTTCACCACACTAGGTACAGCTTTTTCAGCAGGTAGTGTGACCAGTTCCCTTCGTCTCTGGTTTCGCCATAACTATCTCAAGGACAGAGTAAGGTACCCATTTACAGCTGGGTAGGCTGGAGCGCTGCGCTACTGGGTGTCGATTCCGGATCCTGGTGACTGTGCCACGAGATGAAAGAGGAAACATGAAGAACAACAAAAACAACAACCAAAAGGCTAGACTTTCATAAACGTGTGCTTGCGTAGAATAGAAAGATTAAAATGGTATGACAAGGTCACAAATGTGGAACTGATAACAAGAACAAGACACATGCCAGTGGAACAAGAGATGAGATGACGTTGGCAAAGAATAGGACACACATTGAGGAAACCTGTTCATAGCATTACAAGGCAGTCCTTGTTCTGGAATCCACAGGGAAAGAGAGGCAGAGGTAGACCAAAAAAATATATGGAGAAGAGAGCTAGATACAGAAGTGAAAATGATGAGGAAAACATGGAAAGAACTTGAGCTGATGACACGTGACATGAGGACTTGGCATGTGTTTGTTGAAGGCCTATGCTCCCTGGGGAGCTAAAGGATATTGACTGAGATGAAAGCGCTTATCTTTAAGTATATCTTCAAATATCAACTTCTGTCAAAGTGTCATACTCCATACTTCTCCATGTCTACCTTCCAATAGTCACAGTGCCAGATTCTCCATTCTTGTCTTGGTCAAAACGTAGTCTCATAGTCAATACTGCCGTAAGGGAGTCAGGTGTTAGAGGTTCATTATACAAGGTCACAGCTTTATGAGGTGGGGTGGCCAGTTCTCTTCCTCGGTACCTTTGCCTTCCCTAACTCAAGAGTATAGTCAGATACCCATTATACAGCTGCTAGGTGTACTGGAGCGTGACGCTGCAAGGTTTCGTTCCCGGAACCCAGTAACTTTGCGGCAAGAGGGAAGAGCTCTAACCACTCTGCCAATCGGACGCTTCAGGTAAATCTTTATGTCAAGGTACCACACTCTTTACCTTCTTTGGGTAGATCTTTCCGTCATAGTGTCACGCTCTCCATACTTCTCCAGGTAAACCTTTCAATTTTCATTTCTGTCATAGTGTCACGCTCTCCATACTTCTCCAGGTAGACCTTCCAATATTTATTTCCGTCATAGTGTCACGCTCTCCATACTTCTCCAGGTAAACCTTTCAATTTTCATTTCTGTCATAGTGTCACGCTCTCCATACTTCTCCAGGTAAACCTTTCAATTTTCATTTCTGTCATAGTGTCACGTTCTCCATACTTCTCCAGGTAAACCTTTCAATTTTCATTTCTGTCATAGTGTCACGCTCTCCATACTTCTCCAGGTAAACCTTTCAATTTCATTTCTGTCATAGTGTCACGCTCTCCATACTTCTCCAGGTAGACCTTTCAATTTTCATTTCTGTCATAGTGTCACGCTCTCCATACTTCTCCAGGTAAACCTTTCAATTTTCATTTCTGTCATAGTGTCACGCTCTCCATACTTCTCCAGGTAAACCTTTCAATTTTCATTTCTGTCATAGTGTCACGCTCTCCATACTTCTCCAGGTAAACCTTTCAATTTTCATTTCTGTCATAGTGTCACGCTCTCCATACTTCTCCAGGTAGACCTTCCAATATTTATTTCTGTCATAGTGTCACGCTCTCCATACTTCTCCAGGTAAACCTTTCAATTTTCATTTCTGTCATAGTGTCACGCTCTCCATACTTCTCCAGGTAAACCTTTCAATTTTCATTTCTGTCATAGTGTCACGTTCTCCATACTTCTCCAGGTAAACCTTTCAATTTTCATTTCTGTCATAGTGTCACGCTCTCCATACTTCTCCAGGTAAACCTTTCAATTTTCATTTCTGTCATAGTGTCACGCTCTCCATACTTCTCCAGGTAGACCTTTCAATTTTCATTTCTGTCATAGTGTCACGCTCTCCATACTTCTCCAGGTAAACCTTTCAATTTTCATTTCTGTCATAGTGTCACGCTCTCCATACTTCTCCAGGTAAACCTTTCAATTTTCATTTCTGTCATAGTGTCACGCTCTCCATACTTCTCCAGGTAAACCTTTCCATTTTTCATTTCTGTCATAGTGTCACGCTCTCCATACTTCTCCAGGTAAACCTTTCAATATTTATTTCTGTCATAGTGTCACGCTCTCCATACTTCTCCAGGTAAACCTTTCAATTTTCATTTCTGTCATAACATCACGTTCTCCATACTTCTCCAGGTAAACCTTTCAATTTTCATTTCTGTCATAGTGTCACGCTCTCCTTACTTCCTCATGTAAACCTTTCGATTTTCGTTTCTGTCATAGTGTCACGCTCTCCCATACTTCTCCAGGTAAACCTTTCAATTTTCATTTCTGTCATAGTGTCACGTTCTCCATACTTCTCCAGGTAGACCTTTCAATTTTCATTTCTGTCATAGTGTCACGTTCTCCATACTTCTCCAGGTAAACCTTTCAATTTTCATTTCTGTCATAGTGTCACGCTCTCCATACTTCTCCAGGTAGACCTTTCAATTTTCATTTCTGTCATAGTGTCACGCTCTCCATACTTCTCCAGGTAAACCTTTCAATTTTCATTTCTGTCATAGTGTCACGCTCTCCATACTTCTCCAGGTAAACCTTTCAATTTTCATTTCTGTCATAGTGTCACGCTCTCTATACTTCTCCAGGTAAACCTTTCAATTTTCATTTCTGTCATAGTGTCACGCTCTCCATACTTCTCCAGGTAAACCTTTCAATTTTCATTTCTGTCATAGTGTCACGCTCTCCATACTTCTCCAGGTAAACCTTTCAATTTTCATTTCTGTCATAACATCACGTTCTCCATACTTCTCCAGGTAAACCTTTCAATTTTCATTTCTGTCATAGTGTCACGCTCTCCATACTTCTCCAGGTAAACCTTTCAATTTTCATTTCTGTCATAGTGTCACGCTCTCCATACTTCTCCAGGTAAACCTTTCAATTTTCATTTCTGTCATAGTGTCACGTTCTCCATACTTCTCCAGGTAGACCTTTCAATTTTCATTTCTGTCATAGTGTCACGTTCTCCATACTTCTCCAGGTAGACCTTTCAATTTTCATTTCTGTCATAGTGTCACGCTCTCCATACTTCTCCAGGTCACGCTCTCCATACTTTCTCCAGGTAAACCTTTCAATTTTCATTTCTGTCATAACATCACGTTCTCCATACTTCTCCAGGTAGACCTTCCAATATTTATTTCCGTCATAGTGTCACGTTCTCCATACTTCTCCAGGTAAACCTTTCAATTTTCATTTCTGTCATAACATCACGTTCTCCATACTTCTCCAGGTAGACCTTCCAATATTTATTTCTGTCATGGTGTCACGCTCTCCATACTTCTCCAGGTAAACCTTTCAATTTTCATTTCTGTCATAACATCACGTTCTCCATACTTCTCCAGGTAGACCTTCCAATATTTATTTCCGTCATAGTGTCACGTTCTCCATACTTCTCCAGGTAAACCTTTCAATTTTCATTTCTGTCATAACATCACGTTCTCCATACTTCTCCAGGTAGACCTTCCAATATTTATTTCTGTCATGGTGTCACGTTCTCCATACTTCTCCAGGTAGACCTTCCAATACTCACTTCTGTCATTATGTCACACTCCTCACCCCCCTCTAGGTACGTCTTCCCATAGTGATTTCTGTGACATCGTCAAAGTGTCCATTTATAAACTTCTTTTTCTCCCAGTATTTAAGCCATCAATACTTGGTCTCATTATTTCTGTATCCATTATTTTAACGGAGACACTTCACACGTTTTTTTTTCCATCTTGTTTGCTATTGCCTTCTCAATGAACAATAAAATCGACCCTGGATTGTGTCCTTCAGTTGTATTATAACCCTTGGGATTTTTTTTTTTTTTTTGCGTTTGTTCGCAATTGTCGTTTTAACATATGCAATGTTATTAGTTATTTCTGGGAACTTCGGTCTTCTTCATAGTTGAAAGTGTGCTGCTTACCTGCTGAGCCCTTTTGTGATGCAAGGTGCTGCTTACCATATTGTCTGATGTACAAGAGACAAAATTATTTAACGAAATATACTGCACCAGGTAGTGCAATAATAGTGAGTCACTATAACGCCTGGTACCCATTTACACCTAGGTATACTGGAGCGTGTCGATACCGTGAATCAAACCCGGAACATTACCCGCGAGAGCCTAGCGCTATATCCTAGGGTTAACTTCAACAAATACAACTAATGGCTCGTAAATAAAAAAAAACAGCAGCACGAAGTCCAGCATATAATCAACGACAAATCCTTGGTGGACGATCCATAATATAAATATATATATATTGACGAACTTCGCGTGAAACAGTATAATTCAACAGTTGACAATTGCGTTCAACTCGTATTCCTGACTTTCCTCTCAATCAAATTCAGTCAAACGCAGTCATGACAGGATCACGATATAATCTAAGACATCTCGATGATGCTGCAATATCAACATTCAAAGATATATTCAATATAGATTCATAAATATACTGATTTCACGTAGTCCCTTTCTCATAAGTCCAGATCCATTATACACAAATGCACTTCAACAGACACTGCATTATTCCTTATAAACATTGTTCTACAACGCAGGCTATTAAGCAACATCCTAGTCACTCACTGACTTCCACAGAATGTCAAAATACCAAGAAAAACGCCAACACTCAACAACGTGTGCAACTAAAAGAGATGAGGTGCACGACGGTGTCTGAACTCTACAAGCATTGGGGGATTCCCCCGGTGTTGTGACCACCGTGAACGATCCCTACACAGTCAATCAGATGCACTAACCCGGTAGTCAACAATTGGTAGAGATTATGAGGTACCGACGTTGTAGAGAGAGAGGGAGGGGGAGAGAGAGAGAGAGGGGGAGAGAGAGAGAGAGAGAGAGAGAGAGAGACAGAGAGAGACAGACAGACAGAGAGAGACAGACAGACAGAGAGAGACAGAGAGACACAGAGAGAAACAGAGAGACAGAGAGACACAGAGAGACAGACAGACAGAGAGAGACACAGAGAGACAGACAGACAGAGAGACACAGAGAGAAACAGAGACAGAGAGAGATGAGAGAGAAGAGAGATGAGAGAGGAGAGAGAGAGAGAGAGAGAGAGAGAGAGAGAGAGAGAGAGAGAGAGAGAGAGAGAGAGAGACTACCATTTACGCCAGTTGGCAGGTTTTTTTGTCTTTTAGTTTAATGTTCTTAATAAGCAGTAGCCCCGAGCACTTACACACGCAAGTTTGTGTCCACAGGTTAAAGAAAATACACGTCAAGGGCTTCCGGTCTACGAGTGCGTTGCCTCAGATCAAACTCCAGGGACAGCAGCAATTTCCTGTCTTTAAAAAGCCTAGCCTGTCAGGACTGCTACTAGTTATCGTCTGTTTTTCTCTCTGCCCCTCTTTATACCTCTCAAGATCTCCAAGACCGCTTCTGCTTGCCCTCTCTTTTTTGTCTGATATTACAGCACTGTACAGTCGGGTATGTAATAGTATATTGTTTTCTCTCTTCTGCCTCCGTCTCTGTTCAGTTGCTCTCTCTCTCTCTCTCTCATCATCTCTCTCTCTCTCTCTCTTTCGCGCATATATATAAAAAAAACAAGTATGCTGAGTCAGGATGTGGGTGCTGCACCCGTTATCACTATCGATAACTATGAATTGGCAGTGGTGCACCACTTCACATACCTGGGGTCTACCATCAGTGACAAACTCTCTATGGACACATAAATTGACTGCCACATTGGCAAAGATGCAGCAACTTTACCCGCCGTCACATCACGTGTTTGGGGAAAACTCCATACTCACAATGAAGAACCAAAGCTGCGGTACATAACGCCTGCGTCACCAGCACACTTCTGTATGGCGGCGAGACGTGACAACCTATGCTAAGCAAGAAAGTAGGCTCAATACCTTCCATCTACGATGTCTACGCAACATCCTCGGCATTTCGTGGAAAGAAAAGGGGACAAATGTCGAAGTGTTGTCACGTGCTGGCCTTCAAAGCATGTATACACTGCTTAGACAGCGCAGACTACGCTGCCTTGGCCATGTCCGCCGCATGGAAGAAGGTCGCATCCCGAAAAATATCTTCTATGGACAACAGGTAGATTGCAAAAGAACAATTGGGCGAACGCAGCTGAGGCTCAAAGATGTGTGCAAGAGAGACATGAGGGTACTGAACATAAATCCAGCAACCTGGGAGGATGAAGCTGCCGATCGCACCAAGTGGCGATGCTATCTGCGGCGCCACCTCAGATTGGGCGAAAAGAAGCTCACACAACAAGCAGAAAGGAAAATAAGCAACTGAGGCTGTCACCTCAGGGGCGCATTCCCATAGTCAGTTATGACTGAAGGGGTTATTATTATTATTATTATATATATATAATATATATATATATATATATATTATATATATATATATATATATATATAGTATAATATATATATATATATATATATATATATTATATATATATATATATATATTTGATTGAAAGAAACAGGACAAGAGCAAGGCAGAGAATGGCAATCGTATGAAAAAACTCGCTGGCATGGGCTGGGGAGCGGACGAGAGAGTACTAAAGAATCTATACCACTGGGCGAGTGAGATCGTTCCAAGAATATGGCTTTGCAGCGTGGTCAACAGCAATTTTGAACTAAGTTAAAAACTAACGATAACATAACAGCCCCAAAACAAAGCAATCAGAATCATATTTTTCGAGGGAGAAGTAAAACAACCCCACCGAAGAGTTGGAAAAGATTACATACCTCTATGTCTATCATATAATACTGTCTCTTTGTTAATGTTCTGATTTCCCAAACATAAAAGAAAGATGCCATGGCGCTTGTCTTCCTTACACTTGGACATTACGTACAATTTTCATTCATTACATTTTTATAACGCGAGGGATCAGAGATAAAGATTTATGAAGAGGATCGGTTTTATACTGAGGGGCAGGTTAATACCATACAGACAACTAATTCTTAAGGATCGGAGGCAGCTACAGAAGTATGGGGGGATCACGTGTATCTCTCTCTGGCTATCTCTCTCATTTTCTCTAACCGTACTTTAAAATTGTTCATACATATCTTCTTACTTGTCTTTTTGATGGACGATATCCCGTTACTTTACTGAACTAAATACCTTCTCCTCATCCAACGCCGGATTAATTCATTAGGCACACTAGACACGGGCCAAGGCCTCAGGCTTACAGGTCCCCCGTGGCAAAAAAAAAAACAGCTAATGGAGTCATAACGCACAGAACTCTACAGCAATGGCATGTGCACGATAGTACGCTCGTGCGTGCAGGGTAAGAGTACCGTGTAGTAACAAACAGTTAGTTTATCAGTACCCAGGCATATTTCATTTTTTTAAATTATATTTTCTTAGTAAGGACCCCATTACCTTTAACAAAATCTAGGGGCTTTAAACTGAAAACACTTGTTTTTTTTTTTTTTTTTCATAATATAATATGTTAATAAAAACATTTATCTGAAATCTATTAATTTTGTTTTTTCTAGTTTTCCCTTTTAGAAGATTGAAGAGGGGCCCCAAAATATTTTAATAGCTTACTGCCTATCGCGGAGTTCTTAATCCGGCCCTGTCCTCTTCCCTCACAATTAAAATAATAGATGCCACAAGGTAAAATAATATGCCTAAAAATTTTGCTTCGATTATTCCTGATTAGCTTCCCAAACCAGTCGTGAATGAAATACAGAATAAACCGAACCCACCGAATATCCCTTTTTAAAACGATTTAACTTCCAACAAAATAATTCACGCGCATTTGTATGCTTGACTGCCTCCATTCTATCAAAGCCCCCCTATGCCCGCCAAACAATTGGTACCGATATAAAAAAGTTTATGTTACTAAAAAAAGCAATCCAAATTGGGTTTAGCCCCCTGACAATAATAATCAGTGTAAAGATAAACCCCAGTATTTACTCTCAAATAGAATTAAAAAAAATTTAAAAAAGCATGCGGTAAAATATAATGATAACTTAATATAAATAGATCAAAGCAAATGTCTGACTTGTATTCGTTTTATGAAAGAATAAGATGATATCACTCTATATCAGTTGTGCTTATATTAGTGGTAATACAATGCACCATTTATGTCAAAAAATATAAGTCTGCAAAAAAATCGTGCCCCTCCTGCGTCGGTTAAAGTAAAAACTTCGGAAAAAAAAAAAGGCAAAAAAAAACCTGCCCCCCCCCTATAGACCCCGAGCAGTCAAAAAACTAATCCCGCCCGTGAAATATAAATATAAAAATCGTGAAATAATATCACGGTGGTTGGTATTCTGTATCTCATCAGACTGGTTTGGAAGCTAAAAAATCAGGACATTAATCAAAAAATCTAACCCCCCCGCGGAGTTTAGGCATAATATTAAAGACCCTTGTGCATCTAAGTATTTTAATCGTGAGGGAAGAGGACAGGGCCGGAAAAAAATAAGAACTCCGCAGGGGTGGGGGGGCTATTAAGATATTTTTGGGACCCCTCCTCGATATTAAATTTAAAACTAGTTTTTAAAAAAAAAACTAATGGGGTTTCAGAGTAAATGTGTTTTATTGATATTTAATATTCCATAGTAAAAAAAAATAAAAAAACAAGTGTTTCTGGTAAAGCCCCTAGATTACCTGTTAATCGGTAATGGGGTCGCTTACAAGAAAATATAATTTAAAAAAATGAAAATAAGCCTGGGTACTGAATAAACTTAACTGGTTGTACAGGTACTATTTCCTGCTGCCAAGCACGAGCGTACTATCGTGCACGTACCGTTCAGCTGTAGAGTTCTGTGCGGGTTATCAGACTCCACTGTAGCTGTTTTTTTTTTTTTGCCACAATGAGGTGACCTGTTAAGCCTAAGGCCCTAGGCCCGTGTCTAGTGGTGCCAAATGAATTAAGTACCGGCGTTTGGATGAGGAAGAAGGCTATTTAGTTCAGTAAAGTAACGGTAGTATTGCATCGTCATCACAAAAGACAAGTGGAATAGCATATGTATCGGGCTACAATTTTAAAAGTACGGTAGAAGAAAATGAAAGAGATAGCGCAGAGAGAGAACACGTGATCCCCCCAAGATACATTTTGTAGCTTGCCCCGATCCTCTAAGAATTAGTTGTTATGTATTAAAGGTCCTGCCCCTCAGTATAAAACCGATCCTCTTCAAATAAATCCGCGTAAAAATTGCTTTTCATCCCTCGCGTTATTAAAAATGTAAAGAATGAAAATTTTTGACGTAATTGTCCAAGTGTAAGTAAAGACAAGCGCCATGGCATCTTTGATTTTATGTTTGGGAAATCAGACATTACCAAAAGACAGTATTATATGATAGACATAGAGGTATTTAATCTTTTCCAAAATGATCTTCGGTGGGTGTTGACTTCTCCTCCGTTATGATTCTGATTGCTTAGTTTTTGGGGCTGTTATGTTATCGAAGTTTAACTTAGTTGCTGTTGACCACGCTGCAAAGCCATATTCTTGGACCCCCGATCTCACTCGCCCAGTGTATAGATTCTTTAGTTACTCTCTGTCCGCTCCCCAGCCCATGCCAGCGAGTTTTTACGATTGCCATTCTCTGCCTTTGCTCTTGTGTCCTGTTTCTTTCAATCAAATATATATATATATATATATATATATATATATATATATATATATATATATATATATATATATATATAGTATATATATATATATATTATATTATATATATAGTATAACTAATAATAATAGCTCCTTCAGTCATAACTGGCTATGGGGTGTTTGCGCCCCCTGAGGTGACAGCCCTCAGCTGCTTATTTTACCTGGTATCCTTTCTCCTCTCTCCTGCTTGTTGTGGGAGCTTCTTTTCGTCCAATCTGAAGTGGCGCCGCAGATAGCATCGCCATTTTGTGCGGTTGGTAGCTTCATCCTCCCAGGTTGCTGGATTTATGTCCAGTGTCCTCGTGTCTCACTTACACACATCTTGGAATCTCAGCTGCAGTTGCCCAGCTGTTCTTTTGTCATCTGCCAGTTGTTTATAGAAGATATCTTTAGCGATGTGACCACCTTCCATGAGGCGGACATGGCCAAGTCAGCTCAGTCTGCGCTGTCTAAGCAGTGTATACATACTTTGAAGGCCAGAACGTGGCAAACACCTCGACATTTGTCTCTTTTTATTTCACGAATGCCGAGGATGTGCGTAGACACCGTAGATAGAATTGTATTGAGCCTTTTTTCTTGCTTAGCATAGACTGTCCAGGTCTCGCTGCCATATAGGAGTGTGCTGGTGACGCAGGCATTATATACCGCAGCTTTGGTCTTCATTGTGAGTATGGAGTTTCCCCAAACACGCGATGTGAGGCGGGCAAAGGTAGCTGCAGCTTTGCCAATGCGGCTGTCGATTTCTGTATCCAGTGAGAGTTTGTCATTGATGGTAGACCCCAGATATGTGAAGTGGTGCACCACTGCAAACCCATAGTTATCGATAGTGATAACGGGTGCAGCACCCACATCCTGACTCAGCATACTTGTTTTATTTATATATATGCGCGAAAGAGAGAGAGAGAGAGAGAGAGAGAGAGAGAGAGAGAGCAACTGAACAGAGACGGAGGCAGAAGAGAGAAAACAATATATATACATACCCCGACTGTACAGTGCTGTGTATCAGACAAAAAAGAGAGGGCAAGCAGAAGCGGTCTTGGAGATCTTGAGAGGTATAAAGAGGGGCAGAGAGAAAAACAGACGATAATAGTAGCAGTCCTGACAGGCTAGGCTTTTAAAAAGACCAGGAAATTGCTGCTGTCCCTGGAGTTTGATCTGAGGCACGCACTCTCGTAGACCGGAAGCCCTTGACGTGTATTTTCTTTAACCTGTGGACACAAACTTGCGTGTGGAAGTGCTCGGGGCTACTGCTTTATTAAGAACATTAAACTAAAAGACAAAAAACCTGCCAACTGGTAAATGTCTAGTCTCTCTCTCTCTCTCTCTCTCTCTCTCTCTCTCTCTCTCTCTCTCTCTCTCTCTCTCTCTCTCTCTCTCTCTCTCTCTCTCTCTCTCTCTCTCTCTCTGTCTCTCTCTGTGTCTCTCTCTGTCTGTCTCTTTCTCTCTCTGTCTCTCTCTGTCTGTCTCTCTCTGTCTGTCTCTCTCTCTGTGTGTCTCTGTGTGTCTCTGTCTGTCTGTCTCTCTCTGTCTCTCTCTCTGTCTGTCTGTCTGTCTCTCTCTCTTGTTCTCTTTCTTCTCTCCACTCTCCCCTCCCTCTCTCTACAACGTCATATGACACGCTGACGGTACTCATAAACTCTACCAATTGTTGACTACCGGGTTATTTTATCTGAGTGACTGTGTAAGGGTCGTACACGGCGTGGTCAAAACACCGGGAATCCCCAATGCTTGTAGAGTTCAGACACCGTCGTGCACCTCATCTCTTTTAGTTGCACACGTTGTTGAGTGTTGGCGTTTTTTCTTGGTATTTTGACATTCTGTGGAAGTCATGTGGAGTGACTAGGATGTTGCTTAATAGCCTGCGTTGTAGAACAATGTTTATAAGGAATAAATGCAGTGTCTGTTGAAGTGCATTTGTGTATAATGGATCTGGACTTTATGAGAAAGGGACTACGTGAAATCAGTATAATTATGAATCTATAATTGAATATAATCTTTGAATGTTGATATTGCAGCATCATCGAGATGTCTTAGATTATATCGTGATCCTGTCCAGACTGCGTTTGACTGAATTTGATTGAGAGGAAAGTCAGGAATACGAGTTGAACGCAATTGTCAACTGTTGAATTATACTGTTTCACGCGAAGTTCGGCAATATATATATATTTATATTATGGATCGTCCACCAAGGATTTGTCGTTGATTATTATGCTGGACATTCGTGCTTCTGTTTTTTTTTATTTACGAGCCATTAGTTGTATTTGTTGAAGTTAACCTAGGATATAGCGCTAGGCTCTCGCGGGTAATGTTTCCGGGTTTGATTCACGGTATCGACACGCTCCAGTATACCTAGGTGTAAATGGGTACCAGCGTTATAGTGAACTCACTATTATTGCACTACCATGGTTGCAGTATATTTCGTTAAATAATTTTTGTCTCTTGTACATCAGACAATATGGTAAGACAAGACACCTTGCATCACAAAAGGGCTCAGCAGGTAAGCAGCACACTTTCAACTATGAAGAAGACCGAAGTTCCCAGAAATAACTAATAACATTGCATATGTTAAAACGACAATTGCGAACAAACGCAAAAAAAAAAAAAAATCCCAAGGGTTATAATACAACTGAAGGACACAATCCAGGGTCGATTTTATTGTTCATTGAGAAGGCAATAGCAAACAAGATGGAAAAAAAAACGTGTGAAGTGTCTCCGTTAAATAATGGATACAGAAATAAATGAGACCAAGTATTGATGGCTTAAATACTGGGAGAAAAAGAAGTTTATATAAATGGACACCCCCTTTGGGACGATGTCCACAGAATCACTATGGGAAAGACGTACCTAGAGGGGGGTGAGGAGTGTGACATAATGACAGAAGTGAGTATTGGAAGGTCTACCTGGAGAAGTATGGAGAACGTGACACCATGACAGAAATAAATATTGGAAGGTCTACCTGGAGAAGTATGGAGAACGTGATGTTATGACAGAAATGAAAATTGAAAGGTTTATCCCTGGAGAAGTATGGCGAACGTACACTATGACGGAAATAAATAATGGAAGGTCTACCCTGGAGATGTAGGTGAGAAACGTGATGTTTATGACAGAAATGATAAAATTAGAAAGTTATTACCTGGAGAAGTATGGAGAGCGTGGAACACCATGACAGAAATAAATATTGGAAGGTCTACCTGGAGAAGTATGGAGAACGTGATGTTATGACAGAAATGAAAATTGAAAGGTTTACCTGGAGAAGTATGGAGAACGTGACACTATGACGGAAATAAATATTGGAAGGTCTACCTGGAGAAGTATGGAGAACGTGATGTTATGACGAGAAAATGAAAAGTGAAAGGGTTACCTGGGGGGGACGTATGGATAGCGTGACACTATGACAGAAATGAAAATGAAAGGTCTTTACAGAAGTATGGAGAGCGTGAACACTATGACAGAAATGAAAATTGAAAGGTCTACCTGGAGAAGTATGGAGAGCGTGACACTATGACAGAAATGAAAATTGAAAGGTCTACCTGGAGAAGTATGGAGAACGTGACACTATGACAGAAATGAAAATTGAAAGGTCTACCTGGAGAAGTATGGAGAACGTGACACTATGACAGAAATGAAAATTGAAAGGTTTACCTGGAGAAGTGTGGAGAGCGTGACACTATGACAGAAATGAAAATTGAAAGGTTTACCTGGAGAAGTATGGAGAGCGTGACACTATGACAGAAATGAAAATTGAAAGGTTTACCTGGAGAAGTATGGAGAACGTGATGTTATGACAGAAATGAAAATTGAAAGGTTTACCTGGAGAAGTATGGAGAGCGTGACACTATGACAGAAATGAAAATTGAAAGGTTTACCTGGAGAAGTATGGAGAGCGTGACACTATGACAGAAATGAAAATTGAAAGGTTTACCTGGAGAAGTATAGAGAGCGTGACACTATGACAGAAATGAAAATTGAAAGGTTTACCTGGAGAAGTATGGAGAGCGTGACACTATGACAGAAATGAAAATTGAAAGGTTTACCTGGAGAAGTATGGAGAGCGTGACACTATGACAGAAATGAAAATTGAAAGGTCTACCTGGAGAAGTATGGAGAGCGTGACACTATGACAGAAATGAAAATTGAAAGGTTTACCTGGAGAAGTATGGAGAACGTGACACTATGACAGAAATGAAAATTGAAAGGTCTACCTGGAGAAGTATGGAGAACGTGACACTATGACAGAAATGAAAATTGAAAGGTTTACCTGGAGAAGTATGGAGAGCGTGACACTATGACAGAAATGAAAATTGAAAGGTTTACCTGGAGAAGTATGGAGAGCGTGACACTATGACAGAAATGAAAATTGAAAGGTTTACCTGGAGAAGTATGGAGAACGTGATGTTATGACAGAAATGAAAATTGAAAGGTTTACCTGGAGAAGTATGGAGAGCGTGACACTATGACAGAAATGAAAATTGAAAGGTTTACCTGGAGAAGTATGGAGAGCGTGACACTATGACAGAAATGAAAATTGAAAGGTTTACCTGGAGAAGTATGGAGAGCGTGACACTATGACAGAAATGAAAATTGAAAGGTTTACCTGGAGAAGTATGGAGAGCGTGACACTATGACAGAAATGAAAATTGAAAGGTTTACCTGGAGAAGTATGGAGAGCGTGACACTATGACAGAAATGAAAATTGAAAGGTCTACCTGGAGAAGTATGGAGAGCGTGACACTATGACAGAAATGAAAATTGAAAGGTTTACCTGGAGAAGTATGGAGAGCGTGACACTATGACAGAAATGAAAATTGAAAGGTTTACCTGGAGAAGTATGGAGAACGTGACACTATGACAGAAATGAAAATTGAAAGGTTTACCTGGAGAAGTATGGAGAGCGTGACACTATGACAGAAATGAAAATTGAAAGGTTTACCTGGAGAAGTATGGAGAGCGTGACACTATGACGGAAATAAATATTGGAAGGTCTACCTGGAGAAGTATGGAGAGCGTGACACTATGACAGAAATGAAAATTGAAAGGTTTACCTGGAGAAGTATGGAGAGCGTGACACTATGACAGAAATGAAAATTGAAAGGTTTACCTGGAGAAGTATGGAGAGCGTGACACTATGACAGAAATGAAAATTGAAAGGTTTACCTGGAGAAGTATGGAGAGCGTGACACTATGACAGAAATGAAAATTGAAAGGTCTACCTGGAGAAGTATGGAGAGCGTGACACTATGACAGAAATGAAAATTGAAAGGTTTACCTGGAGAAGTATGGAGAGCG